>VWZI01001207.1:0-29289 GCA_013396835.1 Psilopogon haemacephalus
AAAAAAACCCCAAGCACCAAAAAAACCCAAGCCATAATATTAAACCTATTTCTATTCTAAATATCTACCTACAGTATGCAGAACCAAACAAATGGCTTTGATAATGTGGTTCTATTTACACATATGTTTATCCTTAGCTTGCAATTATAAAACCAGACTATCCTATTCAGGCCAATTATCACATTTGTAACTGAAGGCATTTTTTTCAAACTGACAATATCACCGTGAAAAATAAGCCTCTTCAAATTTCATTAACAATATCAGTTCAATTAAGCATGAAAATATTTATGTTTAGCAGGAATTAAACAAAAATAAAGCCATATGAATTAATATATTCATGCCCCGTTGATTTTTAGTTGTTCTCATCAACGTGTCATTCTTTATTTTATTGCTCATGTCTACGATGTTCTTATTTTGTATGCGTCCTGATGCTGCATGCTAACAGTATAATTTGTCGAGCATTCAGAGGAAGCAATTCATGCCCTTTCTAAAAACGCTTTTAATGAAGCTATGATAGTAGACAGGAGCATAGCACAAAGTATTTGCGCAGAATTGATGCACGTAGATTAACTTTGTAAATATTTAAATTACCTCAACCTGTACGCTCTCAAGGATAATGCAACAACTTGAAATATTAACAGGTCCATGCACAAAACCAATACAACCAATTGCATCTAGGTTGCACCTGGAGTAGTACTCACGACTTTCACGACTGAGTGAGCAGCTGCATGGTGCTTACTTCTCAGTTGGGATGTCTTAAAGCACAGCACGAGCAGAATCTTGCAGGCTGATGTGTGTGGGCAGAAACCATTTTTTTTTTTTTCCCCCCATCCCAAATACATCCACACCTTAAGGATACTGGAAAATATTTATTGCAGAAGTTGGTATCTTGTCAGCTTTTAACAAGAAACTCCGCATTTCCAAATTGAATTTCACTTTAAGTAGAAGTAGTATATTTCTTCACAAATTTCAAAACGAACACTTCAACTACCCAGTTCAAAATGCCTGGAGGCATCTGCTAACTTAATTGTGAAAATTCATTACATAAGACAAAAGGGCTGTACCTTGCCATAATACATTTTAAATGTTAGTTGGGTTTTTTTTGTTGGTTTTTTTTTTTTTCCTTAGGTCTGTCTCAGGATAATGATTTTTCAGTTATGGAGAATGCTTCTGTGTAAATAGACTCTTCCTGCAGGAAAATAATAAATGACTAATAAACAAGCTTGGCATTTTCAAAGGCAATTAGTACAGCTTGAAATTAGATATGCAAATTAGCAATGCTCCAATAAATTGCTGGTTGGTGCATAGATTTTTTCTCTTTAGAAATACAAAAAGCACAAGACAAACCACAAAAGGAATGAATTTATGCTTCATTTTACTTGGAATGAGTCTAGAGGTTGTTTTTTTTTCATTCCACTCATGGTAAGTGGCAGAGTTGATCATGATACTTTGAAGTTTGTTTCTTGTTTATGAGGCAATAACCGTATGCTAGAACAATAAATTTTGAGGCCAAAGGTGTTTATTAGTCTCTATACAACTTTCATTGAACCAAGTATTACTCTCAAATTACTTTCACACTATAATGATGGCAAATATATGTCATTGTTGTGGCCGTTGTTATTATTATTGCTATTATTATTGTTGCTGTTATGGACATGTCCAGCAATTACGTTTTTTTATGCATGTGAATAATTGAGTTAAGAATGATGACATCTCTGAGAATTTAAAAAAACCTGAGGGACTCTTTCTGTTATGCTCAACTAAAAAAGATCTAAATTGGTCAGGCTTCATGCCTGACCAAGATGGCAAGAGGTTGATCAAGAAGCAGGAATCTTTGAGCGAGACTATTGCTGAAAAATTAAGGCTAGGGAAAATATCTTGGAATTATGTCTTGTTCTTCATCTCTGTAACTTTAAATACCACAAAAATTAAGTTCTGAACCAAGTTATTTATAAGTTAGCTGCAAAGAAACCTGATTCACATCATTTTGGTCTAAAATTGACATCTAAATTCTATAATAATTTATTCATTTTAGTAAGGAGCTATTAAAGATTGTCAGATGATCATGAAACTTCAAAGCAGAAAGAATTGTGAGGCATAACTAGAAAGCTATGGTGGAAAAAAGGACAACTCTGGCATTGGACCATGAAAAGGAAAAGTCTCTTTATGTCAAATTTATGTTTACAACAGCTAGAGAACCATTGATATATCTTTCTAAGAGGTCAGCCAAGGCAACTTAAAATTTTCTGGGAAACTTCAGTAAGTATCATTAAAAAAACCCCAACAACTATGCAATTTACTATGAAATGTTCTATTATGATCTCGTTATCCACTCTATAGCATAGGCAAATATTCGCAGTAGTTTCTCCACTGCATACATTCAGTGAGGGCATTCCACACCTTTGACAAAGTCTGAAAGACTTCAAGTGACAGAAAACGCACAATATTTTCTGAGAACTTGTCTCAGTAGGTTATGACTTACTAACAAAACCTGCATCATGGAGCTAGCTTTAATGCATAGATAATTTTAATTGGGAAGAACAAAACCCGAACAAACAACAACAACAAAAAAACCAACCAACGAAAAAAACCCAACCAAACCAAACTGTGAGCTTTGCCTTTCAGAATTATCAGAGACAATCAGGACTGCTTTAATTTATCATCACCTGCTTCAGTTGCCATGACAGAGTTTCTTTTTATTATTAATATGAAACTCTGGCTATGATATTAGAAGTATCCAGGGCAGAGCACAGGGTGTTTTCCACCCCTGGAATTCAGTGACACACTCTGGTCATAAAAGATTGTTATTTTTTTTTTAGGCTTTTCTTCATGTGATGTTTCCAATGTAATGTGAGGGCAATGTCATGCACACTGCATTAGGGCTTTTGGTAGCATGAGGACACACTGGGACACTTGGAGGTGTTTCAAGACTCAAGATCTGTGTTAATAGAATCATAAATATATTGGGTTAGAAGGGAACTTAAAGATCAACTGTTTCCAATGCTCACTGCAATTGGCAGGAGCACCTTTCACTGTACCAAGTTGCTCAAAACCCCATCCAATCTGACCTTCAATACATCCTGCCTATTTCATGGATGGAGTTCGTATTTTCCAGTCTCCAAACAAATCTTGGAAAATATTCATTTGAATGTCAATTAATTTAACATTTCACTGTCTTTGAAGCAAAGGATAACAAAACTTTAAACCTTGAAGTGTAGAGGATTTGCACCTGAACAAGTACTATCGGTGTGCTGAAGGAGATAAAGAATAGAAGATCTGGCAAAATTAAGGTTGTCTCACATCAGCTACAGCAAATCATAAGTAATAACCTCAGGGTTAAATTCAGACAGTTTTATTTATTTTTTTTCTTTTCACAAGAAGATTCTTTTCAAAAGAGGGCTTAAGAGACACATACAATACGATGTCCCTTAGCAACACTACCATCACATATGGCCAGGTATATGGAATAGGAAAAAACATGTTTGTAGATCTAAGGTCTTATAACAGGTAGAAGATGTTTGAAGTAGAGAATTTTATAGAGCTACTTCCTAAAGTTTCCAGTATGGCTTTTAAGCCATAAGATTTATTACTACCTTACTAAGGTATATAGTGTACACTTTGTGACACTTCAGTCTTCCTTGGTTTTTAGCTAGTCTCCTCTTATAAGACAGGGTTTCCATTTTCCTAGTTTTCCTGCCTGGTTGTCTCTCACCTTGTTCCAGTTCAGTTCATCTACATGACTACAGAGAAGCAGAGCTGTATACAGAATTTCAAATGAGGTCTCAGTGGCCTTGTTTATAAAAAGGTAGCACTCAATTCCTAGAGTAAGTATCTGTCTTGGTGTATTCTGGCTATATGATCTGCTTTCACCAATGAGTGCGCTCATATGCTTTTCTTTCTCAATTATTTCCAATTAATGAGCACGACAGCTCCTAGCATTTTTAATAGACCCTAAGACTGTAAATTTGCATTGCTTATAATTACTTTTTATCTTGTTTCTCCAGTTGTTCTTCTTCTGTGATTCTATGATCTTGCTTCTTCTCTGTACTGATAAAGCGTCTCTAGTTGGTACCATCAGCAGATTTCACCACTACTCTGTTAATTTTTTTTGTCACGGTGGCTAATCAGAGCATTAACAGAAAACTAGATGAATCCTTGCAGGTATTTCCAGCATCCTCATTCCAAGATGGTAGTTTACCTTGTAACGCTGCTTAGTAAGCATCTATGGATCTTCATCTTCCTTAGTTTTATGGCACACATTTCAGTAGCAAAATTTTTCATTGACGTTCAGACAGCTTAGTCTCAAAATATTTTCATTATCTAAAAAAAAAGCCAATTTTTTTTTTTTTTTTTTTGGTGTGTGTGTGTCCCGAGTGTCTCAAATTTCTCTTTCTTTTAAAATCTGGTTTTGTCAAAGATCATCTAGTTCTAACCCCCTGCCATAGGCAGGGAACCTGTGGTACCTTCTACTCCTCCTCCTCATGTAGCTTGATGCTGTGAGTGTACTCTATCCATATGTAAGTTTGTGGGGTTTATAATTGGATGGAGAAAATATCTAGAAATACAGCCTATAATCTAATTTTTCTCATTAAAATATTCCAGTTAGCCTCAAACCAGCACAATGCTTGCATGCCTTTTTCTGCTTTCCCACAGCTTTGCTGAGGAGCAGCAAAGAGAATCCGCACTGCAAGTGAAGGAGATTAAGGAGCATTAGGGGTAGTGAGGGGACTAGGCTGACAGGGCACCGTCTTCCATGACTTGGCAAAGTGAGCAAGACAGCTCTGAAAGGCACAGCTAGGGTCAGCCAAGAGTCCAATGTTCACTCTTGCACACCTGTTCTGCAGAGCAGGTTCAAACTCAAGACATAAAGGAACGTCTGGGGGGCAGGTCAGAGATATGCTCATGGCAAAGTTGCCATATTGGTCAGACACCAAGGGTGAGATGTTGAATTTGAAAGAAAGCCTCAAGCAAACAAGGGGCTGAACTATACTGAGGGATCATGAAGCCTGTCATTTGCACGTGATTAAATTGGCCATGAGCCTAGGCCACCAAAGATACACCTGAGGGGAATATACTCACAGCCCTGGCACATGATTCATTTTCTAAATGAAGAGTCTCCAAAACCTGTGATCCATATTTTAATGAGATAAGTAAATCCTATCTATTACCTTAATCTTCTGAGAAATCTTGACATATTTTAATGCATTCCTAGGTAAAATTTATTGAGATGAAAAGCAGTATGAGAATATACATGCTCGAGGCACAGCCATAGCACTGTGGCTTGTGCATGACCAGTGATTTTTAGTTTTGTTTTTTTTCAGACAACCTGTGGTAGTTCGGGAGTTACCTGTCCCCCCACACTTTGATGTAAAACAGGCTAGGACTCAGTCAGATGGAAGTCAATAAATGAAGCTTTATATTTACAGCTATGCACAATATACAAGCAGATATTTACAATGTATAACAGATATTTACAGATATATACAGTAAAAAGATAATACAGAAACACCACAGCCCTCCCAGAGATCAGAAATCCCTAAGAGGGGTAACCAACCACCCCTACCACCTTTCCCCTTCCCCCAATCTTATCTCACCATCTGTTTTCTGCAGCAGAGAGGCAAAGGTAGATTGACTAGGGGGATTAGCAGCGGGAAAGAAGTTAGTGAAATTATTCAGATCCAGCTAGGAAAGGCAGGGAGAAAGAACCATGCAAAAGAGCATCCACAGCCCAAAGCAGTCTGAAGCAGTCTGACTTATCTGTGTTTGGGTTACAGCTCTTAAAACATTTTTTGTTTTCCCTCTCATTAAAGCTATGAGTGAAGTAGCATCATCAGTGTTTCCCTTTCTCAGCCTATAGTTTAATTTCTCATTCAAATCCTCCAATTGGTTCAGACCAGCACACAAGCCCTTTTAATAAATCAACAGTCAGTGTTACTTAAACCCTTCTATTCCAGTCCCCCACAATAGCACAATATATGACACCTTACAAAAGAATGTATATCTTCCTGTGGATTAATCTTCAATTCCTGTTGAGCTTCAATAACGACTCTCTAAGCAGTGAGAAGTCAGATTAATTTTATTTTTTATTTTTGATAGCATTACCAAAAGAAGGTGTTTGAGCAGCAGCTGCTGCACAGGTTATTAAAAGGATTCTGCACCTCGCCTGTTCGCGGAAAGCTGAAACATTACAGAGCAATAGGTCAGTGGATGGGGAAGCCACAAAAGAAATGGGTAATCTGTATTGTTCTTTTTGTTCTGCTGCCAGGGAAACAGCCATATTCTCTTCCACAACATTCAACACCTATGCTGCTGTACCATGGTTAGCATTGAAATGCAAATCTCTGGTTTGAATTAGGCAAAAGAGAGCTTGTTTTTATCACACCTTCCTCTTAAACCTCCTCACCGCTGATACAGAAGTAGAATCATAAAATGCTTTGGACTGGAAACAACTTCTAAAGGTCATCTAGTCCAACTCCTCCTAGCAGTGAGTGGGGAGTTTGTTAACTAGATCAGGTTACTGAGAGTCATTTCCAACTTTACCTTGAATATTTCCAGGGATGTGCCTTCTGCTATTCCTCTGGGCAACCTATCCCAGTGTGTCATCATCCTCATTGAAAATAATATCTTCCCTACATCTAGTTTAAATCTGCCCTTTTTTGATTTAGAACCGTTACCCCTTGTCAAGTTGAAACAAGCCCTGATAAAAAAAAAAAAAATAAAAGCTTCCATCTTTCTTACAAGACTCTTTTAAGTATTAAAACACTGCAATTAAGCCTTCTCTACTCTAGACTTAAGAGCCCCACTTCTCATCCTTTCTTCACAGGGAAGACATTTTAGCCCTGCTATGAGGACAGTCTGAGAGAGTTGGGGCTTTTCAGCCTGGAGAAGAGAAGACTTCAAAGAGACCTTATAGTAGCCTTCCAGCATCTGAAGAGGGCCTACAGGAGGGCTGGGGAGGGACTATTCACAAGGTCTTGTAATGACAGGATGAGGGGGAATGGGTTTAAACCGGCAGAGGGGAGATTTAAACAGGATGCTAGGAGGAAGTTCTTCACAGTGAGGGTGGTGAGACACTGGCACAGGTTGCCCAGGGAGGTTGTGGCTGCTCCCTCCCTGGAGGTGTTCAAGGCCAAGTTGGATGAGGCCTTGAGTGACCTGTTCTAGTGGGAGGTGTCCCTGCCTATGGCAGGGGGTTGGAACTGGATGATCTTTGAGGTCACTTCCAACCTAAACCATTCTTTGATTCTATGATTTTGGTTGCACTCTTTTGGACTCACTCCAACATGTCACAGAATCACACACAAAATCACAGAATGTTGGAGGTTGGAAGTGTTCTTAAAAGCTCATCCAGTACAACCTCTCCTGCCAGAGCAGGATCACCCAGAGCTGGTCCTACAGCAATACATCCAGGCGTGTTTTGAATGCCTCCAGAGGAGGAGACTCCACAACATCTCTGGGCAGTCTCTACCAGCATTCTGTCACCCTCACAATTGAAAAGTTTTTCCTTACATTTACATTGACGTTCCTATCCTCCAATTTGCACCAAGTCTACAACTACATGAAGGGACAATGTAGAGAGCCTGCTGCTGGTCTCTTCTCTCAGGTAATTTGAGACAGAAAAGGGGGAAATGGCCTCAAGTGGAGACTGAGTAGGTTTAGATTGGACATTAGGAAAACATCTTTCATGGAAAGAGTGGACAGGCACTGGAAAGAACTGCCCAGGGAGGTGGTGGAGTCACCAACCCTGCACGTGTTTAAGGGTCATTTGTTTGTGGTGGAATATGGTTTAAGATAAATCTTTTAAAGTTGGGTTCTAGGTTGGACTTGATGAACCTGAGGGGCTTTTCCAACCTGGATGTTTCTGTGATTGCTCCTTGTCCTACCATTGGACATCACTGAGCAGAGCCTGGCTCCACCCTCCCAGCACTCACTCTTCACATATTTATAAACATTAATGAGGTCACACCTCAGTCTCCTCCAAGCTAAAGAGCCCCCAGCTCCCTCAGCCTTTCCTCACTTCCTTTCATCACCATTGTGGTTGTGTGCTGGCTCTTTCAAGCAGTTTCCTGTCCTTGAACTGAGTAGCCCAGAACTGGACAGTATTCCAAATGCAGCCTCCTCAGGGCAGAACAGAGTGTCTATATTTTAATAACATTACTGAAGCTCCTAACTCTGTTCTGAACAAAAATATGTAAAAACAGTTATTTGGAAAAGCAGCGCATGAATGGAAGAGTTTAAGAATCAGAATTAATCAGGTTGGAAAAGACCTTTAAGATCATTGAGTCCAACCCATCACCTAACACCTTCTAATTAACTAAACCATGAGACTAAGCATCTCATCCAGCCTCCTTTATCAGCTGACTTCTAGGCTATTTAATATTATCTTTCTCACAACTGTTTTTTTTTTNGAGAATGG
This sequence comes from Psilopogon haemacephalus, assembly GCA_013396835.1. Classification (NCBI taxonomy): domain Eukaryota; kingdom Metazoa; phylum Chordata; class Aves; order Piciformes; family Megalaimidae; genus Psilopogon; species Psilopogon haemacephalus. Next base: position 8,417 of record VWZI01001207.1, read on the forward strand.
GAAAAAAAATCTGACTCCGCTTCCTTTGGTAACAATGCAAACAAAACCTTATGACAACATTCCAAAGCAGATGCAAGAAATATGTGTAAGAAAAGAAGCAGCACCTAAAGTGTAATCTAGACTAGAAAAATGTAATTCTTACGAAGCACCTACAGTGCTCACAAAAGAAGGAATGGAAAACAACCTTCAGTTTTCAAACCTCCCATTATTGCATTTAGCTATCAGCCAAGTCTTCAAGAAGCCAATCAAACTTCATTGAGAAATTCAAAATTGAAGACAATGAAGCATTTTAAATTGACACTATCATGCTTGATATACTGAATCTTGGGAAATAATTGCTTGTCTTGCTGAGAAGATAGCTGCAGGCAATGCGACACTTCAGTGTGTTCCAGAGACTATATAAAAATGTAAAAGCCCTTTTTTATTTTTCTTTTTTTTCTTTTTTATTTTTTTTTTGTTGGATGGTAGATAATATCCAGTTTTAGATCAAAACTTGTGGCTTCAAATTATGGCCTAGTATCAGTGAAAATGGCACTGGCAGCACTATTTTCTTATTTAGATACCGTTCAGTGTTAATGGGAAAGTGAAGTGATACAATGTGCACGTAAACAGACAATTGGATTTCTGACTATTCTTGTTACAAAAACATTTATTGTGTTTGCACGAGTGATAAAGATAACACAGAGAATTAGAATTCAATAACCTTTTATCTGGCCTTCTGTCAATACGGGTTTTTATTCGCTGACTTTTAAGGGAATAGTCACATGTTACAGCAGATGCAACAACTATCCCGCTCAGCACAGAGAGCAAAAAATTAAGTACTCTATTAATTCTTACCTCTTAAGCTAATTTTCATGACTCACGTTTTTCCTTTCTTATTCTCTGATATTTCCTGCATGATTTCTATATAAATATGCTGTCAATTTTAATAAGTTCGTTTCCCTGAATGAAAGGCATAGTAGCAAATCCATCTTAACTGAGTAATTCTCTGTTGTGATAAGAGGCCAAGTCAAGAAGCAGAATTGTAGGATAGCAACTAATTTCCTAAGCAGCAAATTTCTGCCTTCCAATAGAGGTGCATAATTAAAGTTATTAGGCTAAACATTTATCAGTTATAAACTCCTCATTAACTTTATTTAGAAGTTCTGTGAGGTATCACTTTGTATTCCTTTGGCTAAAAGGTATCAGGAGTACAACATTTCCATTTCCAATTAGTAATCACTGCAGTTTTCCCTAAAATGTTATTTGCAGCTCACTGGGGATTAGCTGACATGTGATGATGTTCTCTTGTTTCCAGTAGCTAAATAAAATTAGGAAAAGATAAGTACATTAAAACATTAAAAATATTATGTTGTTGTGTGAACAATTGAGTTAGTGTTGAGAAAGGAGGGAGAGGATGACTGGGGGGTCATAAGAAAGAAATTAACATTTTGGACAATAACTCAGTTTATTAAAATATAATTGCTGCTGTGAAATTGGTGGAGATTCCAATGCTTTGAATTTAGAGTCTCCTGATGAGTGCCAGCAGCCAATCAAGGACTGTAATGTCAATGCATTTAAAATCAGAAAACAAATAAAGGATTTTCAGAGATTTGCTAATGGAATGGAAATTATGGGTCCATAATATGTGGGGGTACAACCTTTTGACCATTCATTTTTTTGACAAATCATAGAATCTAGCTCAGAATGCACATTTTACATCTCAATAGACTGAAAAGCTATAATTTAATAATTTTATCTGACGTCCCTCATATTCAGTCTGGTTTTGTTTGTTGTGGAAAGGTTGAAATCATATTGAGACCAATCAATATTTTTTTTTCCTGTAATTAATTTTAGGCACAGAATTTATTCCGGCTACCAACTCTAGAAAACCAGAAATGCATGAGTATTATGTGATGGAGGATGTGTGGTAAGGCTTTCTTCATATCCTTAAATGTACAGGAACACTGTACTTTGTTCTTCACAGAGAGAGTGATTTGCCATTGGAATGGGCTGCCCAGAGAGGTGGTGGAGTCACCGTCCCTGGAAGTGTTCAAGAAAAGACTGGATGGGGCATTTAGTGCCATGGCCTAGTTGATTGGATAGGGCTGGGTAATAGGTTGGACTGGATGATCTTGGGGGTCTCTTCCAACCTGACTGATTCTATGATTCTATGACTACAAAATACCAAAGTCCCATTCATTATTCAAATGCTTTCTAAAATACCTGACAAAATCTTGTGTTTGATGAATTAGGCATTGCGGATGAGTGTTTTCCTGCACTAGATTTGCTAATAGAGCACTTGTCAGCCTTCATGTTAGAGGGAAACTTTATAATTCTATGGTTCTATATATCTGAGGCACATTGCCCTGCTTTTTTCTGGGCTACAGCTAATTTTTGTTCCCCAGTAGCTAGTGCAGTGCTATGTTTTAGATATAACATGACAATAATGATGATGACACCTATGCTTGGATTGTTGCTAAGCAGTCCCTATCTTACATCAAGGATCTTAATTTCCCATGCCCTGCTAGCAAAGAGATGAACAGGAAGCTGGGGAGAGGGCAGTATAGCCAAGACAGGTTACCCAAACTAGCCAAAGATAAATAGGATTGAAGGAGTCAATGCTGGGTAGATTGCAGGGCAGATTGCTGCTCTGGCATTGGTCAGCAGGGTTCTTGTGACTTCTGGAGGCACACTTCCCTACCTTTGCCTAGTGAAATCAGCTGTAAAATAAAACTGCAATTTGCTTAGTGAAGTTGCCTGTGAAATTGAGCCTGTGAAAATTGTTATATGCTCAATTTTGCACTTGTTTTCCTCCTTAAATACCAAAAGGTGTTCAAAACTACTTTCCTGAAATTATACAATTCCAGTGGTTCTAGGATGATCTGCAGAAGGGCACAGAAGCAACACAACTTAGATTGTAAAGGATTGTGAAGGACCTTCCCAATGGCGAAGGGAACAAGACAAGAATGGTACAGGGTACAGTTCTTCCACATGTTTAACAGGTTCCCTAGAATTTGCAGATAGCATGAGAATAGGTTACCAATACGAGTCCTGGAAAAGGTGAAGCAGTTTTATCACTTAGAGTGAGGTCTCTGATGACCTTTCTGGTAGGTGGGTACTGGTTGGAATCTATTAACCATTAACTGCTCGATTTATTTTGTCGAGACAAATAACATAGCTGAAGTCTCTAAGTTTAAACAGTTTGTTAATGATGTCCATCCATAAAGTTATCTACAGGAAACAGGGCAGAATGTAAGCTGGAAAATCAAGAGGTCAAGCTCCTGGTAAGCAATGGTACAAAAAGACAACTAAATATATTAGTTCAGAAACTGCAAGGGATGCATCACTTGTTAACTACGTATTCACTGTGACCAAAGTTAGACTACAGTGCAAAGCACTGGATGAAGCACTGTTAATTGGAAACTGGGAAGGCCACTCTGACTAAGACCTGTAGGCAAATGTTTTGTCTCTCCAGATATTTATGATTAGGTCTAGGGTCTAGATTTCAGAATATGATTACAGGGCATAAATGCTGTGCAATTTAGCAGATATAAATGCTCCATGCTGAGTGGTGTTACGTATTTCCAATTTCCGTCTTGTGCAATAAGGTGTAGAAAGGAACTGAAAGGAATAATGAGCCCACTAAAATGACTGCCAGGAAAAAAAAAAAAAAAGAACAATGAGGAAATGATTTTTTTCAGGGAGCTTGGGTTATAATATGACCACAAGGAAAAGGAAAAAAAAAAAAAAAAAAAAAAAAAAAAAAAAAAAAAAAAAAAAAAAAAAGAGCAACAAAAAACTCCAGAGACGAACTAGAATCCACGTACTCATCATGTAAAAGGGCGCTGGGGTTAAACCATCTAGGAGCTGTCTCTTCGATTACTTTAAAAGGCTAAAAGAACGATGATCTTTTTCTAAGGCCTTGTTACACTGGATAGTCCCTGCAGGTGAAAAAAGATAATCAGACTGACAAAATTCAGTGAATGGACAGTTAGTGCTCTATACTGCAGAAGCCAACAGCCTGGAGACAGCAGAGGAATGTCAAGTTCCAGTTTATTGTTGCTTCACTGGGCTTGTTAACTGTTGCTTTTTCCAGTCACATAACATCGATGGTATTTTGGATGTCACTTGAATACTTCTGCATGCTCATCTCCTCCTAAACGTTTGCTTTAAGCACTGGAGCAAACTGTAATCTCAGTTACCTCAGAGTAAAGCAAGAGTAACTCCAGTGCAATCACTGGAGTGATGTGCTATAATGCTGAACTCAGTTGAGAAAGAAGCTCACTGAATACATGCTGTAAATTAGCTTAAGAGTCTTTTCTGGCACAGGAATACCTGTGAACTTACCCCTGAAATCCTTTACATAGCTGTCCAGTATCTCTACAGTGTCTGTGTTAGTTTTTCCCTCTGCTAACAACGAAGCTGTTCTCTCCTGTGGTCCTGACTCGTTCTCCCACTCCCAGATTTTCTGTTATGCTTGTGTGCCTTGTGAGGAACAGACAGGCTGAAAGAAAAAAAAAAACAACAAACCAACAAAATTAGCCACACACAAAAAAACCCCAAAAAACCCAACCAAAAAAAACAAAAAACCCCACACTAAAACCCAAAACAGAATAAGAAGGACTTACAGAAATATTTGCGTCTTGTTTATGGGCAAAGAGGAAAAAAATACTTTATATACGTATAAAGTTTCGGTTGGTTGGTTTGGTTTTTTAGCATAAATGAGTTTTAGTAACCCCGGTGTTATGCTCACTATTCTCCTGGTTCTGTATCCTAAGTCTTTTCTACTGTTGATGTGTGTGGAGGAGTGATGTCACGGGACTGGGTTAATCAAACACAGTATCCCGTGGGAGGAGGGGGGGAACGGTACCCTCCTCACCGGTTCTTTGGGTTTCGGTCGGCAGAAAAACACGAATACGGCTTAAACGTCAGGTATAAACGTTTAACAACCAGGACAGGGGAAAACAGGGAGCTTATACGCAAGACAAATCCCGATCGCGCCTATGAACGTCCGCGGGAGCGCGAGGCAAAAGGGGGGAAAACGCTCCTATTCGAACCGAGGGGAAAACCGCGGAAGGAGGGAGATAGATTTAAGGAAGACAGGAGAGGGATTAGAAAGGGGAGAGAAGGGTCAGCCTTGCCGCTTAGGAGAGCTGCGTGCTGCCTGCTGCCTGCTGCCGCGCACGTGGCTGGGGCTTCTCCCAGTTGCTGCGTGGGTGGCGGTGAACGAGGAGAGCGGGAAGAAGAAGGAAAAAATGGCTGCTGACCCGTTTAAGTACCCTGCAGGGCGAACGAAGCTGTCCATCAGGCGTCCAACATTTCCCGGCCGGCCAATTGATTCGAGGTTCGACGTATATGGGCATCTCGAGGTTCCCACCCTGAGTCCCAAGGCCACCTGGGATGCCCCACCTTTCACCCCCTACCAAACCCTTTAACAGTAGAGGGAGGAGAGAGCCCAGGAATTGGATTAATTTCTGGGGTGCTCCGTCATTCTATGCCGGGACAAGTGATGCCAGGAATTTTTAGCATCTGGAGTACTTTGCCAAGACAGGTGGATGTGATGTTCATGCTAATGGTTTCCTCTCTCTACCGTCCACCTGGAGTTGATTTCATGTGTTTGGTAGCATGCTCTAACTTCAGTAGCCCAAGACATCTGTTTAAAGCCTTATTTTCTTTTCCAGAGAAAAACACACTATTTTTCTTTCCATTCTTTAGAACTTAATGACTGTCACCTCTGTCCTGTTGTTGTGCACCTCCAGAAAGTGTGTGGCTCTAGCTGCCTCTACCCTCTCATCAGGTCCATGAAGACCTCAGTATTGTTTTATCTTTGCCTTCTCTTTTCCAAGCTGAACAGGCCTGGCTCTTTCAGCTTATTCTTCTACATCCTGCTCTCCAACCTTCATTAGACTGTCTCTGTTTTACTAGAAAGCCCAGTGCTGGACACAGCACTCAGATGTACCTCAACAAGGCTGAGGGAAAAGATCACTTAGAATCATAGAATCATAGAATCATAAAATCATAGAATCATAGAATCAGTCAGGATTGGAAAGGATCCTCCTCACATCCAGTCTGAATCTCTCTTCCTCCAGCTTTGCTTCATTCCCCGTAGTCCTGTCACTACTTGAGGTCCTAAAAAGTCCCTCTCCAGATTTTTGTAAGCCTCCTTCAGACTCCTTTCACCTGATGGCAGTGCTCTGCCTAATGCAGCTCCTGGCCAGCTTGCTCACTAGGACTTGCAGACCATTTTCTGTTAAGCTGCTTCTCAACAGTTTGGACAGCTGTGATTATCCCTCTCCAAGTGCAAGGCTTCACATTTCCTTTCGTTAACCTCGAGATTTCCTTTTGGCTCATTCTCCCAGGCTCTCAGGTTCCCTGTAGCGATACTGAGCAGTACCCCCAATCTGATGTCCTCTACAAGGTTGCTTAGAATACACTCCCCACTGTCATCAAGGTTTATAAACACTGGAAAAGGTTAGAAAATATTGATCCCAACACTGGTCCCTAAGAAATGCCCCAAATTATTAGCCACCATTTGGACTTTGTATTTCGATGTTCACTTTATCCACCAAACCACATCCTTGCAAGCAGCTTTACAGCCTGACTTGAAAAACCAAACACAAATTTTACACCTGGGTGAGTGTGATGTCAACTGAGTGTGATGCCAATATAACTTTCCTGTTATTAGTTCAATTGAATTTTCATATTCTAAAAGCTACTTTATAAACCTATATGGACTGCAAGAATTATGTTGAGAAGGCAATGAATGCTTTATCTGAGTTAGATGGACTAAAAACTTCATACTAGTCCTTGTAGCAGAGGGTTTAATATGTGGTTACCTTAATGTATTCCAAAAAGAATTTACTCATGATGCCTTTTAAAAAATAGAGCTGTTTAAAATGATCTTTTGTGATATATTAAATGCTTTAAGGATTGTGATGGATGTTATTTAGTGTAGAAGCACTCTTCTCTAAAGAACTGTGAATCAGTATGCTCCACCACTGAATCTTGAACAAATCATGGCAAAGAGAAGGCTTGCTTGAATATCTGATTTATAGGATGAGAAACAGCCAAAGAAGAGTGAAATCCCTGTTCACTTTAGAATCATAGAATAAGGAATCACAGAATAGAATAGAATCACAGAATCTTTTGGAAGAGACATCCAAGATCCAACCTAGCACCCAGCCCTAGCCAATCAACGAGACCATGGCACTAAGTGTCCTATCCAGACTTTTCTGGAACATCTCCAGTGATGGTGACTCCGCTACCCTCCTGGGCAGCCCATTCCAATGCAAATCACTCTCTCTGGGAGGAACTTCTTCCTAATATCCAGCCTATACATCCCCTGGCACAACTTGAGACTGTGTCCCCTTGTTCTGTCACTGGTTGCCTGGGAGAAGAGACCAACCCCACCTGGCTACAACTTCTCTTCAGGTAGTTGTAGATAGCAATGAGGTCACCCCCGAGCCTCCTCTTCTTTAGGCTAAACAACCCCAGCTCCCTCAGCCATTCATCATAGGGCTGTGCTCCAGGTCCCTCACCAGCTTCGTTGCCCTTACCTGGGCACATTCCAGTACCTCAACATTTCTCTTGAATTGAGGTGACCAGAACTGGACACAGGACTCAAGGTGTGGCCTAACCAATGCTGAGTACAGGGCAAGAATAACCTCCATTGTCCTGCTGGCCACACTGTTTCTGCTCCAGGCCAGGATGCCATTAGCTCTCCTGTCCACCTGGGCACACTGATGGCTCATGGTCAGCTTCTATCTCCCAGCACCCCCAGGTCCCTCTCTGCCTGGCTGCTCTCCAGCCACTCCGTTCCCAGCCTGTAGCACAGAGTGGGGGTTGTTGTGGCTGAAAGTGTAGAACCCTGCCCTTAGACTTGTTCAATCTCATCCCATTGGCCTCTATCCTCCCATTCAGCCTGTCCATGTCCCTCTGTAGGATCCTCCTACCCTCCAACTGATTGACAGCTGATCTTAACTTGGTGTTAGGAGCAAACTTACTGATGATACTAACTTATTTACTCCTCATCCAAATCATCAATGAACATTTTGAACAGGATTGGGCCCAGCTCTGATCCCTGCGGCACACCACTAGTTTAGTTCAGATGATAAAGAATAAGGAATCTGCATAGTTCCCAAACAACAACCTTGTGGACAAATTCAGCTGGAATGAGGCTGATGTTTCACATGGAATTTGCTAGCACACTGGGAATTGCTAACACTGTCTTGGGAGTTCAGTCGGAAAGGAAAAAAAAAACCCACAAAATTTCCTAAGCCCATCTTCTAGATGGCTCCTGGCTTGAAATGATATTGATGCTGAAAGACATTAAAATTTTATTTGTCTTTAGGGAATGAAATTCCACAGGAGTCTAAAATTAATGCTGAATGGTCTTTTTTAAAAAAAAAAAAAATTCCTCCACATCAGAGGCATTTTGGAAACACTCTAATTCAGAAATGTAAGATCTTCTGGCTACTTTGACCCTCAGATGAAATACTGATGTCAGTGAGAAAATGCTTACACATGGATTTCTCCAACAAAGAGCTGTGGGTCTCATATAGCTCTGGTAAACTTCCTTTGCAGGTCAATTATGTGAAAACTAAAGGTTTTGGGTTTTGGTTTTTTTTTTTTTCCTCTTTTCTCCCAGTTAATTTTTTCAGTTTAATGTGAGCATTCATGAAATTAAGTTGATTAAAAAAATGTGTAAGCTTCCTCTAAAGTCAGAGTTATAATAGACAAAGAGTAAAAGATAATTTCATCTTTCTGCTTACTGAGATTACAACGCTGCAATACCCCTTCAACATGAAGATGAAACAAATTTTCTGTAAAAGAAAGTGTCTGTAGCTGTTGCCAACTGCCTAAGGAAAAAAAAAAAATAATCCCTGCATTAATATTTTTAAAGTATATTATTGCCAGTATGGGAAGGAAAGTTCGCAGTATATCAATAACTGACAAGATTTGTTTTGCATCGGCTCCTTTTATTTTCTTCACGTTTTCGCCTTTTCTTTTTTTCTTTTCTTTTTTTTTAAGCAAATAATTATTTTTGGGGGACGTGTTAGGTATGTTTCATCCACTTCAGACATTTACATGACTTCTCTAAAGTAATAAGCATATTTGTGATTATTTCCTGTAATGGAAAGAGACAGTGGCAGACCTTTTTGAGTTGGTGGAGTACAAGTAATCAAGATTATTAACCTGCAAGACTGGGAAAGGTCATGGAAGTAGGAAAAAAATATTTGACAGTAAGAGATTAGAGTGAGCTGCTGCACTTCCTGCCTGTGTGCTGCTAATGACAGTAAGGTCTTGAATGTGAGATTAAATTTATGCATAGCTTCTCCTACTAACATCTAAAACACATCAGATAAAGGAATAGTTGACCCTTTTAAAATATTTTTTTCTTCTTCTTAATTTTAGCCAAAGCATTTAGACCCTTTTTCAAAAGGGGTCTAAATGACAATTTAACTGAGGTTGTTTTGAAGGGATTTGAAGATTTCTTGTGATTTTGTTTCTTCACTGAATGGGTGGTTAAAGATGCACGTTACAATTTGAACACAGTAGCAAACAATTCTTTGCAGTGTATTCAGTAAAAAACATGGAAGCAGCTTAGACTGCAAACCAAGCTGAATGTTAGAATTATTAATAGGGTTTTGACTGTAAAAAAAAAATTCAAGTCAATTGTAAAACATTCTTCCACATCTTTGGCATTTAAAAAAAAGAAAGAGTATTTTTCTTTTCAACAAGAGCCTGTCGCAGTCTTTAAAAATGAGGATTTATACAAAATGAAACAAGCAATCAAACAAAAGATTGTTGAGAGCAGACTTTGGTAATGAATTTTCAGGCAAAAACAGGATCCAAGGCACAGCCACATCCTGTACTGTATTCAAACTCTGGAGATGATGTAGAACAAGACCTTCAGAATACGGCTTCAGAAATCATCTCCAGTCACCCTTTCCTGAAATGTAATCTTTATAGTAACCCAGAAACTCTGTTTTCCTGTTACTTTCTCTGAATTACTCAGACTGATAAACATATATAGGCTTTTATAATACCATGGTTTTGTTGATTACCCACAATAATGTCATTAATTTAAAAAATCAAGAAATTTCAAATACATTTTGTCATTTGCCAGTCATGTTTTAGTTCTCACACCTATTTTAATGTCTTGACAAAGACAGAGTTACTTACTGGAATTCTTTAGTTAGAATGCTGGAAGCATACCATATTTGATTAATGAAAGGCTAATTGCAGACTACTGAGGTATAAGACATTTAAATGATCTGGTACATGATGGAACCCATGAAGACTTGTGTTGATTTACCTAGATGCTGTTATGTATGAACAAGATGATAAAGACAGCAGTAGATTTCTTGTCTGTGTTCATGGATTTTAATTCATTATGTGTGCTGATGCACTTTAATATTAAACATCTCCATAAAAGTTTGAAACTCCTTTGAAAGGGATTCATTTTGACACCTCACTTTTAGGTGGGCTAATTACGTGAAAATGTTTTTTTTTCCTTTCCTCCTCCCTTCAAAGGACATTGCTTGTGTGTCACTGTAAATTAAATTTGAATTCAGCTGGGGACTGCTAGGCTCTGGTTTGATTCCTTCATTCTGCCATTTAACATCTTTCAACTACAGAGAAAAAAAGGGTAATTATATTTTCTCAATTATAACATTCTTCTATTGTTTGCTTGCTTTCCTAAGTGAATTATATAAATAAAGATGATGTGTAGTTCCATGTAGTGAATTTTCATAGCATACCAAAAGGAAATAGTTTTCTGAAGTATTTAAAATGCTAAAAGATTCTATGAGATGATGTATAGTTTAATGTAGTGAGATTTCATAGCATACAAAAAGGAAATAATTTCCTGAAGCGTTTAAAATGCTGTAAGATTCTATGAGATTCTATAGGTTAGAAAACTTCCAAAAAGAGCATTAAGATCATCTGGTCCAACCTGTCACCCAGCCCTATCCAACCAACTAGACCAGGGCTTTGGTCTAGGTTTGGTTGGGGTTTGATATTTTTTTTTTCCTGCTTAAAGGAAATGGGGTTGAGACTTTACTATTTTCCCAGCCTTTTTCATAGAACCATAGAATCAGCCAGGTTGGAAGAGACCTCCAAACTCATCCAGTCCAACCTATCACCCAGCCCTATCCAATCAACTAGACCATGGTACTAAGTACCCTGTCCAGTCTTTTCTTGGACACCTCCAGGTATAGCGACTCCACCACCACCCTGGGAAGCGCATTCCAATGCAAATCACTTTCTCTGTGAAGAACTTCCTCCTAGTATCCAGCCTATGCCTCCCCTGGCACAACTTGAGACTGTGTCTCCTCATTCTGTTGCTCACTGCCTGGGAGAAGAGTCCCATCCCCACCTGGCTACAACCTCCCTTCAGGTAGTTGTAGACAGCAATGAGGTCACCTCTGAGCCTCCTCTTCTCTAGACTAAACAAGCCCAGCTCACTAAGCCTCTTCTCATAGGGCTGTGCTCCAGGGCCTTCACCAGCTTCATCACCCTTCTCTGGAAGCCCTGTTTAAAGTCCAGTTTTAGGCTCTCCAGTACAAAAGATACTTGAATATACTGGAGAGAGTCCAATAATGGGTCATAAAGATGATTAAATCGCTGAAACATTTCGTATTGTCCTTCATAAAGGAAAAAACCCTTGGGCTGAACAGTGAAGGTCTGGCAACATTGTCCTACCTTTAGTAAACCTTAGGCACACCCACAAGTCAGCATTTTCCAAAATACAATCCTGTCAGTCTTTACAGTGGCACTAGGCCTATAACAGACTCATAGGTTGTTTTTGTTTCTCTGTTTGGGTTTTTGTTTACTCAGGGTTGGTTTTTTTTCATTTCAGTGCAATACATATGCCAAGACAACATGCATTTAGCCAGTTGGTGTGCAAATCAGTTCAAAACCTCCCCCCCTCCCCACCATTCCACAGAATTTCCCTCCTTTAAACCTTCAATGCCTCACCATTTCAAGTGAATCTCTTTTGGACGACGCTTGATCCGCATAAGTCGAAAAGAATTACCGTAATAAAACAGAGGGGAAAGGGTGGATTTTACATATGCATGTAGCTGCCAGTAAGGCAGAAGGTATTCCACTGGGCAGAGGGGAAATCCATCAAGAATAGTTGCGATGTCAAAATGCATGCAGCTCGCGAGCGTAGTCAGATGTTTCATCTTAGATTTGCATCTGGCAAACAGCGATATTAATGGAAACTGTTGTATCAGGAACCTAAATGCACATATGCACACACACATGCACACACACATGTCCTTGATACATGTTGCAGTTTTAAACACTTGAAAATATGTTCCATTTTCCTAAAACTTTTGTTTGTTTGCGCTTTTATTTCGGTTTGGTTTTGTTGGTGGTGCATTTTTACTTGATTTGGTTTGATTTTGTTTTGTGAAAGATTTAGACATTAAACACTTTAAAAATATGCTCCATTTTCTCAAAGGTTTTGTTCGTTTGTGCTTTTATTTTAGTTTGCTTTTGTTGGTGGTGCATTTTTGTTTGGCTTGGTTTGGTTTTGTGAAAGATTTAGATATTAAGCGCTTTAAAAACGTGTCCCATTTTCTTAAAGCTTTTGTTTGCGCTTTTATTTTGGTATTGTTTCATTGGTGGTGTGTTTTTACTTGTTTTTTTGTTTGGCTTGGTTTGGTTTTGTGAAAGATTTAAATATTAAACAATTTATAATTATGTTCCATTTTCTTAAAGCTTTTGTTTGCGCTTTTATTTTGGTTTGGTTTTGTTGGTGGTGTGTTTTTACTTGGTTTTTGCTTGGCTTGGTTTGGTTTTGTGAAATATTTAGATATTAAACACTTAAAAAATATGTTCCATTTTCTTAAAGCTTTTGTTTGTTTGCGCTTTTACTTTGGTTTGGTTTCGTTGGTGGTGCATTTTTCCTAGGTTCAGTTTTGTGAAAGACTTAGATATTAAAGACTTAAGAAATATGTTCCATTTTCTTAAAGCTTTGGTTTGTTTGTGCTTTTATTTTATTTTTATTGGTGGTGCATTTTTACTTGGTTTGGTTTTGTGAAAGACTTAGACACTAAAAATATGTTCGGTTTTGTTTGTTTGCTCTTTTATCCTGGTGTGATTTCATTGGCAGTGCATTTTTACTTGGTTTGGTTTGGTTTTGTGAAAGATTTAGATATTAAACACTTAAAAAATATTTCCCATTTTCTTAAAGCTTTTGTTTGTTTGTGCTTTTATTTTAGTTTCATTGGTGGTGCATTTTTACTTGGTTTGATCTGGTTTTGTGAAAGATTTAGATATTAAATGCTTTAAAAACATGTTCCATTTTCTTAAAGCTTTCACCACTCTCATGCTGAAGAACTTCCTCCTTAAGGCCAGTCTGAATCTCCCCACCTCCAGCTTTGCTCCATTCCCCCTAGTCCTGTCTCTACCTGATGTCCTAAAAAGGCCCTCCCCAGGACCTTCACTGTAAAGAGCTTCTTTCTAACATCTAAGTTTTAATCTCCCCTCTGCTATTTTAACCTCATTGCTCCTCATCCCATCATTAGTAGACCTTGTAAATAGTCCCTTAGCAGCCCTCCTGTAGGCTCCCTTCAGACACTGGAAGGCTACTGCAAGGTCTCCTTCAAAACTCACATAAAATCTCTATCATCACTTTAGTCGGTTATGTTGGAAAGATTAGACGTCACAAATCTTTCCCAGCATAGCCAACTATGAGAAGGTCTTATTCATGGTACTGACCTGAACGCTCAGGGTAGAATGATTACTTTGGATTTATCTTGCCCTGAGCTATTTCAACCTGGTCTTAACCCTTCCTATTTCTCCTTAAATTATACTGTTGATGCAAGGACTTCAAATTAGCAAATGTAACATCAGAATAAAAAGAATGATTTTTTTCTTTTGAGTTTTGAGGAAGGAAGGAAGGAAGGAAGGAAGGAAGGAAGGGAGTTGTAAAAAGTTCTCAGAAATGTGTGGCTTATTTCTTGTTTTGCAAGAAATTATTTAATTGAGAATTTTATAATTTGCAGATACATAACTTTTATTGAGCTTCTCAAATACCAAACCGCAGGCTGTTGATGTATTTTAATAGGACACGTGAAATATTTGAAATGTGACACAGCTGAAGATTGTGGTCTTTCTTTGTAGTCTCTTGGTTTTAACTTCCTCTAAGATATGAAGTTTTGGATTCCTGCTTAGCTCTCTACTGGTCTGAAACTTCAGGTCATTTTCTCCTTGAATATTATCTTTTGAGGATTGATAGCTACCCCCATTCCTACTGTTCTTTAGCCATGTTTCATCTGTGCTGTTAGGTGACCATCCACACTCTATAGGAATCCATTATGTTAGTTTTGTTCCCTGCTAACAGTGCTGTTCTCTTGAATATACTGTAAAAGATATTCTGCCATCCAGTACTGTCTGTTCTGCCCTCTGGTAACCACTCTCCTCCCTCACTTTTCACAACAAAGACCCAGTGTGTCTCCATTCTGGTTTTAATCGCTATCCTATCTACTCCTTCACTCCAAATTATTTCATTTCATTCCTCTGTTATCCATATCATCTCTGCTTTTTATCTTGAACTGCTCTGCTGAGCTTTCATGTTCACAGCTCATTTCCCTTTGACTTGGCATGGATGAAAGTTCCACCCATTGTCCAGTAGCGAGCTGGGATTAGAGCATGTGGCTGGCATAGCTCTTCTAGTCCAACATTGAAGTATAGATCCAGACAGTTTTATAGCAGCCATGGTAATCTGCTGGTATTAAAGCATATGTATTCCAACAGGTCTTTGCATTTATTTTGTTTTGATTATTTTGATTCTTTTTATTCTTTTTTTTTTTCTTCTTCCTGTGAAAGTCCTCTGTCTTTAAGGAGTTTTTCTTGTTTTAAACCAGTCATCAGGACAACAGTTTTGTAAGCTGCTGCAGGGATCTTTGTAAAGACTGCACTGAATGATGTGACTTAATTTCTACTTTTTGTTTTAAAAGTATTAGCATACTGGCAGTCACCACTTACCTCTTTATTTTCCATCTGCACTAGTATGGTTTCTTCTGTGTTCTCCATGGTCATGACATACAAGAGCCGAGATTGACTGTAGTTCCTTCTCATCTATCTGTTTGAACTAAATGATGTGACTTAATTTCTACTTTTTGGTTTAAAAATATTAGCATACTGGCAGTCTCCACTTACCTCTTTATTTTCCATCTGAACTGGCACCATGATCTGCTCCACAGTCATGACATACAAGAGGGAGGACTGACCGTATTTCCTCATGTCTATCTTTTTAATCCTTTCAAGAAGTGAGGGTTATGTTTCACCTCTTACATTGAGTGGGAACCGATGACTTATTGACGCTCTATATTCTCAAGCATTTTGACCAACTCAATTTTAAACGACTCAGTAACTGACTATCCAGTATTCAGTTTGCTAGACACATCTAGATGGATTACAGCTACATAATATTTCCAGGCATAGCTGTATCTATATCTATTTTTTTCCTGTCTTTCTGTGCTACAACTCTGTGAAACATTGCTCATATTCTTATGCTCTTTTTTCAACTGACTTTTTATTTGGCTGATTTTTGCATGAGATTCTCATCCTTCTGCCTTCCACTTCCAGCTTTCACAGCACTAGCACAGCTATTTGTTTCAAACTCATCTAAGGGTAGTCTACTGACTAATAGGGTGAGACAGAAAGCATAAGATAACTTCAACAGAAGTTTTTGTTTTGCTCAATGTGCTTTCACTCCCTATAAAAGTGATATGACAAATGCTTTAGATCATCAAGAACTGAACTTACCTTATCATAATAAGGAAAAGGATATTTCTTTAAGCACTTCCTTTTCACTGGAAGTTGTCACACAGCATCTTCCATGATAGATTCTGCTTGTCTTACTTTTCCATTTCTTCTTTTTGTTTTGCTTCTCACTGATAGAGCTCTTTGGCTGATGGAGATACTTTACTGATGTGTTTTTCCCTGAAACAGTATAACATAATGAGTCTCACTTTGAAAATACTGGAAGGAGAAACAGACAAAACTGTCCTTCAACAACAGGATACAGATATGACTTACTCTGTTTGGCAGTAGAATTTATATAGGAAACTGTGAATTTATATAGCAAACTGTCATTAAAATCTTGTGAAGTGAGATCTCAAAAGTCAGCAAATTAGTCTTTCTATTATTATAACTTCAATAAGCATAAAATTCTGACAAGGTCTCGAAGCTAGATATTTTTCTAAGGTATTTAAATGTCAAACACGAGGGAAGGGAAGGGAAGGGAAGGGAAGGGGGAACGGTGAGATGCCACCTGGAATGCTGGTAATAAATAATACGAATTGCAAAAGGGCTTTGAAAGAGCTGCAGNGGGAAGGGAAGGGAAGGGAAGGGAAGGGAAGGGAAAATAAAATCAATCAATCAAACAAACAAACAAATCTAATGCTTTTAAACCTAATTTCTGATCGAAGATGAAAACATTTAGTGAGACTACAGACAAGCAGATGGAAAAAGCTGAACACATTTTGAAACAGTAAATCTCATAACCCAGTCACCTTAGTATGGCTCAAAGAGAACAGCAGCACAGCTAATTATGACACGTCTCCTTTGCTTGACCTGAAGGATTTTTGTGCCTGGAATAAATTGGTATTTGTTTCAAAACACCACCTCTGCCCCTATATTTTTTTTTAAGTCTAGACACTCCTCAAAGAATGCCTCATGAATGCATTTTCAATGCAAATGTTCATTCAGACAGTGAACTAAAGTGTGTAGCTATTTTCAAGTATTTGCTCATATTTGCTTTTATTTGGTTGACACCAGAGAAAGGCAGATACAGAGGAAAAACGATCTGAAAACTTTAATTGACCAGGTAAACATTACAAATAATACTGCTTCTCAATTATATGTGAATAGTAATGATGGGACAGCCCTAAATATTATCAAATATTTCACTGAGTATTTTACTCCTTTTTTTTTTTTCTGAAGATTTTATTTTGTTTTATTTTATGGATTGTGACGTTCACTATCTGTAAAGGGTTAAGCCTACCGTGATGATTCAGCAGTTATCTTCCACCCCACACTTTGAAATAACCCAGGCTAGGACTCAGTCAGGTGAAAGTTAATAAATGAAGCTTCATATTTACAGCTCTGCACAAGATACAAGCAGGTATTTACAATCTATAACAGATATTTACAGATATATACAGTGAAAAGGTAATACAGAAACACCACAGCCCTCCCAGAGATCAGAAATCCCTAAGAGGGGTAACCAACCACCCCTACCACCTCCCCCTTTCCCCAGTCTTATCTCACCATCCATCTGTTTTATGCAACAGATAGGTGGAGGTAGATCAGCCAGGGGGATTAGCAGCAGGAAAGAAGTTAGTTAAATTATTCAGATCCAGCTAGGAAGAAAGAAAGCCATGCAGGAGCAGCCACAGCCCAAAGCAGTCTGAAGCAGTCCGACTTACCTATGTTTGGGTTACAGCTCTTTAAACCTTTCTTTTTCTTTCTCAGTAAAGCTATGAGTGAAGTAGCATCATCAGTGTTTTCCTTTCTCAGCCTATAGTCTAATTTCTCATTCAAATCCTCCAATGAGTTCAAACCAGCACACCTACCTGGAACCTTATGCTGACTCCTCCCTGGGGGTGGTCTGACCTGTCCCCAGGTGTCATGTTTAGCCCCCTCCCACTTCATGCCAAGAATGCTATAAAAGGGCTGGACATTTTGTGTTCTCTCTCTTGGTCCTTCCTGCCTGCCCAGCTCCTCCCTGCCCTGCTGTGGATCACCACGTGTTCTCCAGCAAACACGTGGGGGAAGCAACCTTTTTTATTTTTTTTTTTAATGGAACCCTAACTCAACTGCATTCCACCATCAAAACTCTGCATCCTGCTTCATCCATCATCAAATCATCAATTCCAGCGTTTGGATCCACTCACGGGTTGTATTGAATATTGTGTATTTTTGCTCCCCTTTCCCCCTTTATTTTCTGTAATCCCCTTAATTTTCTATTCCCTGTATTTTGGTTCCCCCTTTTTCCCCAGCCTCTGTAACCCCCTTTACTTTCTATTTCTTGTTAAAGTTTATGTCTTTTTACTTCTAAATCAAATCGAGTATTTATTGAGCTTTTGAGCTCAGGGCAGCTAGCTTAAACCCAATACACTATCACAGGCCAGTAACCTTTTCCCCTGATGATTATTTGTAATCATTTTCTACACTGCGTGGGATGCATTTTCAAATCAAAAGTTTCTTATTACACCATTAGTTGCCATCGTTTTAGATTTTTGGTTTTTTTTACAATTTAATGCATTCTCTGCCTTGCCACCCTTTTCTATGGGCTATCATAGAATCATAGAATGCTTTAGGTGGGAAGACACCTCAAAGGTCATCCAGTTCCAACCTCCTGCCATAGACAGGGACACCCTACTCTAAGAACCGTGCATACCCTCAGCTTTCTTATTTAAATATTAGTAATCAAAATTATTTTCTCCAGTGTCAGTCCATCAGATTTATGGCAAACCCTTTTTTTGTTCCCTGCTTTTCAAGAGAGAATCTAACACATTTCAAACAACTTGATAGAATCTTCTCTGCCTTTGGCATCCAGAAGAAGAAGCTTGGTGAGATACTCTCAAAATTTCAGTTCCTGCTTCTGCACTGCAATGGACAAGGGAGGTTATCCTTCACCTGTACTTGGCACTGGTCAGGCCACATCTTGAGTTCTGGTCCCCTCAATTCAAGACAGATATCGAGGTACTGGAATGTGTCCGGAGAAGGCTTATGGAGTTGGTGAGGGGCCTGGAGCGCAGCCCTATGGGGAGAAGCTGAGGGAGCTGGGGGTGTTTAGCCTGGGGGCGAGGCTCAGGGGTGACCTCACTACTGACTACACCTACCTAAAGGGAGGTTGTAGCTAGGTGGGGGTTGGTACAGAATGAGGGGGCACCATCTCTATTTGTAGTGGGGGAGGTATAGGATGGATGCTAGGAAGTTCTTGCCAGAGAGAGTGATTGGCATTGGAATGGGCTGCCCAGGGAGGTGATGGAGTCACCATCCCTGGAGGTGTTCAAGAAAAGACTGGATGGAGCACTTAGTCCCATGGTCTAGTTGATTGGCTAGGGCTGAGTTCTAGGTTGGACTGGATGATCTTAGAGGTCTCTTCTAACTTGGCTGATTCTTGGCAGTGGTAGACATTTTGACCTTGATCACAACACTCTGCATGCCACCATCCAGCCAATTCCTTATCCAGCAGTGCTCCACCCATCAAGTCTGTGTTTTTCCAGTTTGGTGACCAGAATGTCATGTGGGATAGAGTCAAACGCCTTACTCAGGTCCAGGTAGGTGATGTCAGCTTCCCTTCCCTTGTCCTCATCCATCTGTGGGTGTGGACTGAAATCAGGCTAGGGTATCAGCATGTTGGCAGGGATCAGGACTGGATGACCCCTTGATTGGGCAAGTCCAGGATGCAACGTGACAGGACCTGTAGCTCAAAGGGACCAATGGTAGGTAGAGCTTCAGCTTAAAAGCAGATCCCCTGGGAAGGAGGAGCAGGCCCTCCTTGGGGACTCTTCTGGCAATTTCTTCACAGCACCTCTTGACAGGTGGCCAAATTTAAGGCCAGCAATCAAAGGCCCAGGCAGAGATCTCATGCCAAGGACTGTACCAGGACACAGACTGTGGAAAGCAATTCTTTCCACCTACTTAACAAAACTAGGGACAAGGACTTTACATTTAGTTTAGTCTGAGGAAGAGGAGGCTGAGTGGAGATCTCATTGCAGTCTATACCTACCTGAAGGGACATTGTGGAGAGGCTGCTGCTCGTCTCATCTCAAAGGTCATTGGAGACAGGACAAGGGGAATGGGTTCTAGCTGAGACTGGGGAGGTTTAGATTGGACATTAAGAGAAAGCTTTTCACTGAGAGAGTGGTCAGGCACTGGAATGAGCTACCCAGGGAGGTGGTGGAGTCACCAACCCTAGATGTGTTTAAGGGTGGTTTGGATGTGGTGCTTAGGCATTTGGTTAAAGGTGAACCTTGTAGAGTAGGGTTCTAGGTTGGACTTGGTGATCCTGAGGGGCTTTGTCAACTTGGATGCTTCTATGATTCTGTGATTTTTTTCACAAGGCTTTGCTAAACAAGTACTAAATGTTTCTTTTAATGCTGGAGGCATGGCCTACACCTGGTCATGCTGTGCCCTGCATTGGTGTGACTTAACAGTAAAAGCTAAGGAAAACAGGTGCCAAAATCAGGACATATAATTATCTTCCTACCAAGTTAGCTGTAGCAGCATGGGGTGACACTACATGGAATCCTTTGAATCAGCGCATTTGCCATCTGCTATCCACTTGCAAAATGTTGTGCTTAGGCTTAGCGCTTCCCAATGCACACAAGCAGCAGTATCCTGCCACCTTCAACCATAAGCAGGAATGCTATGAGCTATTCTTCTATAAGAGCATCTCTGTTTGGTAATATGGCAGCAGGATGAAATTGCAATAATTAATGTTAACAGTGGTAAAAGATCCGTTCTGACTTTAGTTTCCTAGTGTACAGAAATCTCTGGAGTTTTGTTGTCCACCAAGGTCCTCGTTTGTGCATTTCAGCTGGAGAGACGTAGCCATTCTTTGAATGGTGCTTTCCAAAAACCTATTAGTGTGCTTAAGATTTCTGTTCAGTCAGCCTCTAGGAATGAAGCAACCTAAAGTCTGCAGCCTCTGTAGTTATCTGAAGATGGAATACAGTGAAACAAGATCCTCTGTTCCCTTGACAAGACATACACTTGAATGTCATCAGTTTACTGAAGGACAGAGCAGTGTTCTGACTTTTCAGAATGTATCAAAAAAGAATCAAACCTCGGGGCAGTTATAGCATGCAGCAGTAGTTCCCTGCTTTCTCTTAAAGTATAATATCCCAGCCAAGAAA
>VWZI01001207.1:36761-73097 GCA_013396835.1 Psilopogon haemacephalus
AAAAAAAAAAAAAAAGAAGAAGAAGGCCCCACTCTTTCCCACAAATTAAAAATTACGTAAAAATTTGGGGGTAAAAAGAAAGTTGTGACTATCAGTCATGTTCCAGCTAGCATTCAAACATTGAAACACCCAACAAACCCCAAAAACCAAACCAAACCAACACCCAAGCTCTCTAAAGGTACCAAAAACTATCACAAAAAGCAGCTGCAACTCAATTATTTAACACAAAAGTTTAGCAAATTTTCAGGCATAGATTCAGAACGGAAAATATTAGTGTGAGTGTTTAGACAGAAGGACTGAAATCTATTACACAAAAATTCAACTGTATATTAAAAAAAAAATTAAATCCCAGACATCCAATTCTTTAAAGTAAAGGAAAAATATTTTAGGAGTGGGTAATTGCAAATTACAAAACTATCACTGCATCTACACTATCTTAGTCAATACTGCAGTAAGAAAAAGGGGAGTTGTGCTCCCTTCTGAAAAAAAGGAGAAAAATCACCAGTTAGAGCATGTGTAGCAAAGCCAATTATAAAATAACCTTTTGAATTTCAAGTGGAATGTAAGTTGTAATCCATCCTCCTAACTAACTATAAAGGCATAACTATTTTTAGTATATAACTCCAAGCCCTGGTATCATCTCAATACTGATATCATCTTGGAGCCAAGGAGGAGGCTCTGAAGTGACCTTATTTGGGCTACAAGAAAGCTGAGGAGGGACTTTTTATGCTGTCAGGTAGTGATAGGACTGGGGGAATGGAACCAAGCTAGAAATGGGTAGTTTCAGACTGAATGTTAGGAAGAAGTTCTTCACCATGAGGGTGGTGAAGACCCTGGAAGGGGTTGCCAAGGGAGGTGGTGGAAGCCCCATCCCTGGAGTTGTTTAAGGCTAGGCTTGATAAAGCTCTAGACAGCCTGATCTAGTGTGAGGTGTTCCTGTCCATGGCAGGGGGATTGGAACTAGATGATCCTTGTTGTCACTTCCAACCCTGACTGATTCTATGATCTCGTGTAGTTCAGGCTGTCTCTATTTAATGGGTAAGAGTAGTGATTTGAAACACTTTCAGAGGAGGTTCGACTGTCATAACTTCTCTCTCTCCAGTATCTATCTAAGGAATATAAAATTTTCTTTAGGTTGACCATTTTACTATTTGTTGTAAAATCAATCAGAAACAGACACTCACCTCATTTGATTGAATTTCCAAAAATTACTAAATCCCACTCCAGTTTAGCCCTGCATTTTTCCCTGATGTCTGACACGTTCATTCCTTCATGCACCACAGAAAACAGGCACTATAATATGATCATTAGAAAGGGTGTATGAATTCTGGAACAATAGAACAGCTAAAAATCCAGTCTGACATGTCTGCAATAAGTAGTCCAGATAACTTCTGAAGCGTTCAGATATTTCGCTCCCCATTTTCTAATGTCCATTTGCCCACTAGAAATTTTTATTTTGCAATATATGGGATTATGGCATCCTTCTTGATAAAACAGCGTTAAAAAATGTGGAACAAGTGTTTATCAAGAAGTTGTTAGCAGGTCAATTTATTTTTTTTTTCTTTAAAAAAAGGATCCAAGACATGAGACAAATGTTTCTACGTTCATGATTCTATGTCACTCTAGCTTGCAGTTGCTACATTTTTAAATTATCTGTTTGCTTCATCTTATACAAATGTCACCCTATCGGACTACCAATTTGTTTGAATTTCAGATTAGTGGACATGCTTTTAGCATGCTACTTAGTTAGCTGGCAGATTGAAAGAAGAGAGAGTGGTCAGGCACTAGAATGAGCTGCTCAGGCAGGTGGTGGAGTCATCCACCCTGGATGTGTTTAAGGGTCGTTTGGATGTGGTGCTCAGGGATATGGTTCAGGGTGAATCTTGTAGAGTAGGGTTATAGGTTGGACTTGGTGATTCTGAGGGTATTTTCCAACTTGGGATGTTTCTGTGTGATTCCGTGAAATCCAATTAACAATTTACACCCAAATCCAAATGTATAAGCTAAATTCTAACCAGATTTTATATATGTGCATTACTTTTTAATTTCTGAAATAATTATAACTTCATTCCTCTTTCTCCAAGTCTAAAAATAGGCTATAGTCTTTTTAAGAGCTGGAAATGACAAAACCCTGAAGAGCTGCAATAAATCTGACCACATCACAGAAATACAACAAAGTAAAAAGCATCAACTATCATGTTGAGATATAAAGTTACAGAATCACAGAATCAGAAAAATAACCAGGCTGGAAAAGACCTCTAGGATCACTGAGTCCCACCTATCACCTAACCCTTCTAATTAACTACCCCATGGCACTAAGTGCCTCATCCAGCCTCCTCTTAAACACCTCCAGGGATGGGGACTCCACCACCTCTCTGAGCAACTCATTCCAATGCAAATCATTCTTTCTGTGTAGAACTACCTAACATCCAGCCTAAACCTGCCCTGGCACAGGTCTGACTCTCTCTGGAGTATTCAACAAGTCAATGTTAACAGAATGTAATGGAACAGAATTGTGAGAGGTATTTTTTTTTGGTGTGTGTGAATGAGGTACATTCAGGTGTCTTCCATTTTCAGGCCTTCATGCTGTTTGATTGATCCAGTGTGTCTGTGATGCAAGTTGGATAAGCTTTTAGAAGGTCAGCCAAGTCTATTGGCAACTGTGTGTCACTTTGTGCTAAAAATATCTTTACATTGTCCTTTCCTTTTCTTAGGCTAAGAACAACTTGGCTGTCCCGATGAAAGTGATCAATTGCTTGTATGTGATAAAAATGGATGACCATTTCTAATAAAACATAGGCACGTTTAATTTTTCTTTTTTTATTTTTTTTTTTTCTTCAAGACATTATTGAAATCCTTTCCAGGAACCGGTTTTCTGGATGGACCTTTAAAATAAAATATAATTCTTCTATGACTTTACTGAGAAACCAAGGAAGGGGTAGTACATCTATTTTCATTTGATTCCAAGGCCCTAAATAATACAAGCAATAAATGGTACAGTTGACACTCACTGTGGGCACCAGGTTAACATGCAGAATAGATTGTTATACCTTAGACAATTTCTCTGTGCTGACAATATTTCAATTTCTTTGATGTAAGATCAACTCTATTTAAGTTGCTCTCCAGAACCAATACATCTCAAGCTCTATTTTAAATTTTGCACTGCTTTGCCATCGCTACATGAAAAATGAGGCTTGAGCTCTTCTGATACAGTATTTTTGGACTTGTCCTCCTCTGGAGCTTTTTTTTTTTGTCACAAATAGAGGTGTATCTTGTCACAAATACTTCTTCCAAGTATGTCATTGGTTTTGAAGACCTCATATTTCTGTTTGGAGGTACGGCATAATTACACATTTACTACCACACAAGACACGAGGAAATGTTGTTACCCTTAACACCACTTTTACTATTGATGTATTCTTAGAAAAGAAGCAAGTAAGTCCAAGTGCTGTACACAAAGAATTGCTGCATGCATACACACACACACAAAAATATCACCAAAAAAATTACGCTAGTTCTGGTTCTACTCCCTTGAGTTCTACTCCTACTGGTTCCCAAGAGCCCCATACAGTGTATTCTACTGAGTTTTCTTCCTCTGCTAGCTAGGCATGTCTGAGTTCCATAGCTGCCTGTCAAAACTACTAAGCAGATTAAAAATTAGAGCTGAAAAAAATGAGTTCATAAAAACTCTTTTTCTTCTTTTTTATTTTTAACTTACATGAAACAGTCAATAAAAAGCATATATAATTATGGTGACTGTGAAATGACTAGGAAGTTATTTTTTCCATTCCAGATCTCAGGAAGCTTTCCATTTTTTTCAGAGCTAATTGCTGCATAACACACAGAACTTGCTGCCAAGTGAGACTGGTTGCTGTATGGTGAGAGGGCAAAAAAAAGCATTGCCATCACTCTGGTGAAGGCTTATTGGATCACAGCTCATTGATAATAAATGAAGACCTAACTGACATTTTATGCTGCTCCAAAAGTCTTGTGTCTCAGGTGTTTTGTAAAACTTTATCACTGTTAACTGGTCAGAAAGTTTAAAAAGTTGGTAGCAGCATTCAGTTTAGTAAAACCAGTTCACTACCTGCAGTGCTACAGAAGCCTAGATGAAAAAAAAATGTTAGGTCTTTACCATGTAAGGAGGAGCTGATTCTTAAAGGCTATTTAGTGTGGCATGTAAAGTGAGAATTAAATAAAGTACGTGAACAAAAACACATCATTAACCTTCTATGCAAGCGTCAGGACATTTCTACATGTAGCTATTCAACTTGGGCATGCAGGTTCAATGACTATAACTTGTGGTGTTCAAACAGTTCTGATTAAATTCTACAATTTGAGTTTCATAGGAAAGAACCTTTGTATTTTATTCTAGTATTATTCGTACAATATTCTCATATGCTTCATATTTAATTCTAATGTTTGGAAACAGTGTCGAAGGCACAAGTTAGACTTCTACACTGCCTTCCTAGCTGCCTTCTGCTTTAAATTCCCAATGCAACTGGGCTTGAATAATTTCTCCTTATGGTATTGATCTTTCGCGTGGCTTATCCTGTGTGCCTTAACTCCCCATTCCTCCCTACTTCCACATTATCTGCAAATACAAACACAGTTAAAAATGTACTAGCAGTGATGGTCATCACATTTTTCACAAGAACTCAATCTTTGGATTGTTAAATATTATTGGAAATGCACCGCTGAGAGCAAAAGACCTGAAGTAGCTTTCCAAGATTGCATCATAAACAAGCATTAATTTGCCAAATTCACTTAGTATAACTATTTTTCTCCTAAGGCTAAATTTTCCTGTGCCATTGGTATGGGAAATTGAGGGTAGAAGCATACAAACTGCGCTATTCTCACTTGGCAGAGTCTTGAGAAGCACCAAATATCATTCTAGAAAATGCAGAAGATGGTTTCTGCTTACTTTCTGTGTCCTTAATGAAGGAAATCCCATCTAGTGTAGCTGTCTAGGAAAACGTACACAAGGGCTTCACAAGGGCATATCTCTCATCTGAAGGAAGACTTTGTCTGGTCACACACTCGTTGTATAAAGGCACCCTGTGACCAAACACGCCAGCATGCCAGGTAATAACAGGGCCTGTCAGAAAGCAAAATTCCATGAATAAATATGATCTCAGTGCAGTACTTCCAGCACATAATCCCACACTCCAGTTACTGAAGCAGAATTTAAAAAGCCTGCAAATGCAGGCATCACCAGGGCACAGGAAATGGAAGCTGAGCAAGACTTATACACATGAGCTAGAAACTGATCAGGTCCGAAAAGGATTACAGCCCAGAGTGTACCAGAAATCATATTAAAGCTCAGTGTTGTTTTCTCAAGAACCTTAGACAATTCTTAAGATTAAGCTTATTTCTGAAGCTTAAAATTACACACTCCATCTCAAAGTGGACACAATATGCTATTCAGTGTGTCATCATTGTCATCTCTGTTCACACAGAGCAATTTAGATATTGCAAATGTTTCATTTCGCAGTCAAATTGACCAATAATGAGGTCAAAGGTAATCCAAAATGATATACACATGTAATGAGACAATAAATTATTCATATCTGTCCCATAAACGTGAAAACATAGAGGGAAGAAAAAAAAAAAAAAAAAGAAAAGACAAGCCCAAACAATTTTTGTTGTGGAAAATCTGAGAGCATATGTGGCTTGCTGTGAGCTTGGTTACTGTATCTGCCACTGCTGTGGTTGGTGGTTTTGGCTTGCATTATATAATACCTCTCTGTCTTTCATCTTGGGCAGCCTTTGAATTGAATCTGCAGTGATGATATGTGAGTGTCATTTCCACAGTGTGTAACCTGCAAGTAGTACAGAAGGCTGGAGCTAGACTACTGAGAGTAAGGCAACACTTTCAGATTCTCCTTGTATCTTCTGACTGCCAGGCTCGCAGTTCTGGCCATGTAATTATAGCATACCACAACTGAGGACAAAGCTTGCACCAGGCCAAATAAATATGAGAAACTCTGAGGTGACAAAAATTTCCATTCCAAGCTTTAAAGGAAGATAACGAACATAGGCTTTGTTCTCATAAGCAACATGACTCAAAGAAGAGAGTAATGTCTATGTCATTAGCAAGTTGCAATCCCAAGATGAATCTCTCTGCTCCTTCAGACCAGCCATAGGAGGAGTCCCATTCCAGGCTCTCACCACTCTCATGGTGAAGAACTTCCTCCTCACATCCAGTCTGAATCTCCCCACCTCCTGCTTTGCTCCATTCCCCCTAGTCCTGTCACTCCCTGAGAGCCTAAAAAGTCCCTCCCCTGATATCTCAGAACAGACAGAACTCTGATAGTCACCCTCAGTATCTGTGTTCAGCTTCAGCTCACACAGACCTGCATATTTTTTAATATCTCCTCAAACAGCCAAAGCACACAGCAGATAGTGGCAGATGAAAGGATATCTTCTGGGGCTGGCACCTGGGGAGCGGTTATCTTGAGATTTTTTTTCTCTCCAGAGATGTCTCGGCTAAAATTTCTCTCATCTCGCTCCCATAAATAGCTTGGTTCGCATTCATCAGGCAGGCTATTGAGTTAGCAATAACTAACATATATTTTGGAAGATGTGACAGGTGCCAGGGTAGTGGATTTAGAGACCTAACGAAGCAGAAAGGCTTATCTTGCGTGAGCGAGGATGCGACTGTCTTTCGGTGTCTGCCTTAAATACCAGCCAGTGGACCGCAGTGCCGCACCGAGTAACACAAATCACCTCACATTTAGGCACTTTCTTTACATTTGCAAGCCTGAGGTGACAGGATTAAACAAATACAATATATTTTCTGGGACATTTTTTTTTTTATTCTCATAGAAATGATTACATTATAGTAATGTTTATTCATGCTCTGGGAGCATTCTGCTTGCTTGCCAGGGCTCTAAAAGCTGTAAACATCTCCCTTGAATTATTTTTTTCCCCTCTTTTTTTTTTTTTCCTGTCTTTCTTTATTTTTATTTTCTGTACTGTCAGAAATACTCCCAGCTTACACCGCTATGTAATCAGACTTCGTTGATTCTGTTGAGCCACTGTTGTTCACAGTTAAATGTCTTCTTCCCACAAAAAAAATTCTTATTTAGGTAATTTCCCTCTTTTTTTTTTCTTTGCAGTCTTTCTTTATTTTTTTTTTCTATAGCATCACAAATACTCTCAGCTTACACCGCTATGTAATCAGACTTCGTTGATTCTGTTGAGCCACTGTTGTTCACAGTTAAATGTCTCCTTCATACAAAAAAAAAATCTTACTTAAGGTAATTTTCCCTCTTTTTTTTTTTTTTTTTTTCAGTCAACATGAATTAGGAATCAAAGGGGAAAAAAAAAAAAAAATAATATAAAGAATTTTCTAGTAACATTGTAGATATTTTCCTTGTCATTTCCATACATGAGAAACGTGTTCCTCAAATAAATGACATTCAGTGTCTAACTGAAGGATGTGATTCATCTCTCCTGGAAATCCATGAGGTTGTATCACATTAAAAAGCCCAACCATAAATCATAGAATTTCATTCATAAATTTCAGTTGAATAAATATTACCTTGGAAGAAATAGGCTACAGGGGGATTTCTGGTTGCACCTTTTCTCCCTTGCATCCTACCAGACAGGTGTGAGAGAGTGACTCCATGCTGTTGGTTGCCTACTTGAGTTAAGCCATGACACTGCTTTTGTTTTAATTTACATAGGTCTTATAGCTTGAAAATTGTTTTATGTTACAATTAACTTTATTTTACTCAGGACAATTGTATTCAGTAGGCAAATCTTTCAAAAAAAAGAGGTAAACTATTTTAATTCTGGTGTTTCCTTTACAGATAATAAGGTAAATTGTACTTGAAAAGTTACAGACACCTGAAAAGTGGCTTTAAAATCATCCAGATCATCACAGAAAATGGTCTGACAGACCTGTTGCACTGATTGAATGGATTATCCAAGCTGATTTTGTCCTTAGCCCTGCAGGTTTTTGTTTGTGAAGGATGACTTTGAAATACATCTAGATTCTTGCATTATAGCTAATGAAAGAATCAAACCGCAGTATGTTTCTGACAGGAGAATCTCACACTAACCTTTCTATTCACCATCCCATCAACATCATAGCTGCAAATGTGTTTTGAACTTTCTCAAGTCATAGAAAGCCTGAAAAAAATACAGCTGGAGAGGTGGAAAAATTACCCCCTAGGGTAGCTAATAGCCCAGAAAGTCACATATGGCAATTTCTACTAGTGGATCTATAGTCACTGGTCAGAGAAAGATTTTCCATTACTCTTGCATTATGTTGGCTAGAGAGAACAAGTAGTCATCCTTGCATCTAATTCTCTCACTGAAAGATGCAGCAGTCCCTCCCTCCCTTCCTCCCTTCCTCCCTTCCTTCCTCCCTTCCTTCCTTCCTTCCTTCCTTCCTGTCTCACAAGACAAAAGGGTGGACATACACCTCCAAGACACTGCTTGTTCATTCTGCTTCTTTTGTTTGTACAGTGGAGCTCCATTGTTAATTGTACCTCAATGTCATCATCTAATAAATAAATAAATGCATAAAAGTATCCCTCATGCAGTGCAAGGTGATAAGCACTCTGCAAATGACATAGTGTTGGACCTTGAGATGGTTTGGGAGTTACCTGCCCCACACAATGAATTCAGCCACACTAGAAATAGCCAGCAGGTAGTTAAGGAATGAAGCTTTATAGTCACAGTTTAACACAGCATACAAGCAGATATTTACAATATACTACAAATATTTACAGCTATAGAAAGAAACACAATATCCCTCCCAGAAAATCAGAGTCCCCAAGAGGGGTTCTCAACCACTCTTCCACCTTTTCTCCACCCCCCAACCTTATCCCAGAATCTACCTTACATGCAAGGTTAGTTAACCTAGAAAGATCTGCAAGGGGAGTTAGAAGCAGACTTGATTAGCTGGGTTACACAGATACAGATAGAAGCCAGGGAGAGAGAGTATCTGACAGAGAGAGCTCAGGCACTGTCTTGTCTATATTTATGTCCTTGCTTTTATACATCTCAGTAAACCTATGAGTGAAGTAGCCATCACCACTCTTTCCTTTTATCAACCTATAACCTATTTTTTTCTCATTCAGTTATTCCAATTGGCCTCAAAACAGCACACATCATTTTGCTACCACTTTATGAATCTTTCTTCCACTTATTCTGAACCCTCCAGATTTTTGTTTCTAACTCCCCAGGCAGGGACACCCTACCCTAGATTAGACTGGACAGAGCCTCATCCAGCCTGGCCTTAAACACCTCCAGGGATGTGGCCCCAACCACCCCCCTGGGCAACCCATTCCAGGACTTCACCACTCTCATGGTGAACAACTTCCCCTTCACATCCAATCTGAATCTCCCCACCTCCAGCTTTGCTCCATTCCCCCTAGTCCTCTCACTACCTGATAGCCTAAAAAGTCTCTCCCCAGCTTTTCTGTAGGCCCCCTTCAAATACTGGAATGCCACAGGAAGGTCACCTGGGAGCCTTCTCCAAAGTGAACAGCCCCAACTCTTTCAGTCTGTCCTCATAGCAGAGGTGCTGCAGCCCTCTCAGCATCCTCGTGGCCCTTCTCTGGACACGCTCAAACATGTCCTCATCCCTCTTGTACTAGGGGCTCCAGAACTGGATGCAATACTCCAGGTGGAGGTCCAACGAGTGTGGAGTAGAGGGGGAGAATCACCTGCCCTGACCTGCTGGCCACACCTCTCCTGATGCAGCCCAGGCTCTGCTTGGCTTTCTGGGCTGCAAGTGCACACTGCTGCCTCATGTTGAGCTTCTCCTCCACCAGCACCCCCAGGTTCCTCTCAGTGCTGCTCTCCAGCCACAGAAACACAGAATCACAGAAACATGCAGGTTGGCAAAGCCCCTCAGGATCACCAAATCCAACATATAACCCTACTCTACAAGATTCACCTTAAACTATAGCCCTAAACATCACTTCCAAACCACCATTAAACACATTCAGAGGTGGTGGCTCCACCACCTCCTTGGGCAGATCACTCCATCGCCTGAAACACACACACAGTTTGCATAGCAACTACTTCTTTGTGAGGCAATTATGTGGGTAAATGTAGTGGTTTTGCTGTTACCTGCTCCCCCCCCNTATTTACAGATATATACAATGAAAAGGTAATACAGAAATACCACAACCCTCCCAGAGACCAAAATCCCCAAGAAGGGAAACCAACCACCCCTACCACCTCTGCCCCCTTCCCCAATCTTACCTCACCACCTCTTGGTGCTGAAGATAAGTGGAGGTAGATTGGCCAGGGGGGATTAGAAGTGAGAAAGTAGTCAGTAGAATTACTGAGAATTAGCTACCAAGGCAAAGACAAAGGAAACCATGCAAGAGGAGCAGCCACAGTCAGAGCAGTCAGAAACCGTCTGATATCTAATGTTTTGGGTACAATACTTAATTTTTTTTTTTTTTCTCTCTCTCAGTAAAACTTTGGTGAAGTGACATACTGTGTTTTCCTTTCTCAGCCAATAGTCTAATTTCTCACTCAAATTCTCCAATTAGCTCAAACCAGCACAGTAATCATTGCACCAAAAAAAGCCCCTAAATTCTAGAAATTTCTCTGTCTTCTATTACACAAAAGCTGGTTGCATTTGATCAATATATGTTTTTTTTTCCTTATTTTCAATTCTTTTCTAAAGCACTGGTCGAATAAGAGAAGAGAAAGTGAGGGCAAATTTCACTTTGCCATATGAGATGTTCTGTGGGGTTTATTTGCAGATCTGTTTGCCCTTAAAAACAAACAAACTGAAAAAAAGCCAAACAGCACATCAATTTATCACTCCTTTTAACTTTTCAATTATTCCCTGGGGATCTGAAATGTACAGTTGTTGCCTATTGCAGAACAGACTCCACACAAATTGATAATCTGTTATTCATTCAACCATTTATTTAATTGCATCTGTTTGGCATCCTTGCCACCTCCCAATTCTGTGAACTAATTAGTTCATGTTGGTTTCATTTTCCCTGATTATTCATTCCTATTTCATGAAAAAAAAAAAAAAAAAAAAACCAACAGAAAAAGGATATTTATTGTTATTGATTTTAATGAATGTGAGTTATATTTCATTAAAATAGCAAAAGTTAATTTGAACTTTCAGAAAAAAACCTTTCTGAAGAGAATTTTTAAGGCAGATTCAAGTGATAAAGTCAGTGGATTACAGGTGGACAGTGTCTTGGTCTAAGCAGCAAGACAGGCTCTGTTTAACCCCTTCTAAAAGTAGTTAAAGAAAAAACACTTTGGATTGAATTGGTTGCTACATTTTGCTCTTTGTGCAATTTACCATAAAATCCTATACAGCAATGTGAGGTCTTCATAGGAACAAACTATATCAGGACATTATTTACAGCCCCAGAGCCTTGGAAGTGCTACCTGTTCTGTTAACAAAGCAAACATATCCCAACACCCATCACCTTTTAGGAAGTCTCCTGTGAGGTCAACTTCCATTATAAAAGGGATTGTATTATTTTGGACTGTTAAATTCTTACTCAGCAAAATGGAATTTTCCAGGACTTCAAAGAGCAGGTACAGATCTAGGATGGAGATTAGGTTAGGTATGTAAGCTAAGAGGGCTACCAATAACTGTGTAGAGTTCTGAAGCCCTCAACACAAGGACATTGAACTGTTGGAGCGAGTCCAGAGGAGGCCACGAAGATGCTCATAGGGCTGCAGAAGCTCTTCTATAAAAACAGTCTCAGAGAGTTGGGGCTCTTCAGCCTGGAGAAGAAAAGGCTTCGAGAAGACCTTCCAGTATCTTAAGGGAGACTACAGGAGGGTTGGGGAGGGACTATTTTTTAACAACATGATGATGGGTAATGGATTTTAAATGGCTGAGGGGAGATTTAAACTGGATGTTAGGAAGAAGTTCTTCACAGTGAGAATGGTGAAACACTGGCACAGGTTGCCCAGGGAGGCTGTGGATCACAGAATCACTGAATGTGATCACATTGGGTGATTCTGTGATCCACAACCTCCCTGGAGGTGTTCAAGGCCAGGTTGGATGAGGCCTTGAGTGACCTGTTCTATTGAGTGGTGTCCCTGCCTATGGTGGGGGATGGGAACAGGATGATCTTTGAGGTCACTTCCAACATAAACATTTCTATGATTCCATTATTCTACAATGGTTTATCAAATAGTGCAGTTCCAGTTACTTCAATGGATTTGTGCTAATCTGCTACAGCTGGTCATCATTTGAAGAGGAGAGAGGGTAATGAGTACAGGTTGCACTGGGAGAAGTTTCACTGGATAAAAGAAATATTTTTTTTACAGTGAAAATTAAAAAAAAAATCAATCACTGCAAAAACTTCTCCATGGATGCAATGGGATCCCCATCACTGGAGATTCCCAAGATATAGTTGGACAGGTTGATAAATAATCTCAACTATGCTCCCTTCTCCACAGAATTTTTCATCAGATGACCTTTCAAGAATTCTGTGGTATGGTACCAGCATAATTGTACTTCTCATTTGCTGTATATTATTCTGCAAGGTAGGATTTTTATTACACATGGCACTAGCACTGTAAAACATAGATCTGGTTTGCTGGATTACTCAGTAACATTATTGTGTATATGTTTTCCAAACAAAAACCTACCTTATGTAGGTAGGTTTTCCAAACAAAAGCCTACCTTATTCTGCAAGGTAGGATTTTTATTACACATGGCACTAGCACTGTAAAACATAGATCTGGTTTGCTGGATTACTCAGTAACATTATTGTGTATATGTTTTCCAAACAAAAACCTACCTTATGTAGGTAGGTTTTCCAAACAAAAGCCTACCTTATTCTGCAAGGTAGGATTTTTATTACACATGGCACTAGCACTGTAAAACATAGATCTGGTTTGCTGGATTACTCAGTAACATTATTGTGTATATGTTTTCCAAACAAAAGAAATTATCATGACATTTATGTTAATAAATATAGATTTGGCCTGCTAGGCTAGTGGCTTTGCTACGAGGACAGACTGAAAGAGTTGGGGCTGTTCACTTTGGAGAAGAGAAGGCTCCCAGGTGACCTTCTTGTGGCCTTCCTGTATCTGAAGAGGGCCTATTAAAAAAGCTGGGGAGGGACTTTTTAGGCTATCAGGTAGTGACAGGACTAGGGAAAATGGAGCAAAGCTGGAGGTTGGGGAGATTCAGACTGGATGGGAGGAGGAAGTTGTTCACCATGAGAGTGGTGAGAGCCTGGAGTGGGTTGCCCAGGGAGGTGGTTGGGGTCACATCTCTGGAGGTGTTTAAGGCCAGGCTGGCAGAGGCTGTGGGCAGCCTAATCTAGGGTAATGTCCCTGGGTATGGCGGGGGCGGTTGGAACTAGATGATCCTTGTGTTCCCTTCCAACTCTGACTGATTCTATGATTCTTCTGCAGTCATTTCTGAAATGCAGAAAATCCCTGGAAGGTTATCTAAGTAACGGGTTGTCTGAATGTAACAACTCAGGCTGCCACATCTCCTTCATTCTTCTGGTTTGTATTTAACATAAGAAAGCTGTCTAGGAGCAGGACCATTAGGGCAAGGTGCTGGCAATGCCTGTTGATGGAATTGCTTATTGCTGTTAAACAGAGTATTCTAGCTGTACTAGCACTCCACAGGAACTCATTACACTAACATGAGCAGACAAATGTAGACAGAGAGGTGATGCACTCTAAGGATGTGTTTTTTCAAACAAACAGAGAAAACTCGAGAAGAATTCGTGGTCAATTTCCAGCTATGCAATTAATTTGTTAAAATTTACTAGGTGCATAAGAGCAGTTCCATTTACTGGATGCCAGGCATTCACTTGTCACACTTAATCCAGCAGGAAGGGCCATCCATTTCACCGTGTCTATTGTCTTTCTCACTTGTGATTTATCATTGAATCTCTTTGCAGTGAAAGAGCACTGAATGCCAACTTAAATTTATCTGCACTGAGATTACAAATAATTCTTGCAGTAATTTGATGTATCACTAAGGCATCTTCCCCCCCCACACACTTTTTATTTACATTCTTAATCTCCTGCCAATCCATCAAGACTCGGCTGAAGGCTGCAGAATTCCAGACCTGTTGTATAGCCAGAAGTAGAGCACCACCTGGGTTATCAGTAATTCTGTTTTGAGGGTATTTTAGTGGAGGAAAAGTTGAAAGGTGAAGTCTGATTGTTTCAGAAATGTATATATATATATATATATACACATATATATACACNATATAACCTATCGAGAGAGAGAGAGAGAGAGAGAGAGAGAAAAAAAATCAATGAAGCATCCTTTCAAATTTTTTCAACTAGGGAAAAAAAAAACAAACCTGTGACTTTCAATGTAATTGATTTAGTTTATCTTAATCTTGGTCCTGTCTCAAGAAAGAAAATATTCATTATTCTCGTAGAGTATGAAAAAGTATGCACTGAAACGCTAAGAGTAAAGGAAGAGTACAGTTCTTCCTGTGGATAAAAGGGAAAACATTTCTTTCCTGTGCTGCCATTTATTTATCAGAGGATCAAATACTTTTCTCCTCATTATTTAGATGTGGTACTCCCAACACAAGTGAAATATGAAATGTAAAATCCACATCCAGAATGGCTTTCCAAAAACACTTAATAAAGATGACCGTACAGTGATGGAACAGTGTTATTAACCCCACCACATTATCATCATAAATCTTTTACTCTTTCAGATGACAGACACTACTCAGATGCCAGCTGAGAAAGATATTTCCCCTACAGCAGCATCTGGTTCATTGGCAGACTCTTCAGGCAGTTGAATTGGCACCTTCTGTACTGCCTGTAGGTCTCTCATATCATTATGCTGATCATTTGTCTGGGCTACTGTGCCTTTCTGTTGAAACCTTCTGTCTGTTTTGTTCTAAATAATTTGTTCAATATATTAATTTCTTAATTAGCTAATTGTTGTACACAGAATACCATCTTTGGGATCACTCGTGGTAAAAATCAGGGATTATACACTTGGGCATGGTCTCCACTCTACTTCTTTGTGTGAATCACCTCTAGAACCACTGATATGGTTCTCAATAAATTCCTTAACTGGAGTGAAGCTAAAGAGAGCTTAAATATCATCTTTTCTGCTCTGTGTACATTTTTATTTTAAAAAAAGTTTTAACTGAAACTGCAGCCCCAAGGAGAAGCAATACAAATTCATCACTATCAAACACTATGCACAACAGAAAGAAATATTTGATAAATAGTATCTTAAATGCACCTGAAGCTTTTGCTAGATTTGGGGGTCTGAAGCCCTTTCTGGACAGTATGTCTCTAGTTGCTGTTGGTCAAATAAAGCACTACCTAATGCAAATATTATTGATGTACACCAAATGTATTCCCTCCTGGAGCAGTTTTATACACTATGTTTGGTTCCTTTCATAAGAGCAGTGTGGGCATGACAATTTTATAATTTCTCAAGTAGAACTCTAGTGCAAGTTGTACATTTTCCTCAGCACAATCAACCCCACTGTTAGTGTTCCTCTCCAGTCCATCAGAGCTCATGGAATTATAGAATCATAGAATGGTTCAGGTTGGTGGAGATCTCAAAGATCATTTAGTTCCAACTCCCTGCCATAGGCAGGGACACCTCCCACTAGAACAGGTCACTCAAGGCCTCATCCAACCTAGTCCTGAACACATGCAGGGAGGTTGTGGATCACAGAATCACCAAACGTGATCAAAGATTCCATGATTCACAACCTCCCTGGGCCACCTGTTCCAGTGTCTCACCATCCTCACTGTAAAGAACTTCTTCCTAAAATCTGGTTTAAATCTTCCCTCTGCCAGTTAAAACCCATTATTCCTCATCCTGTCATTACAAGACCTTGTAAATAGTCTCTCCCCTTCCTATAGGCCCACTTCAGATACCAGAAGGCTACTACAAGGTCTCCTGGAAGCCTTCTCTTTTCCAAGGTGGAGAGCCCCAACTCCTGTAGCCTGTCCTCGTAACAGAGCTGCTCCATCCCCATTAAGTATATCCTGGTGGCCTACAGTCTCTCAGCAGCATTGATATTTCTTTTTAAATGGAGAGTCCTAAAGCTGGACACAAAGTGTAGCTTCAAAACGGACAAGTATAGCAGAATAACTGCCTCCCTCAGTGGCTAATGCTCTTGCTAAAGAAGCCAAATAGGCCTAAATAGTGTTTTTTGTGAATTTACTAGGGGTGATTTCTGTCCCATCACCTATGTTGTTCGTAAGGATGTTAAAACCAGAACCACTTGCAGTATAAACCCCTTAAAAATACTACCCAGAAGCAGTAATCCATTTCACTTCAAACTACTACCTTGTAACAACCCAGTGAGATTTTTCACTTTCTATGTGGTATGCCTATCCCCTCCATAGCCAGTTTGACTGCCAGGATCCTGTAAGAATCTGCGTTTCATTGTTCAAGGACCTCCCTTTTCAGACACCATAAAGACTTGTGCTGGTTTGAGGATGATTGGAATAGAATCATAGAATCATAAAATGGTTTAGGTTGGAAGAGACCTCAAAGATCATCCAGTTTCAACCCCCTGCCACAGGCAGGGACACCTCCCACTAGATCAGGTCACTCAAGACCTCATCCAGCCTGGCCTTGAACACATCCAGGGAGGGAGCAGCCATAACCTCCCTGGGCAAACTGTTCCAGTGTCTTGCCACCCTCACTGTGAAGAACTTCCTCCTAACATCCTGTTCAAATCTCTCCTCTGCCAATTTGAATCCATTCCTCCTCGTCCTGTCATTACAAGACCTTGTGAATAGTCCCTCTCCAGCCTTCCTGTAGGCCCCCTTCAGATACTGGAAGGTGACTTTAATACTTTAATAAGAGAAATTAGGTTATAGACTGAGAAAGGAAAAAAGTTTGCGATGTCTCCTTCACTCATAGGTTTGCTAACTGATACAAAAGTAAGAACACAAACATAGATAAGGCAGAGGTCCTTTGGTCTGAGCTCTAGCCTGTTGGTCTCTCCCTTTTCCCCTGCCTTCTAGCTGGATCTGTGTAATGCAACTAATCAATTCCTGCTTCCACCCCCCCATGGCCTGTCTTCCCTGCTTACCTGGCACGTAAGACAGATACTGGGATAAGACTGGGTGGTGGGGGGAAAGTAGAAGGGTGGTTGGGAACCCTTCCTGGGGACTGATCTCTGGGAGGGGCATTTTGTTTCTGTATTGCCTTTTAACTGTATACAGCTGTAAATATAAGTAATATATTGTAAATATCTGCTTGTATATTGTGCAAAGCTGTAAATATAAAGCTTCATTCCATAACTTCCAGCCGGCTGAGTCTAGTCTGCGTGATTTCAAAAGTGTGAGGGGGCAGATAACCCCTGAACCACCACAACAGCATTGTTATTACTGATGCAAAATTGTAGAAGGCAGTTTGCTGGGCAGAAAGTACATCCTGGACTCTTCAAACTCAATCCCAAAGCATGACTGATGTGAATGGAACCCTCTCTGTACCCTGGTTTCTAAATCAAAAAAGAACAACAAAACTACTTGTTTCTAGTGTATTCTAGACAGGTCCTTCCATCTATATAATTGTGGAACTCAAAATCTAAGGTATATACTATGCCCACTCTACAATTTATCAAACTCTGAGTGAGCAGATACTAATCAAGCTGCATGATTAAAATATTTAGAAGAAAACAAAAAGGGTAAAAAAAAAGAGTCTCACTTAATTGTGTATTATCTCGCTTGTATATTGTGCGAAGCTGTAAATATAAAGCTTTATTCATTAACTTCCAACTGGCTGAGTGAGTCTGGGTGATTTCAAAAGTATGTGGGGGTGAGTAACTCCCAAACTACCACAGCACTGTACTCACAGTTCTAGCTTGAAGATGCCAGCTCTCTCAAATGGCTCCAGCTTGGTCCCGTGAACTTGAAAACGAGCAGCCCACCTGAGGAGTTCCATTTCGGTCTTGTCATCTCCTCTCTCAACCAGACCTTGGTACTGGGCACAAAGACCTGGAAACCCTGGGACCTAAACTTGATAACAAAAACTTAGGGCAGGTTGTGAATACCTCAGCCTTTCCTGCAGTCTCTGTCACTAAATGATCTCTTCCACTCACTGGTAAATCTACTCACTTCTTAATAGTCTAGCGACAATTAATTCCATGCAGTTAAGTTCACAAATTCCTTCCTAAAAATATTCCAGATCCTAAACAATGTAATTAGTCCATCCATATCCTTTCTATATGGATGGAGTTTAATGTTGCATATATATACATATATATATATATAGAGAGAGAGAGTTTCTTCTTCCAGCAATGTCCCACACTGACTCTATAACTGTGGAGGGGGAAAAATGCTTCAATTTATGGTAATAAAATCTAGTAAGCAAAATCAATGAATTAATTGAGGTGTTGGTAACCAATGATGATGGAAGCAATACAGCTTGAGTTGTTTCTTTTTTTTGGTGTTTTTTTGGGGTTTTTTTAGATTTTTTTTGCAATTTGCACAATTAATTACATGTAAAAATACTCTTTGTTATTTGTCTTCTGAGAATTTTGATAAAACTATAACTGTGGGAAAATTGTTTCAATTTTTTGGTAATAAAATCTAGTAAGTGAAATTAATGAATTAATTGAGGTGTTAGCGACCAATGGTGGTGGAAGCAATGCAGCTTGGGTTTTGGTTTTCTTTTCTTTTCAAAGATATTTTGCAATGTGCACAACTAATTACATGTGAAAGTAGTCTGTGTTATTTCTCTTTTTTGGAATTTTGATAAAACTATAACTGTGGGGAAATTCTTTCAACTTTTGGTAATAAAAATCTAGTGAGCAAAATACATTAATTAATTGAAGTGTTAGCAACTAGTGATGGTGGAAGCAATACAGCTTGGGTTTTGTTTTTCTTTTCAAAGATTTTTTTTTACAATTTACACAACCCATTATATGTAAAAATTATCTATGTTATTTGTAATTTCAGAATTTTGATAAAACTATAATTGTGGGAAAATTGTTTCAATTTCTGGTAGCAAAACCTGGTAAGCAAAATTAATGAATTAAACCTAGAGTACTGTGTGCAATTCTGGAGCCCCCAGCACAAGAAGGACATGGAACTGTTGGAGAGAGTCCAGACGAGGGCCATGAAGATGATCAGAGTCCTGGAGCACCTCTGCTATGAGGACAGGCTGAAAGAGTTGGGACTTTTCAGCCTGGAGAAGAGAAGGCTTCGGGGAGATCTTATAGCAGCCTACCAGTATCTGAGGGGGCCTACAGGAGGGCTGGGGAGGGACTGTTCACAAGGTCTTGTAATGATAGGACGAGGGGGAATGGGTTCAAATTGGCGGAGGGGAGATTTGAACGGGATGTTAGGAAGAAATTCTTCACAGTGAGGGTGGTGAGGCGCTGGCACAGGTTGCCCAGGGAGGTTGTGTCTGCTCCCTCCCTGGATGTGTTCAAGGCCAGGCTGGATGAGGTCTTGAGCGACCTGATCTAGTGGGAGGTGTCCCTGCCTATGACAGGGGGTTGGAACTGGATGATCTTTGAGATCTCTTCCAACCTAGACCATTCTATGATTCTATGATTCTATGAATTGAGGTGTTAGCAACCAATGATGGTGGAAGCAATACAACTTAGGTTTTGGTTTTCTTTTCTTTTAAAAGATATTTTACAATTTGAAAAAGTAATTACATGAAAAAATGTTCTTCTTTATTTGTCTTTCAGGATTTTGATAAAACCAGAACTGTGGGAAAATTGTTTCAGCTTTTAGTAATAAAATCCAGTAAGTGAAATGAATGAATTAATTGAAGCGTTAGTAACCAATGGTGGTGGAATCAGTACAGCTTGGGTTTTGGTTTTCTTTTCTTTTCAAAGAGTTTTACCAATTACATGTAAAAATGCTCTGTGTTATTTGCCATTTCAGAATTTTGATAAAACTGTAATTGTGGGAAAATTGTTTAATTTGCTGGTAAAAAAATCTAGTGAGCAAAATTAATTAATTAATTGAGGTGTTAGCAACCAATGGTGGTGGAATCAATACAGCTTGGAGTTTTTTTCATTTTGTTTTGGATTTTTTTTCTTTTCAAAGATTTTTTGCAATTTGCACAGCTAATTAAATGTAAAATTGCTCTTTGTTATTTGTCTTTTCAGAATTTTTGTAAAACTGTAACTGTAGTAAAATGTTTCAGTTTTTTGGTAATAAAAACAAGTAAGCAAAATTAACGAACTCATTGAGGTGTTAGCTACCAATACTGGTGGAAGCAATACCACTTGGGCGTTCTTTTGGGGTATTTTTTCTTTCCATAGATTTTTTGCAATTTGCACAAGTAATTGCATATAAAAATGCTCTTTTTATTTGTCTGTCAGAATTTTGATAAAATTAGAACTGTGGGGAAATTGTTTCAACTTTTGCTAACAAAATCCAGTAAGTGACATTAATGAATTAATTGAGGTGTTAGCAACCCATGGTGGTGGAATCAATACAGTTTGGGTTTTGGTTTTCTTTTCTTTTCAAAGAGTTTTTCAAAATGCATGTAAAAATGTTCTATGTTATTTGTCATTTCAGAATCTTGATAAAACTATAATTGTGGGAAAATTGTTTCATTTTCTGGTAATAAAATCAAGTAAGCAAAATTAATTAATTAATTGAGGTGTTAGTAACCAATAGTGGTGGAATCAATACAGCTTGGGGGTTTTTTTTTTTTTTCTTTTCAAGAAAAGATTTTTTGCAATTTGCACAGCTAATTAAATGTAAAAATGCTCTTTGTTATTCGTCATTTCAAAATTTTGATAAAACTATAACTGTGGTAAAACATTTCATTTTTTTGGTAATAAAATCAAGTAACCAAAATTAATGAACTAACTGAGGTGTTAGAAACCAATACTGGTGGAAGCAATACAGCTGGGGGTGTTTGGGGTTTTTTTTGTATTTTTTTATTTTCATAGATTTTTTGCAATTTGCACAAATAATCACATATAAAAATGCTCTTTTTTATTTGTCTTTCAGAATTTGGATAAAACTAGAACTGTGGGAAAATTGTTTCAAATTTTGGTAATAAAATCCAGTAAGTGACATTAATGAATTAATTGAAGTGTTAGTAACCAGTGGTGGTGGAATCAATTTGGCTTGGGGATTTTTTTTGCCTTTTTCTTTTCAAAGATTTTTTTGCAATTTGCACAACTAATTACTGTAAAAACACTCTTTGCTATTTGTCTTTTCAGAATTTTTACAAAACTATAACTGTGGTAAAACATTTCAATTTTCTGGTAATAAAATCAAGTAAGCAAAATTAATGAACTAATTGAGGTGTTAGCAACCAATAATGGTGGAAGCAATACAGCTTGGGGGAGTTTTTTGGTATTTTTTCTTTTCATAGATGTTTTGCAGTTTGCACAAGTAATCACATATAAAAATGCTCTTTTAAATTTGTCTGTCAGAATTTTGATAAAACTAGAACTGTGGGGAAATTGTTTCAAATTTTGATAATAAAATCCAGTAAGCGACATTAATGAATTAATTGAGGTGTTAGTAACCAATGGTGGTGGAATAAATACAGCTTGGGGAACATTTGTTTGTTTGTTTTGTTTTTTTCTTTTAAAGATTTTTTGCAATTTGCACAGCTAATTAAATGTTAAAGTGCTCTTTGTTATTTGTCATTTCAAAATTTTGATAAAACTAGAACAGTGGGAAAATATAGCTTGGAGTTGGGGTTTTTTTTTTTCTTTTCATTGATTTTTTGCAATGTGCACAACTAATTACATGTAAAAAATGCTTTTTGTTATATCAGAATTTTGATAAAACTATAACTGTGGGAAAACATTTCAATTTTTTGGTAATAAAATCAAATAAGCTAAATGAATGAATTAATTGGCTGCTAGCAACGAATGGTGGTGGAAGCAATACAGCTTAGTGTTTTTTTTCTTTTCTTTTCTTTTCAAAGATTTTTTTTGCAATTTGCACAACTAATTACGTGTAAAAGGAGTCTGTGTTATTTGTCTTTCAGAATTTTGATAAAACCTATGTGACTGTGGGTTACCTGCTTAGATTTTTCTCTTTGTGCACTTGAGCATTTGGAGATATGTTCAAGAATGTCTACAAAATGATTTAAATGGTGAGCTGTGAAACCACAGGATGCTCAAGAACAAAGCAGCCAAAGGAAACAGTTGGTCCCCTTCTGTTTGACCAGGCTTCCTGGTATGGATGAGCTACAAGTGGAAAGGGAATATCTTTATTCCATAACATTGTGTGCATTCTGTGCATGACTGTATGAGAAGGCAAAATTATCTACCCATCTGTCCATTTCCATGCTAGCTAATAAACTCGCAGTGCAGAAACCCTCAAAGCCCCAGATGGGATCTTTCATCCATTTCCACTTGATAAATAGAACAAAGCTACGCTAGAGGCTCTCATATATGAAGCCTTATGAATCGAAGGATTTCCTGAGACACTTACCTGGAAACAAAACTTTATACCGGGGTCTTCTTTAATATAGGAAAAGGAATAAGCAAGGAAGGAAAGAGGAAAAAGAAGAAAAAAAAAAGGGTGGGGGTAAGGGAATGTTGTGTGGAAAGCACAGAAAGAAAAATGTGGCTGTGAAAACAAGCAAAGACTGTGTTCAGCTATGTTCTTTCTCTTCCATATCATTTTGACATGCCCATAAAATGTTTCCAATACTTGATTTTGAACAAACTTGAGCAAAGAGAAGTGGCAAAGCTTTGATACGTTCTTCTTGAAGTTCTAAAATCTACCACAAAACTGTTCTATCCTTTCTCTGACCTTTGATTCAAGAAATTATATTAAATTGCACTATATTTGCAGGTTTGACAGCAGACTGAAATCATAAAGTTTTCCTGCAAGGATTTATTTCAAGTATTAGAAAATGTAACACTCAATCCTGATTTCTGTTCTCCTGAGATATTATATTAATAGAGCATCAAATGTACCTCAAGTCTCACAGAATTCAATTTACTGCTAGCTATGGATGTGTGCTGGCATTTCTTTAACTAGATTATTGTTTTACTAAGGAAACAAATAACAGAGGCAGACACCATTGCACACGCATTAACTTCATTCTACTAATAGTGCAAAAAAGAAGTGATGCTAGATCACAGCTATCCTAAAATGCAAAGTCCTACAATGAGAATTAATACAGCGGCTACTAGCAACATTTCCACTGACATCCACAGAATCATTAGAGAGATAAGAGTGGGGATGTTTTTCA
Organism: Psilopogon haemacephalus; assembly: GCA_013396835.1. Classification (NCBI taxonomy): domain Eukaryota; kingdom Metazoa; phylum Chordata; class Aves; order Piciformes; family Megalaimidae; genus Psilopogon; species Psilopogon haemacephalus. The sequence continues at coordinate 59,899 of VWZI01001207.1, forward strand.
CCAAAATGAAGGAAGCTCTCTCCCTCCCTCTTTCTCTCTCTCTCTCTCTCTCTCTCTCTCTCTCTGACCTCTACCAATTCACTCCTAATAGCAAGACTTGTGTTGTTTCTATATATAAAGGGTGGTAGGGTGAAATAGAAAAAGAAAAAAAAAAAGAAATTTTGCTTCTTACAATTATAAAACCAATACTGGGAATTATTATGATAGAAGCAAAAAAAAAATTATGCAGTGAATTGTAATTTGCATAGAGGCAATAAAAGGTAACATAGAATCATGGAATGGTTTAGGTTGGAAGGGAGATCAAAGCTCATCCAGTTACAACCCCTTGCCATAGGAAAGGACACCTCCCACTAGAACAGGTCACTCAAGGCCATCAAACTGGCCTTGAACACCTCCAGCCAGGGAGCAGACACAACTTCGCTGAGCAACCTGTGCCAGTGCCTCGCCACCCTCACTGTGAAGAACTTCCTCCTAACATCCCGTTTAAATCTCCATTCTGCCAGTTTAAACCCATTACCCCTTGTCCTGTCATTACAAGACCTTGTGAAGAGTCCCTCCCCAGCCCTCCTGTAGGCTCCCTTCAGATATTGGAAGGCTACTATAAGGTCTTCCCGAAGCCTTCTCTTCTCCAGGCTGAAAAGCCCCAACTCTCTCAGCCTGTGCTCGTAGCAGAGGTGCTCCAGCCCTCTGATCATCTTCATGGCCCTCCTCTGGACTCACTCCAACAGTTCCATGTCCTTTTTTTATTAGGGACTCCAGAATTGCACGCAGTACTGCAGGTGGGGTCTGATGAGAGCGGTGTAAAGGGGCAGAATCACCTCCCTTGCCCTGCTGGCAAGACTTCTTTTAATGCAGCCCAGCACACGGTTGCTGTCTGGGCAGTACATAGATACATATGCCCTTTAATAAATGAGCCAAAGCTATTGAGTTGCTATGGCTTATGAATTGTCACGCATCAGTTCAGCTGCAAGAGCTACTTGCCTCAATTACACTGCTTCTGAAGTGAGGCAAAACACACAATGTAAGGCTCAGCATAGGCTTACTTGCATTGTGCCTGTGACAGCTTTACACCTGCCACGCTTGGATGTGTCAAAGATGGTAATCTGAGACTGGTTTTGAGTGCACTGTCTTAAGAAACATAGAAACCCAGCAGCTCCCTAGAATCAGAGCTTGTTGGGAGATAGAGTAGTCAGTCTCTGATGCTGAAGTTCACCAGCTTTTCCTGCAGATTCTGTAGGTTACATGCACAACTCTCAGCACTATGCCTAAGGTGTTCATGGAATCATAGAATCAGTCAGGGTTGGAAGGGATCACAAGCATCATCTAATTCCAAGCTTCCTGCCATGGGCAGGGACACCCTACCCTAGATTAGACTGAACAGAGCGTCAGCCAGCATGGCCTTAAACACTTCCCTGGGAAATCCGTTCCAGGGCCTCACCACTCTCATGCTCAACAACTTCCTCCTTACATCCAATCTGAGTCTCCCCACCTCCAGCTTTGCTCCATTCCACCTAGTCCTGTCAATACCTGATAGCCTAAAAAGTCCCTCTCCAGCTTTTCTGTAGGCCCCCTTCATATACTGGAAGGCCACAAGAAGGTCACCTGGGAGCCTTCTCTTCTCCAAACTGAACAGCCCCAACTCTTTCAGTCTGTCCTCATAGCAGAGGTGCTGCAGCCCTCTGAGCATCCTCATGGCCCTTCTCTGGAAACACTCCAGCATGTCCTCATCCCTCTTGTACTAGGGGCTCCAGAACTGGATGCAGTACTTCAGGTAGGGTCCGACCAGTGCGGAGTAGAGAGGGAGAAGCACCGCCCTCGACCTGCTGGCCACACTTCTCCTGATGCAGCCCAGGCTCTGCTTGGCTTTCTGGGCTGCAAGTGCACACTGCTGGGTCATGTTGAGCTTCTGGGTAGCTGCAGCTGCATCTCTGGAGTGGAAACCCAGGCTAGAATGGGCTAAACAGAGAAGTTGTGGAGCCTCCTTCTCTGGAGAGATTAAAAACTCACCTGTATGCAATCCTGGGTAACTTCCTCTAGGGGAACATCTTTTAAGTAGCAAGGTTGAACCAGGGGACCTCCAGAGGTCCCTTCCAACCCTCACCATGCGATGAGGCTGTGAATTAATTTGAAGATTCTACCTAGAGTGTGATACTGCCATTGAGGATAATTAATTTAGAATTCATTCACCCATTTACAGAGCTTTTGGTGTTTTGTTTTGTTTTTTTCCTTAGAACACTCAGGTTATGCTGTTTAGCTATTCATGAGGTTTGTAAGGGAAATTATGGGTCCCATATATTTTCAGGAATATAGGTCTTTCATTTACTGGTGTGAGAAGGGAATCACTGAGCGCTCTGATAGTCACCACAATATTTGTGTGAAGAGAAACAAGCAGCAAAGTTTGCATTTATTGGCTTAATCTATCTTCACTGTCATTTTCCTCTGTTCAACAAAAGAATGTCAAAAGCAAAGAAAAAAACCCCACTATTTATTATTATTATTATATTCTAATATCCATTACTAGTTACCCAGATAAGGATCCCTCTGAAGAGCTCAAAATGCAGGGAGAAAAGAGTGAATTGACTTTGCTTCTTACTTTTAAAGTGTTTGCAGGACTATGGTATTGAATAACATAGTTACATTATTCAGGGCTGATCAGTTAACCCCCTGGGACAGATTTTGATCTCTGTAGTTTTTTTAGGGAGTCTAGGATAACCTAGAACCCCACAAACCATGACAGTTGCCTAGGGATGTAGAGGAGTCACTGTCCCTGGAGATGAGGTTCAACAAGACCAAGTGCAAGGTCCTACATCTGTGTCGAGGCAATCCCAAGCACAAATCCAGGCTGGGCAGTGACTGGATGGAGAGCATCCCCAAGGAGAGGGACTTTGGGGTGCTGGTGGATGAGAAGCTCAACATGAGGCAGCAGTGTGCACTTGCAGCCCAGAAAGCAAACCAAAGCCTGGGCTGCACCAGAAGTGTGGCCAGCAGGTCGAGGGAGGTGATTTTCCTCCTCTACTCTGCTCTGGTGAGACTCCACCTGGAGTACTGTGTCCAGTTCTAGAGCCTAAATTACAAGAGGGATGTGAACATGCTGAAGCATGTCCAGAGGGCTGCAGCACCTCTGCTATGAGGACAGACTGAAAGAGTTGGGGCTGTTCAGTCTGGAGAAGAGGAGGCTCTGAGGTGACCTTCTTGTAGCCTTCTAGTATCTGAAGGGGGCTTACAAGAAAGCTGGGGAGGGACTTTTTAGGCTATCAGGTAGTGACCAGACTAGGTGGAATGGAGCAAAGCTGGAGGTGGGGAGGTTCAGATTGGATGTGAGGAGGAATTTCTTTTCCACAAGAGTGGTAAGGCCCTGGAATGGGTTGCCCAGGGAGGTGGCTGGGGCCCCATCTCTGGAGGTGTTTAAGGCCAGGCTGGATGAGGCTGTAGCCAGCCTGATCTAGGGTAGGTTGCCTCTGCACATGGCAAAGGGGTTGGAACTTGATGATCCTTGTGGTCTCTTCCAACCTTGGCTTATTCTATGATTCTGTGATTCTATTATTCTATGATGCTATGATTCTGTGATTCTATGATTCTATGTTCAAGGAATGTGTGGACAGAGCACTTTGGGACATGGTTTAACAGCTATGGTGGTCTTAGGTTGAAAGTTGGACTCAATGATCTTAGAGGTCTCTTGCATCCAAAACAGTGCTATGATTCTATGATACTAAGACTACGTCTGGTGGACAAGCCTGAAAACGAAAAAAAAAGTACAGTTCCTCATCGTTAGTGACACACCAGTTTGCAGCAGGGGAAAAAAAAAAAAAAAAAAAGTTACATAGAAGAGATCTCAAAATTATATTACATGCATTTAAAAATAACCATTTAAAATTATTGGTATTGTAGCTCTCGTCCGTCCGAGAATAAACGCTGCCAAATGTAATGAGTGTGATATACAGAAGAGTGACTTCAAGCTGACAAAAGCTAAGTAGATTTCATACTGTGCTTGAAGCCAGCAAGGCACTCTCTTTCAGCTGCCTTCGCACTGTTTCTGCCTGGGGTGGATTGGCAACCAAATCAAAAGGCTGGGCAGCATATTCACTCCTTGACACAAGGGCAAGGGATTATTTCCGCCCGGTCAACAGGCAACACTGTCATTATCCGATTCCTACTGTACTTGGTTCCAAGTTAGCACCACAAATACTTTCTTTCAAAATCAGAGATTAATTTTCCCCACTGCTACTTCACAGGAAAACATTTTTTTTTTTTCCCCCTTTCGTTTTTGTACTTTGCATACAGGTCACACAGTACCTTAAGGAAGGTCCTCTTTACATACAGGTCACACAGTACCTAAAGGAAGAAGGGATGATTCTGATCCTTGAGTATACTTCATTAATGTGTTTTTGGTGATGTTTAGGTTTTTGGGGGTTTTTTATGGTTTGGGTGTTTGTTTGTTTGGGTTTTGTTTGTTTTTTTTGGCTGCTGATATCATTGTCTCAGGAAAGGAAAAAATCAAAGTCCTTAGGAAAGAAAAAAAAAACCTATTTTCTTAAATTATCTATTTTCATTATTATAGATTACTGTGCTTAATTTTCCCCCCTGTACTTTACCTGCTGTAAGTAACCAGACAGGGCTTGAGAACAAGCTACACAGTAAAAGAAAGAAGAGACATTCTTGTTTAACCTTTGCTGCAATGGTAGCCTCCCTCTACTTCTTCAAAGCATGGAAGCTCAGAAGGAAATTTTAAGCCAAATTGGCTGCTTTACTTGAAGCAGTGTTAAGTTCTTGTGTGTTCTTTTGTTCTGGCAGAAGTGAAAATTGGGGTGCTTCCAGTATATGGCAGCAGCCAAGCAGCTACAGAAGCTGAAGTCTCCAACTGAATTTATATGAGTACACAATACCACGAATTTTGATATTCTCTACTTACATAAAGATGCCTTTTGTACTCTTTCCTTGGTATATTCAGCATCTTGCTTGTTTCTCTTTAAGATATATTGTCTGGATATCGTCTACTACTGTTGATGGTTACTAAATCCAGTACCCCAATGGAGGTGGACTGTTCCCAGGTCCAGCTAGAAGTCAGGCAGAGAATGTTAATGCCAATAGGCATACACAAAGACACCTATACACATGCATACCTTACACATATATACACAGAGGGGAACGTTTTATAACCTTTGAAAATAGAAAACGCCGATAAAAAATTAAATATGTGACCTTATAACTGTAACAGAATCCTTGATGTTAGAGTCTGAATGCTGCATGCAAGCTGCACAAAAATTGGCCACTTGAAGATGTAATCCTTCCAGACTGCAGCTCAGAAAGTAATTTATATTATTTTGGGGGTCGGACTCAATCATCTCCAGAGGTCCCTACCAACCCCTAATGTCCTGTGACCTGAATTTTGATGCAGTAGCTTCTACATTTTCTCCAAGTATTTCTTTTTAAGGGCTATTTGAAAAGCTACTTAGTGAAATAAGTCCTTTTCCCTCCTGGGAAACATATGTGAGTCTTTTAACTTTCCAAGAGGACATTAGTACTTAATTTTTCTGAAATGTGTAACTCTACTGCAATTTGACACACTGTGAAACACCACCTAAGAATGTAAAAAAAAAAAATACACAGGGATGACTTCCAGAGGTAAAATTAAAACCATTATTAGTTTAATGCAGCAGATGTTCTGACAGACCTGTATAATTTTAAGTGGCTGCTAAGTGCTAGCATATAATCCTCCCCCTTCCTTGGTGTGGAAACCAAACCCAAAGATACAGGGTAGGTAGGTCAGCCTACCTTTCCTTCCCCTGACTCTTCTTTTTGTATGATTACATATTCAGTCATATACGGGCAACAGCAATATTTTGGAATCTGAGGTACTATAGTCAAAATGATGTTATATTGGCATTCAATTTTATTATAAAAATCAACAACCTCTTCAAAACTTACAGGAGAAAATAATGAAGAACAAATTATCAAAGTGCTGAAAGACAGAATCATAGAATCAGTCAGGGTTGGAAGGGACTACAATGATCATCTAGTTCCACCCCCACCCCATGCCATGCCCAGGGACATCCTACCCTAGATCAGGCTGGACACAGCCTCATCCAACCTGGCCTTAAACATCTCCAGGGATGTGGCCCCAACCACCCCCCTGGGCAACCTGTTCCAGGCTCTCACCACTCTCATGCTGAAGAACTTCCTCCTCACATCTAATCTGAATCTCCCCACCTCCAGCTTTGCTCCATTCCCCCTAGTCCTGTCACTACCTGATAGCCTAAAAAAGAGAAAGAAATTAATTTTCCCTTCAGTAACTCCAGTAAAGAAACAGTTCCATCATGTTTTCTTCACTTCATATGCCTTCATAGTGGCATAATTTCATAAGATATTTCATGTTCTCAATTTTCTTCTTTCCAGCTGAAGAACACTCAGCTGATCAAAATCAGTAGGTAGACCTCCTCATCTTACAATCTTACCCCACAGTGACCCATACTAAATGTCCTGCAACAGAAGAAAGCTCAGCAACAGAAGCTAAGGCAATCAGTAACAACTGGAAAACATTTAGATAGTCCAGGTTAAATTTGTATCTTTGGGATGAGACCCAGAATGTGCAGCATTTTGAGACTGCAGTGGGAAAAGCACTGCAGCTTCATAGATACCACTAAAGTGTGCGTATAGGTTTGGTTGCAGAGCAGCCCTGAGGAAAATGACCTGGGGGTCTGGGGTACTGAAAAGCTCAACATGAACCAGCAGTGTACACACGCAGCCCAGACAGCAACCATGTGCTGGACTGCATTAAGAGAAGAGTTGCCAGCAGGGTAAAGGAGAGGATTCTGCCCCTTTACTCTGCTCTCATCAGACCCCACCTGCAGTACTGTGTGCAGTTCTGGAGCCCCCAGCACAAAAAGGACATGGAACTGTTGGAGAGAGTCCAGAGGAGGGCCACAAAGATGCTCAGAGGGCTGGAGCAGCTCTGCTATGAGCACAGGCTGAGAGAGTTGGGGCTTTTCAGCCTGGAGAAGAGAAAGCTTCGAGGAGACCTTATAGCAGCCTACCAGTATCTGATGGGGGCCAACAGGAGGGCTGGAGAGGGACTATTCACAAGGTCTTGTAATGACAGGACAAGGGGGAATGGGTTTAAACTGGCAGAGGGGAGATGTAAATGGAATGCTAGGAGGAAGTTCTTCACAGTGAGACACTGGCACAGGTTGCCCAGGGAGGTTGTGGCTGGTCCTTTCCTGGATGTGTTCAAGACCAGGCTGGATGAGGCCTTGAACGACCTGCTCTAGTGGGAGGTGTCCTTGCCTGTGGCAGGGGGTTGGAACTGGATGATCAAAATGGAAGAAACCACCCCCCTCACCAAAACAAAACCACTGAAAACAAAATACACCTACACCAACAAGAACTGATTCGTTGTCTAACTGCATAATTAGTATCTACATTTTGCCAAAGAATATTCCTGCAGAATTCAAGCATCCCACCCGCCTATTGCACACTGGATTACTTCAGAGGATTTTGTAACAAAAGGATTGTTCAATACTTTTTAAAATAATTGAGAGTCTCACTCTTTACCTCAAAAGAATTAAATTCAGGTCCTCTGGGACCATTATGAAGAAATGCAACACAAGTGTAGACTCTCAGAGGTGCCCAGCTGATTTTGGTGTGTGTGTGTTTTTGTAATCAATGTCTACAATTTCCTTTAAAGTCTGGTGTCTTTCAGATAAATAAGGAGTAGCAAATATCAATTTTCACAGATCTGAATTTCATGTGGAGCAATTATGATCATTTAATCAAATATTTATCTAAAGAAATTAAATGGAAGAAAATTATTAGGCAATTCCTGCATCAGTTGGTTCCATTATGTATTTTAGGAATCATAGAATCATAGAATCAGTCAGGGTTGGAAGGGACCACAAGGATCATCTAGTTCCAATTCCCCTGCCATGGGCAGGGACACCCTACCTTAGACTAGGCTGCCCATAGCCTCATCCAGCCTGGCCTTAAACACCTCCAGGGTTGTGGCCCCAACCACCTCCCTGGGCAACCCATTCCAGGCTCTCACCACTCTCATGCTGAAGAACTTCCTCCTCACACCCAACATGAATCTCCCCACTTGCAACTTTGCTCCATTCCCCTACGTCCTGTTACTACCTGATAGCCTAAAAAGTCCCTCCCCAGCTTTCTTTTAGGCCCTCTTCAGATACAGGAAGGCCACAATAAGGTGACCTGGAGCTATCCTGAGCTGGGCTGCACAACAAAAAGGATGGAAAATATAAAAGTAACTTAAAGACTTGAGTTCACTGTTAATACTATCATGCAAAAATAATGATCTTCTATCCTCATCAACCTTTATTCCAACGTTTTGTTACTGAGTTTATCATATCCTTGTTTGGAACGACTTAAGAAACATTTATCCTACAAAAAGATTCTTCGGAATACTCTTGTAAGTCGTAATCTTTACTTCTTAAAGAACTACACTCATTTGGTTACTCTCGAAAGATTTTTTTTTTTTTTTCCCCCATTTATCATAAAGTCAACCTTAAAGGTTCCTTTTATAGATTTCAAATCTTTGTTGACGATTCCCAGCCTAGGAGAATAGTTCCGTTAACATCATGAAGAGCTGACTGCACCCCTGAAACTGTGAAGGTAATTACTTCAAAAAGCCTTTGACCCCAGGACTCTAGTCGTGAGCAGCTAGTTTGCATTCTCTTCCCTTTCCTCATTCCACACATTTTCTCCACAGAGAGCAGTCTATTTACATAGAAATTGCAAAAATAACCTTTTATGAATGTAGCACTTACTGTCTGCTTTATTTGTGCCGCTCTCCCTCTCAGCTCCTGTGAAGGATGAACATTACAATAACACATACATATTCATAGAGCAATATCGGAGGCTAATTCTTGCACATCTTCATAGAGCAATATCGGAGGCTAATTCTTACAAGCCTGTTCTTATTCACGACTCATAAATGGTTTATTAATGGCCACTCAAATCTGTAAATAATCACCATAGAGTAGGCTTTGTTGGGGCAATTAAGTAACTTGACTGCAGTGCAACAAACGATGTGAAAGAACTTAATATAAAAGGCACTTTAACGTGGAATGGAAAGAAAATTATAACATCAGCCACAACTTGTGTTTGATGGGGGACAAACTAACAGTATCTTACGTGTTAAATACTGGCCATAAACTTACGTCTTACTACCACATGCCAACGGACAAGTATGGCGCTCCAGAGCCATCAAGGATTAGGCTGAACACAGAGACCAGAGGTAAAACAACTATAATGCACCATTGTTTGCATCCTTTATGAACATTATGGCCTTGTGCTCTTTATGTCTTTTATGGCCCTCAGGGGTCAGTGCTGGCACCAGCGCTGTTTAACATCTTTGTCAGTGATATGGACAGAGGAATTGAGTGCAGCCTCAGCAAGTTTGGGGATGACACCAAGCTGTGTGGCACAGTCGACTTGCTAGAGGGCAGGGATGGCATCCAGAGGGACCTGGAGAGGTGGGCCCAGGCCAACCTCATGACATTCAACAAGGCCAAGGTGTAAGGTCATGCACCTGGATGGGCACAATCCCAAGCACAAATACAGGCTGGGTGGTGAGTGTCTGGAGAGCTGCCCTGAGGAGAAGGACCTGGGGGTCTGGGGTACTGAAAAGCTCAACATGAACCAGCAGTGTGTACACGTGGCCCAGACAGCAACCATGTGCTGGACTGCATTAAGAGCGTTGCCAGCAGGGCAATGGAGGGGATTCTCCCCCTTTACTCTGCTCTCCTCAGACCCCACCTGGAGTACTGTGTGCAGTTCTGGAGACCCCAACACAAGAAGGACATGGAACTGCTGGAGTGAGTCCGGAGGACAGCCATGAAGATGCTCAGAGGGCTGGAGCACCTCTGCTATGATGACAGGCTGAAAGAGTTGGGGCTTTTCAGCCTGGAGAAGAGAAGGCTTTGAGGACACCCTATAGTAGCCTTCCGATATCTTAAAGGGGCCTACAGGAAGGCTGGGGAGGGACTGTTCACAAGGTCTTATAATGACAGGACAAGGAGGAATGGGTTTAAACTGGCGGAGGGGAGATTTAAATGGGATTTTAGGAGGAAGTTCTTCACAGTGAGGGTGGTGACACACTGGCACAGGTTGCCCAGGGAGGTTGTGGCTGCTCCCTCCCTGGAGGTGTTCAAGGCCAGGCTGGATGAGGTCTTGAGTGTCCTGATCTAGTGAGAGGTGTCTCTGCCTATGTCAGGGGCTTTGAACTACATGACCTTTGAGGTCTCTTCCAATCTAAACCATTCCATGACTCTATGATCTCAGTAAGAAAGAGTCAGACCCTGTATTTACTTAAATATCATGTTTTTGAGTAAACACTATAAAGAAAAAGAGGCTACATAATCTTACATATCCTTACACTGGTGCTAAGGGGGAACTGTCTATGTACTACTCTACTCAAATTAGCCAGCTGGGTTTATTCAGTGCCCAGACAGGTTGACTACAGGTAGCCACAGGTAGCACACACATGGAGTGTCTTAAATCATAGGAGATAAATTGTCAACTTTACACAATGCTTCATTTTATTAGGAAGTAGAAGTATAATACAGGCCAGATTAATTTCTGCTCAGGATTACTTTATTTTTTTAATCAAAAAGGGAACCCAGAAGCGACACCTTTGTCAATGAGAGCAGCAGAGGGACTGAGTGCACCTTCAGCACTTTTGCCTATGACAAACAACAAATGTGTGGCACTGTGACATACTGGAATGGGCCCCAAAAGTCATCAGGGATCTGGAGGACCTTCTCTGTAAAGACAAGCTGGAGAAAGTTGGAGTTGTTGAGCCTAGAAATTACAAGATTTCAGCAACACCTTATAGAACCTTTCCAATAGTTAAAGGGTGGGGAGGGGGGGTGTCTATGGAAGAGATGAGCAGGGACTCATTTTTGGGTAGCGTAGCAATAAAATGGAGATCAATGGTTTAAAATGGGAAAGTAGATTTAGATCAGATGTGGGGAAGAAATTCTTTACTGTGAGGGTGGTGAGGCACAGGAGCGATGGATGTCCCTTTCCTGGAAGTGTTCAATGCCAGGTTGGATGGGGCTTTGAGCAATGTGTTCTAGAGGAATTAGCCTTGCCCATGGCAGGGAGTTTAGGACTAGATGATCTTTACAGTCCCTTCCAACCCAAACCATTCTATGATTGCTTTGTTAACAGAGGTGGTTGATTGTCTACTTTAATCATGAACATTACATGGAATTCACCAGATGGCCAACGCAAGGATCCCTTCTCATCATGTCTGCTATAAGACACAGTCAGAGTTGTCACAGTCTACAAAACCACCAGGTGTAGTGATGGGTAAGGTGTTTTGTTTTTTTTTTTTTCAAGGACTAAACTCTCCAGATTCATGGATTTCAAAAATTCAGAAATACGTTAGTATAAATATTTAATAAGATAAGCATCTTGAGGGCAAAATACACATTACATGTAGAGAATCTGTTGGTTTTAGTTTGCTTTGTTTGCTTGCTTGCTTTAAAAAAAAAAAAAAAATTCTGGAAGACATACACTGAAACTCCTTGGAAAAACACTGTTAGAACTAATCCTGCTACAACAGCAGCAGTGCCTCAGGCTAAGCCTGCACTTAGGGTTAAGGTTGGGAAAAACTGAGCTGGATGTACTGCTGATTTGGGAAGGTACTACAAAAGAGAAGAAAAAGCTGCAGGGACCCCTGGCCTGCGTGAGTTTCCTCCTTGGCATCATGGCCAGAGTCCTTTCTCTAAGGCTCAAGGGAAGTATTGAAGTTAGAGTCAGGGATGAGAGAAAGAGAAAAACTATCTTTTTCCTGTTGCAAAATCTCTGAGTAACTTGAGGATTCATCTCGATGTTAGTGGTCTACTATCTTCAATTCAGTGACCTTTCTTCTTACTTATTTAGGCAGTATTTTCCAGCATGGCAGCACTTTTGGTTTTGAGCACCCACACTGCTAGTTTTTTCTCATTCTCATGCATTCATTTCATTAGAATCAGTCAGTGTTGGAAGAGACCATAATGATCATCTGGTTCCAACCCCACTATCATGCCCACAGACACCTTACATTACATCAGGCTGGCCACAGCCTCATCCAGCCTGGCCTTAAACACCTCCAGGGATGGGGCCTCAACCACTCCCCTGAGCAACCCATTCCAGGCTCTCATCGCTCTCATCACTCTCATGCTGAACAACTACCTCCTCACATCCAATCTGAATCTCCCCACCTCCAGCTTTACTCCATTCCCCCTAGTCCTCTCGCTACCTGATAGCCTAAAATGTCCCTCCCCAGCTTTCTTGTAGGCCTCCTTCAGATACTGGAAGGTAGCAATAAGCTCACCTGGGAGTCTCCTCTTCTCCAGCCTGCACAGCCCCAACTCTTTCAGTCTGTCATCATAGCAGAGGTGCTGCAGCCCTCTGATCATCCTCGTCACCCTTCTCTGGACATGCTCCAGCATGTCCACATCCCTCTTGTCCCAGGGGCTCCAGAACTGGATGCAGTACTCCAGGTGGGGTCTCACCAGGGTGGAGTAGAGGGGGAGAATCACCTCCCTCACAGTGCTGGCCACGCTTCTCCTGATGCAGCCCAGGATCTGCTTGGCTTTCTGGGCTGCAAGTGCACACTGCTAGCTCATGTTGATCTTCTCGTCCACCAGCACCCCCAAGTCCCTCTCCTCTGGGCTGCTCTCCAGCCAGTCACTGCCCAGCCTGGATTTGTGCTTGGCATTGCCTCGACCCAGATGCCTTTTGTTATTCTGATGTGTTTGCACGGGAAATAAACGGTAAGCTTAGAATCACCTTTCCTTACTTCACTTATTTTCTTTTTTTTTTTTTTTTTTTTTTTTTGTGAACTTTAGCTTGTATTAAAGAAATTAAAGCATAATTCTCAATACTTGATACTACTGTTGGTATTGCATTACATAACGCTATTGCTAACAGAAAGTCAGCAGCCAATTACTGTGCAAATATACCCCTGAGTACCATACTTCAATTAGCGCTAATAACAACCACAAATTGTCGCAAGCAACAGGGAAATGATGCTACTCTTTAAGGCAAGTCTGTGGAACCAGAGTTAAAGCACAACAACAGCAAAGCAAACAGCAAACCTTTTTGTTTGCTATTCCTTTCATAACGAATAGTCCTGAACCAGATAACTTCATGAAACAGATGCGACCTTAACCTTATAGCTTTGCTGCAAGTTCTGC
>VWZI01001207.1:80202-105113 GCA_013396835.1 Psilopogon haemacephalus
ATATATATATATATATATATATATATATATGTGTGTGTGTGTGTTTGTATATACACATATATATATATATATATTTAGGATATATATATCTTCTGGGCTTGCTTAAAAATTATATGAGACATCTGCTTTAGCTGTGTCAACTATCAGCTCCTTAGCTTCCTTTAATTGCTTTTGTCACTTTGCATTATTTTATGGAGCCTGTCGTGCTGGTGAGGACAGCTGCCTATCCTGAATTTTTCTGGTGCTATATAATCTCTTTCTCAAAGACCAATTGACAGTTCATCTTAGCTCATTAAGATCTAGCAAGGAGCAGTTTCTCCAGCTAGGAAAGGTCTGTAACTCCAGGCCAAATATATTATTTTCGCTTTTCATTGTAGACAAAGTCCATCATCATCTTATTTTAGAATCACAGACGTGACTGATAGTGTGCAATTAGCCATTTTTAGATTTGGTTAGAGGCAGTCTATATCATGTTGACATAATTTCAGCATCCAGAGATGAGCAGTGAGAGGTTTTAATTCATTTTCTCGTTGTCCACCACCTCAGAGCTAAGTATTGTATTCTACATAATATTGACAGCAGCAGACTGTCATGACTCTGTATGTCATGACTCTATATGTCATTTTAGGGATGAAATCAGAAGTATAAATTTACAAGTCTTAGAATATTTTTAACCTTTGATGGTATTTTAAGAGATACAATAGATTAATTAGAAGCACAGAATCAGCTGGTGTTGGAAGGGAACACAAGGATCATCTAGTTCCAACCCCCCTGCCATGGGCAGGGACAGCCTACCCTGGATCAGGCTGGCCACAGCCTCATCCAGCCTGGCCTTAAACACCTCCAGAGATGGGGCCTCAACCATTCCAGGGTCTCACCACTCTCCAAAAGACCATGAAAAGTATGTTAGTTGTAGGTTTCAGTAGGTCCTTAAAATAAGGGTATTATCACCATGATAAACATGATGCATATTATAAATGTGCAGCTAAAACATAAAAGCCCAGACACTAGTTAAGATAGTTTAAGATCTTACCTTAAAATGGATGTGCAGCTCCTTTGATGGAAGTCTCTTCAGTTGATTTTGCAGCCAGAGCATTTTCTACCAATGTGTTTTTTCAATGTACTTCAGGCATAAAAGTGTTTTGAACTAATCAGCCTAATCTGTCTGATTTGGCATGATTCTGTATACAGCAAAGTATGGACTGGTGGCAGATATTCACTGGATGCCTGACTAATGGCTAAAGAATGAGATACCTCTTCAATGTTCAAAGTGATGGGACCTGCTTTTCAGAGCTACTACTACATTTCCTTACAGCTGAGTAAGTCAGGACACTATGTTGTCATAGTTCCACTATCAAGAAGATAGTAAATGGGGAGCACAGCTACCTCACTGGACTGCTTTTTTTTCTTAATGTGATAAAAATTTTAATTTTAAATAAACCCGGCTTAATATTTGACATTATGAAATCTTATTCAACATTACTTGCCTGAAATATTAATCACTGTACTTATATTGCCACATAAAGAAACCAAATTATGATTTTTTTTTTTTTTTTCATTGTCCTAGCTGTCACTTAGGAGAGCAGTAAAAGGCAGATGAACAAAATGATCAAACAGTGGGAAGTTTAGTCTGGAACTTAAGATAAAACCAAGGTCATGCAGAAATGACAGGCCTTCATTTGTTTAAAAAATGCCAGCTGGGAAAACACAAACATTTTGGAAAATAAATAAATATTCAGTGCAGAATGATCCGTTCCAAATCAATTCCTATCATCCTCCCCTCACAAGAATATTCTCTTCTGTGGGTATTAATTATTTAATAGAAAAAATATATAAATGGAGGCAAAAAACATCATGTTTAATTGCTACACATTTGATAGCATAGCATTTGATAACTTCCAACCTTGCTACAAAATCAACACATACATTGCTACATATGAGAGGAGCTCTGAATCTTGGTTGCTAAACTTACCATTGCTTGAATAATCCTCTCAGAGTTCCTCCCCTCCTGCTCAATGACATTAAAAGACAACACAGAGGGTGGGAGGTGAGGTAGGTATTAATCATATAATCATAGAACCAGCCAGGTTGGAAGAGACATCCAAGATCATCCAGCCCAACCTAGCACCCAGCCCTAGTCAATCAACCAGATCATGGCACTAAATGCACCATCCAGACTTTTCTTGAACACCTCCAGGGACGATGACTCCACCACCTCCCTGGGCAGCCCATTCCAATGCCAATCACTCACTCTGGGAAGAACTTCCTCCTAATATCCAGGCTATACCTCCCCTGGCAAAACTTGAGAGTGCCCCCCCTCATTCTGTTGCTTGTTGCTTGGGAGAAGAGACCAACCCCATCTGGTTACAACCTCCCTTTAGGTAGTTGTAGACAGTGGAGTCTACGAAACATCACATGCAGTGGCCATCAAACAGTGTATGCAGTGGCAATGCCTCTTAATATGTACCTCTTGTACAGTTCTGCAGAAAGGCAGCAAAATTAATGTGCTAAGCAGGCTGTTTATAACCCTGAGGAACATTAAGGTTTCCTTTTTTCAGTAAGAAAATGAGGTTTATCTGTGCTTTGCACTGAGTTGGCAAGTATAGTGTAAGAGGTGTGTGTAAATCTGCTGCTTCAACGTAAACATAAAATAAATCTTCATAAACAGTAAAAATAATAATAATAAACCCTTATATTATATTCATTAGTTACTTTTGAAAATAATTTCAGGCCTGGTACGTCACCTAAAGTTCACAGGAGGATTCAGGAAAAAATCAACTTGATATTAAGACACTCCCTAAAATACCAGATCCGTATTATTCTTAATGCAGCTATTTTCCTGTTTCACAACCTCAATAAACTTAAAGCCCATTTTCCAAAGAAGAAGCATAGTTAAAAAAAGAATTGTCCATTTTTATTTTGTTTACATTGCACTGAAAATTTACATCATACTTTTACAAATCCTTTTTTTTTTCCATAAAAATATACTTCTTTACAAAAGTGTATGCATTAATATAAGAGGAGTAGCCAGTTGCAGAAGAAACATTTTAAACGATCTCAAATGTATTAACCTTAACATTAATGAATGAATCATAGTTATTGCAGTCATTTGAATAAACAAGAATAAATAACAACCAATGGTATAAAATATAAAACGGCATCCTTTTAGTAGAATACAGTTGGACAGAGTTGTATGAATATTCAAAACAAAGTGTTGTAAAATGGTTTATAAGAAAGTCATCAAACATTGTAGAAATCCAAGCAGCAGTCCTGGGTACAATGGTTTTTGGTAGGCACTCTCTATTACTGTAATAAAAAGTTTAGATTTTTCACAGAATTATGCATGTCAGAAAGGGATAATAACAGATAATTCACACTGGCTAACACGCAGAATTTGTGAGTCATGCTGTGAATGGAAGACAATGACCTACGGCAAATAAATTACTCAGTGGCCATTGAATAATTCTGATATGAATTCTGAAACCGTGAAACTCAAAGCTATGCCTCTTTAGAAGGGATTCTGGAATGTCTAAAACTTGTAGCTGAGGGCTGTAGAATCTGAGTTGTCCCTAAAATGAACAGATTGTCCCTATTCAAACAATGGCTTTATATATATGTTTTTTTTTAATAATTTTGTTTTCATTGCACTATGGTAATAAATATTCAGTTTTAAATAATTAGCTGTAAGGATTTGCTTCCTTAACAATACATAGATTTAAAAAAAAAGAATGTGAAAAAAACAGTATTTCCAAATTTTAACAACTTCTTGCCTTGCAGGTCTGGTTAAAAGTTCACTGAAGTTTGCTGGAACACATCAACTTGCAATGGGATTTTGCCATGCGTTGTGCATGCACTTGGAAAAGGAATAAACTGAGGTGGTATGGTCGAAATTTAACCAGCATGGATTGAAAAAAATGGACCCTTAAATTTTAAATATATGGATTCATTTACTAATGCTACTGTAAACTTCACTTCTTAATTGGAAATATCTTTTAAATTTTATTTTCACATTTGAAGAAAATGTAAGGTGGTCACTCTTTGGAATGACCTTCTACAGTAAGGAACAAAGCCATGTGACGAAGCTCAGGTCATACTAACTTCTTGATTGCAAAATTGCTGTATGATTGACAAAGGAAATGTAGAAACATTACCATTTGTGGGTATTGTTAATGGAAACAGAGAAAGGAGCTTGACCAGGAAACTGGGAAGGAAGATGATGTCAAGGAAGGATGGAAATTCAGTAAATAAGAATGGAACTTTGTAATTTTTCTTCTGTGATCTGAAAAGAGTAAGTTGTACTAGCTGATTTCTAGATACTACATCCTGGACTTAAAAAAAATAAACAACAAACCAAAACAAAACAAACCAACAAAACAAAACCAAAACAAACTGGATGAATAAATGAAAAAAAGGTATGAACTCATGAGAAAGATGTAGCATGTGACTGTTAAGGAGATGTCAGTGACCTATTGTCTCCTGTAAGTATAGCTCTTATTTTCTACCTATATCTTCTTTTTTTTAACCCAGTCCCTCTATTATAGTTTTGGTGTTTTTTTTTTTTTATATAAAGCACAGAAATACTGATAGTGGATGCTCCTCCAATATATGCAAATATGTTTTATGTTTTAGAATAACCTCCTTTTTTAAAAAAGCAAATAAACTGTGAGTAGCACTCATGGAGTGCAGCAAATATTTTTTAAAACACTCCGTGGCACACACGAAGAAAAATTCTGATCCAGTTTATGAAAACCAAAAAAAAATCAAACCGAAAATAACCATTATCCATTCTTGTCTATCATCCTCAGGAAAAGGTGACCCAGTATATCCTGAAAAGTGTGCTTTAATTTTTTTTTTTTTTAACTTCTTTTTTTTTTTTTTTTTTTTTTAANTTAACTTCTTTTTTTTTTTTTTTTTCTTTTAATCAGTGAACTGTGTGTGCACTGTGTTGTGTGTCAATTTCCAGACTCTGAAGATACATCATTACCACATTATACCATTGTGCAGACGGTGTTCAGGTTGGGGTCAAATCGTACCGCTTTCCCTTCCACAGACTTTGCATTCGTGTCATACATGGGGTTTTCAAAAGCAGCTTGTCCATTATTATTTTCATGTACAGAGCATCCTGTATACTGTGTTTTAGGTGCAGTCCTGCAGAAGGAAGAACACATTTGTAAATGCAATTTTCCTCATTGATGTGATGACATTTAAGAAGTCAAACAGAACTTCCAAATCCAGTTATGGGAGCTAAATGCAACATCTCTTCTGAAATTTCTTTCTGTGCTAATAGATTAGACTAGGACAGAACAGACGACTAGAATAGACTAGACTAGAACAGAATAGACTAGACTAGACTAGACTAGACTAGACTAGACTAGAATAGAATAGAATAGAATAGAATAGAATAGAATAGAATAGAATAGGCCAGGTTGGAACAGACCTCCAAGGTCATCCACCCCAACCTATCACCCAGCCCTTTCCAATGGCACTAAGTGCTCCATCCAGGCTTTTCTTGAACACCTCCAGGGATGGTGACTCCACCACCTCCCTGGGCAGCCCATTCTAGTGGCAAGTTACTCTCTCTGGGAAGAACTTCCTAATACCCAGCCTTTATCTGCCCCGTCACAACTTGAGACTGTGTCCCCTTGTTCTGTTGCTGGTTGCCTGGAAGAAGAGACCAACCCCCACTTGGCTACAACCTCCCTTTAGGTAGTTGTAGACAGCAATGAGGTCACCCCTGAGCCTCCTCCTGTCCAGACTAAACAACCCCAGCTCTCTCACCTTGTCCACACAGGGCTTAAGCTCCAAGCCCCTCACCAGCTTTGTTGCCCTTCTCTGGACATGGTCCAGTATTTCAACATCCGTCTTGAATTGAGGGGACCAGAACTGGACACAGTACTCAAAATGTGGCCTGACCAGTGCCAAGTACAGGGCACTGTCCTGCTGGCCACTCTATTCCTGATCCAGGCCAGAATGCCATTGGATCTCCTGGCCACCTGGGCACACTGCTGCCTCATGTTCAGCTACTATCTACCAGCACCCCCAGGTCCCTTTCTGCATGGCTGCTCTCCAGCCACTTTGTCCCCAGCCTGTAGCACTGCCTGGAATTGTTGTGGCCAAAGTGTAGAACCCTGCACTTAGCCTTGTTAAATCTCATCCCATTGGCCTCTGCCCAGCCTGTCAATGTCCCTCTGCAGGGCCCTCCTACCCTCCACAGATCAACACCTGCTGCTAACTTGGTGTCATTTACAAACTTACTGATGCTGGACTCAATCCCCTTGTCCAGATCACCAATAAAGATACTGAACAGGATTGGGCCCAGAACTGATCCCTGGGGCACACCATTCACCACCACTCTCTAGGCCCAGCCCTCCAGCCAGTTCTTGACTCATTTCAGAGTGGATCTGTCCAAGCCACGAGCTGCCAGCCTTGCCAGGAGATTGCTGTGGCAGACAGTGTCAAAGGCTGTGCTAAAGTCCAGGTAGACTACATCCACAGCCTTCCCCACATTCACCAGGCAGGTAACCCGGTTGTAAAAGCTGATCAAGATGGTCAAAGAATAGACACTCTCTTTATCACAGTTTAAGGGCTGTATGATTAATTTTAAATGCTGCCCAATTAAAGACTCAGTTAAAAAATTGAGAAGAGAGAGGTATTTCCACTTGGATGATCAGATGATAAATAGTTAAGAGTACAACAAAATCTTGTAAAGCTAGGAAGGAGTTCATTACAGTGAGGGTTGTGAGACACTGGAATGGGTCACCCAGGGAGGCTGTGGATGCTCCTTCTCTGGAGGTGTTCAAGGCTAGGTGAGATGAGCCCCTGAGCAACCTGTTCTAGTGGGAGGTGTTCCTGGCTATGGCAGGGGGTTGGAACTAGAACCCTTCCAACCTAAACCATTCTATGATTCTATGCAGTCAATCCCCATCCAAATGACTGAGGTTTACTTTTCTGCTTGGAGAACTTGACAAGTTTATCAAGACAAATTTATGTAAAAGATTTTCATTTGTACTAAATAATTCAAAATAGCAAAGTTTGAAGTTTTCATATATACTGTCACACAAAATGCATACTCTATTGTAAAAGCACCAATATAAAATGCAAAGAAAAGTGCTTACAGAATGCATTTCATAACAAATGTATAATAAATTATATTAATATTTTTTCACCTTCTAAAGCAGTTCAAAAAACACTTGCTGCCATTCAAAAATTATTGTATGTGTTTCAAAATAATGTTATGAAGAACATATAATGAACCAATGTTATGTTCTTCCCCTATGAAGTGGGACTAACAGACCTGGGGCTTTTTAGTCTTGAAATGACAGAGAAGATGCGATCAATGTGTATAAATATCTAAGGGGTGGGTGTCAAGTGGATGGGGCCAATCTCTTTTTGGTGGTGTGCAGTAATAAGATGAGGAGCAAAGGGTACAAGCTGGAACGCAGAAGGTTTCAACTCAACACGAGAAGAAACTTCTTTACAATGAGGGTGACAAAGCGCCCGTACAGGGTGCCCAGAGAGGTTGTGGAGTCTCCTCTGGAGACTTTCAAGGGCCTGTCTGGATGCATTCCTGTGTGAACTTCCCTAAGGCAGGGGGATTGGACCTGATGATGTCTGGAGGTCCCTTCCAGTCTTTAATGCTCTGTGATTCTGTTATCCTGCAGTTATATTACTATTACTATTGTCAGTGCATATCAGCATTTTGGCATGTAGTAGGCAAAGAATTGTCTTGCCATTGAAATGACTAAATGTTCTTTAGTTATTGAATGATGTAAAGCTATAGGAAGGCTACTTGACATTAAATTCAAGTAACAAATATCAGCCTCACTAAGATGAAGAAAACTCTTGAACTTAGACTAATCATAGAATCATAGAATGGTTTAGGTTGGAAGAGACCTTAAAGATCATCCAGTTCCAACCCCCTTGCCATAGGCAGGGACACCTCCCACTAGATCAGGTCACTCAAGACCTCATGCAGCCTGGCCTTGAACACATCCAGGGAGGGAGCAGACACAACCTCCCTGGGCAACCTGTTCCAGTGCCTCATCACCCTCACTGTGAAAAATTTCTTCCTAACATCCCATTCAAATCTCCTCTCTGCCAATTTGAACCCATTCCCCCTCGTCCTGTCATTACAAGATGAAATTAAGAAGACTGGTGGCTACATGAAATAATTGCATATGAACTAATAATTTCCAATGTAGGAACAGCTCCATAATGAAATCTCTCAATGATATAATAGTTGCACATATTCACACGCTAATAAACAGAGGAGGCATTAAAATAAATTACGCAAGATACATCTCATAATTCTGTCACGTAAAAACACCACAATGAAAGCAATCTATGGGCAAGTACATGCTAAGTCTATTCATTATATTATTCCCTGTATGCCAATAACTTATAGTCCCCATTCAGTTATCATAGAGAAATTTTATAACCTTTTAAATTGGCATCAATAGGTAATATAGCATGGCACAATATACTGATCTCTCAGTTATTCTTCCACATCTTAGTGGAAGTAGGAAGAACTTCCCACATGCATATTTTGCTAACATTTTGTGGTTTCACAGAAAATATTATTTAGTCTAACAAAGACTGAAGGCAATAGAAACACCAAGTTGTTTGTGCTTACCTTTGTTTATAAAGATAAAAGCCAAAACCAGCAAATATAAGGGCAAAGAAAGGCACAAGGATAGCAATGGCCACAGAACTACTATTGGTGCCATGTGGTTGATTAGAAGAATTTGAACCTTCAGACATGTTGAGACCTAAACAAAACAATGAGACGAAACAAGTGATACAATATGTGCTATCCTGTGCACACAAAACTCAGTAACTTCAGAATTCAGTAACACCAGGTCATCACTGGGTCATTGTAAAATGCTCAAATGCTCAGCTGTATGCTAAGAAGGCTTGGAAGGTAAGTGTAGGTATCATACTGTGATTAATACATGGATGCAACATGCTGAGAGAACAATACCTATACTCTTATGTAATAAATATCTTGTTACACAATTCTGTATGTGATTCAACTTTTGCAGGTTATTAATCCCCATTAATGTAATAAATTACCAAAGCAAAATCTATAATAATGTGTATGTTAGATTGATAATATTACTGATATTTGTACTTTCAGAAGTTAATAAATATTTCATGTATAAAAACAAACATGATTTAAAGGAAGGGGAAGATCACCTGAAGAGTGAAATTTCACTATGTTGATTTCTTCAGGCAATGATATTGATAAGCACAGCTAAAGAGGTAGGTGAAGAGCTAAAGCAAATTACTGATTAAAAAATAAAGGTACTATGTGCTGCATATTTGAAGAACACCTTATCTAGATTAGCTACACAGACACGATGTACACCTTTTTAAGGTCAAGAATAGCACTAAAGCTTCAAAGTTAATTTTCAGAGCTTTGGTCTTGACCTTTTTAGAACAGCATACATCACAATATTTTCTGACTTTCTTGATCTTACAAGGCAGAATAACAGAAATTAAAACAAACAAGCAAATAGAAATAATCAATCACATACTCAACATACTTTAAAAATAAAAAAGGAAAAATAAGTATTCAGAAAAATAAATTAAATGCCATGAGGAAAATTGCATGGGAATTTCACCTGAAGATAAGAATTCTAGGAAGGAAATTAGAAGTAAATTAAATAAAAGCAACAGAATGTTGTTCCAAAGCTCTGTTACCAAAGCTGTCTTCTCCAAGCAATAACAAACAGTTTGGTGTAGCAAATGTTTAGGTAAGATATTGTTTCCTTGACATGAGTAAGAGATGAAGTTAGCAAAATATTCTACAGCATGGGCTAAATTGTTACTAAATGCATTTTACACATATTCAGAGCAAGATTTTGCTCAAAGGATTACAAATGCACAGCTGCACTAAGCAGTATCTTGTTAGGCATTGATAACACTTTACAACTTCTGATAAAATACTCTTTACAAATATTACTCTCTCTATATATATATAGTAACAGAAATAGTATCTTAAATATAGAATCATCGAATGGTTTAGGTTGGAAGGGACCTCAAAGATCCTGTTCCAACCCCCCACCATAGGCAGGGATGTAGTATCATATATATATATATATAACACTATATACATAGATATGGATATCTCAATGACAATACTAATAACATCTTGTAGATTGCCTTATACTTCTGGACATAATAAAGCAGAGTATGGAACAATGAACAGGCAAAAAAACTTAGAATTTTCTGAATACCTAATCTTTGAAGTCCAAATTGTCCATAATCTTTACCCTGGATGAATCCTTGAAAAACATACGTTGCTCCATCAGGTTCAGCAGAAACCTGCAGACAAAAAGTACTCTGAACTACATGGGGAAAAGTTTGTTACATGTAGGTATTTAGAAGAGAGGTATCCTAATATGTTTCACTGGCAGCTCTTATTCTCCATTTAAAAAACATCCTCTATTTTTTTCCCCTAGGAAATCTGTAAAGTTCAATATTAAAAACAGAACTGCTAAAGCAACAACTTATCTATGGTGGTTGATGGTCATACATATCACTTTATACTATTTTTAACTACATTATTTGTTAAAACCAAGAGAACTTAAAAGTTTCTGGCAATTCAAGCTGTCAGTATTTCAAAGCATCTTACATATTTCCTAACTACCTGATTTGTTTAGGAAGTCGATGGTAAAAGTCATGTTGTTGATAGGCCTAAGCACGTAAGTATTGAGGTTTTAATGATTTCTTTAAAAGTAAATTTAAAAGACTGCATTCTATTGATCTTTCACTGTTCTTATCCCAATAATTACTTAGATACACAGATGTAGACCAGAAAAATATTGAATGAAGCAAAATAAACTAAAAGAGTTTTGGGAAGCAGGACAATGTTGAAATTCTATTAATATCTCCCATATTGGGGTAAGTACATTCTAAACTAATATCTTATTAAAATTTACAGGTACTTGCTTCCCAGGATAATTATTAGGTTTAAATTCAGGATCCTGAGGAAGGTTTTTCCCAAGATATTCCCTGAAGCTTCCAATTCTCAAAGCAAGAATATGTCTGCAGAAATGACCTGAAGTTTGGGTTTTTTTGTTTTTGGTTTTTTTTTTTTTTTTGGCTTTGGTTATTTTTTTCTTTTCCTCACTGAAGAAATGGTGTGTTTCTCAGGTTAATTTCTTACTCTGGGGTAAAGTAGCCTGTTTTGAGTTATTCCAAGATTTTTTTAAAAATTAAATAATAATGGTCAAATAAGAACAATATAGAAATAGCATATTGAAAGCCAGGAGGAAAATCTTAACAGAGAGAGTGATTTGCCATTGGAATGGGCTGCCCAGGGAGGTGATGGAATCGCAGTCCCTGAAGGTGTTAAAGCAAACACTGGATGGGGCACTTGGTGCCATGGTCTAGTTGATTGGCTAGGGCTGGGTGCTAGGTTGGACTGGATGATCTTGGAGGTCTCTTTCAGCTTGGCTGATTCTAAGTCTCTTCTGTATACTTTTGCATATTTAGAACTCTGAAAGTAAATTTCTTGCTTTTACCATATCCTTTTCACCTCAGGAGCATGCTCATGCAAGCCTCGCACAAACCAAAGAAGTTTAGCCCTTAAACAAGTGTATATATTATTGAAGTGGTTTAGGTGAAGCAGTTTAGAGTTTTTTGCTCTGGGTTTGGTTCTAAATCTCTTTAAAAATTATTATTGAGCTAGTGCCACAAATTATACACACCAGCCTTTTCTTTTGGCATCTGTACTCACATTGGTTTCCCTGTAGTGCTTTACCAGTATGTGAAATGTAAGAAAATTGACTCCTTGAAAAATAAGATAGTGTAATAGAGGTGTAGGAGTGTTCATCTTAAGCCAAATTATGATAAGCCCTTTCTTCTGTGGAAAAAAAAAATATTTTGTCTGCTAAATAGGGCCTCTCATGCCCCTAACATACTCAGCTTAAGCACTGAGTTTGTTTTTCCTGCCTGTTCCCTGAAGGGATTTCCTTCTCATGTTTTAAACACATCCCAGCCATCTGGGCTGTTGCTTCTTTTTACTCCTCTCTTTCACCTCTCCTTTTCTCTTCTCTTTTAAAGAATAGGCTCAGTCCCAGAACCTCCAAGGAATTTAATGCTTAATTGGAGCAATCTATTTTGTTTTCCCCGTACACATAACATTTCAGCTTTCTCCTGGCATTTCTGCAAATATTGCCAAAAAGTGAAACATAACTTCTGCTTTACTGATAAACATTTGTATTGTGGTATTATTACATCGTTAGAAATTGATACATTATTATTGTGATGATAAAGTGTCTCAATATATACAAGTGAAGTAAAAGAAAGGCTTCTGTGTTAACATGCAATATAATTCTGCCTATACATTACGGTTATGCAGACTGATCTCTCACAATAAAATGTTCATTTCATTTAATGAATCAGCATTCCTAACTAGATTCTTTTTGGTATGTCTCAGTAGTTTTTGGGCACAGAACAGCAGCATGTTTACAAATATACTCACGAAACCATCCATAGCCCATTTTTCCTCTTTCAACTTGCTCGCGGTTGTATGGGAAGGGGCTTTAATGAGATATATGTGGAGCATTAGCCGAGCTTCTTGGCTTTTATACACTCCTGCAGAATACAGTGTTAAAAAAGTATATTTGTGTTGACTAGAGGAACCATTTCATTTTTAAGCATTTATTCTATTGCCTTAAAAAGGGAAAGCGGGAAAAACCAGGCAGCATTGTTACCAACATTGCAATTTAGCAAGATGCATTCTTTTGGGAAATTATTTCAACTATCACAGGATTTCAATGGAAACTCCTCATAGCTCAGCCTGTAGAGAGGACAGACCCTATGCATACAGCTGTTATTTAACAGTTATGGTAGTAAGTCTTAGCCAGAAAAAATACTGACCACATTGGTAAGCATTGATAAGATGCCATCTCAGCCTTCTCCAAGATAAGCAGCCCTAGGTCTGTCAGCCTTTACTCATAAGACAGATGATCCCTGCACATTTTTCCAGTCCTCCACTGGACTCTCTGAAATTCTTCCTAGCCACTCCAGAACTGGGGAGTCCAGAACTGAATACAGTATTCCAGATGCAGCCTTATTAAAAGCAGAAGGAAGAGAACCTTCCTCAACCTGTTCTTCATGCACCACAGGATGCCATTAGCCTTCTTGCTCACAAGGGCGTCATTACTGACACATTGCTGGCCTATGATTGTTATCTAAGGTCCTTTTCAGCAGGTCAAGCCCTAGCATGTACTGGAGCATTCCTCTCTAGGGGAGGAATAACCTCATAGAGATTACATGGCTGAAACCAAATGGATATCACATGATAGAATAAATTCACTCAGACAGAATGAAAAAAACAGTTACCAGCCAGAAAACATTTTATGTAGCATTCAGTCCAGCTACAGCTTCTCAAAGTGACTCTTCAAAGGAAACCTACAAAATACCTTCGACAAATCTAGTAACTAAACCTGACCATTCTGCTAGAGACTAGAAACTAAGAGCTCTACAGAGATATTGAATTTTTGTCCCATTGCATCCTTCCTGTAGACTACCTCTCCCAGAAATACACAGAATTAATTTCCCCCCCACCTCTTTTTTTCTGTTGCTTTTGCCCTTGATAACAATTCTGCTATTAAAATGTGGTGCTAAACTATCTCAGTGAAAGATGTTCTTAAATGATGAACAAGGTTAAAACCAGCAGTGTTCAGTCAGTATTGCAAAAAATATTATAGACAGTTTTAAGAAGCTGAATTTTGAAAAATCGACAAGAACTATAAACTCAAATATTTTTTTACTGTTTTTTTGTTTGTTTGTTTGTTTGCCTGTAAAGCCTGATCAGCAGTTTCTGCTAACAGTTCACAGCATAGAAAACTGCACGTTGTGCCACAGCACAGAAAACTGCACATTGTGCCAACATAATTACAGCAACAGTGACAGTGCTCTCTGTGGCAGGGACTGTGGAATATCATAAACCAAGACTGCATGAAAAGGCTTCTTCTGAAATCACAGCATGAAGGGTAGCTACGTTTTTTGCAATTACATAGGTAATCCTGCCATGCTCTCCAAGTTCATTAAACATCTCTGCCTTGCTAGGTCAACATGATATTGCTTATTAGTCACTAATAGGTTAGTGTAGGGAAATTGTACAATTAAGAACTTAAAAAAAAAAAAATCTCAGGAATGGTAGTCTAAGTTTACTTATAATATTAAAGGGAGAAGCGTGAAAAATAGGATGATTCTTTCACTCCTTATTGATTATTAACACAAAATATAATAAAATCCTGGAACTTAAAAATGGTGAGAGAAGGAAAAGTTGGAAGATCCCCTACCTTTGAAAAGATACTGAGTGTGCTGGTTTGAGGCTAGTTGGAGGATTTTAATGATAAATTAGACTATAGAATGAGAAAGGAAAACATTTGTGATGTCTCCTTCACTCATTCGTTTGCTGAGATGTATGAGTAAGAACCAAAACATAGATAAGGCAGAGCTGCTTGGGTTGCTCTGGCTGCTGATCTCTCTCCCTGCCTTCTAGCAGAATCTGTGTAACCCAACTAATTAATTCCTGCTTCTATCCCCCCCATGCCAATCTTCCTCGCTTACCTGGCACATAAGACAGATACTGGGATGAGATTAGGTAGTGAGGGGAAGGTGGTAGGGTGGTTGGGAACCCCTCTTGGCGACCCTGATCTCTGGGAGGGGTGTGGTGTTTCTGTATTGCCTTTTCACTGTATATATCTGTAAATATCTGTAATATATTGTAAATATCTGCTCATAGATGGTGCAAAGCTGTAAATATAAAGCTTCATTTATTAACTTCCAGCCATCTGAATCTAGCTCGAGTTATTTCAAAAGGGGGAGGAGGGTGGGGGAACTGCCAAACTACCACACTGCGCTCGAATGAAAATATATTTGACAAGGTAAGGAAGTTTCCAGATGTTCATAACTCCAGTGCTATGCATAACATTACAGGGAACCAATGTATATAAAGGAGAAAAAAAGAAATAATTTTTTTTTTCTTATTTCATACCTGACAGTAGCAATTCCATATTGCTGTTGGTAAGTGTTGCATTTACTCTTCCTGAAGTTGCATTGAAACTGGTGACTGTCAAAGTCATGGGCTGTTTCTTGTTTTTATAATTGTAAGATCCTTTCCATATATAATTTTGGGCAAATACATCATCAGGAACTATACAGACATCAAACGTATTTCAAAACACATTATAATATTTAATATTTATGAAGTCAAGCATCCAACATGATATATGATAAATATTAGCATTTTCTCTACTTCACCATTTCTATTTTAAAGTCTATTAGGCATAATCTTCATATATCAAGCACAGAATCCTGGCATGAATATTTATGAAAGAAACACATTTGTGCTGAAGTACACAACCACATTTGCTGCTTTAGTCAAATATGGACATGTCCCACACTTAAACCAACTTCACAGAATCTAATCTAACAGCTGTAAACTGCTGCAGAGTATTTTGTGTGTCAGCACAGACACTCAGGGACATTCAGCTAGGATTAAACTAGATGATCTTTGTGGTCCCTTCCAACCCTGACTGGTTCTATGAAATTTTGCAGAAAGCCTTCATCACATAACAGCTGGAAAAGGTGTATGGGTATAAAAAATGCCATACAGTCTTGATGGACTTAAACATTTAGTGGACTTAAACATTTGTGGGTTTGTTCTGTTGATATCATACCTAACCCACTGTCTTTTATCCATTCTAATTCATTCACTGCAGTCTAACAGATCCTCCTCTTTTCTACAGAAACTCTTTAAAGCTACATATACTTCTTCAAAGTACTTACCACTTAGCTTGGGACTTGGTGTTCCCAAAGCTGGTCTGGGATCTTTCACTAATATTTTGGAACCAGCTGTTAGAACGAACGAATGACAGAAAGACAAATCAGTAGCAAATATTTTACATAAAAACCAGGGAAATAATTCCTATAATGAAATTTATTTGTTATCAAGGACATAAGGTTAAGTTTCAAACTCAAATACAAATGAGATTTCAGTTTCAGAATCATGGGAGCACATTTATTCCACTGACACATTTTCTTCTAAGTCAGTCTCCTGGATGATACCAAATTTATTTACAATACCCAAATAAATTTTACTCCAGAATCCCTACTTCAAAATTCACAGCCCTGGACTAGGTACTTAATAACATGAGGTGTCTTCTAACACGTCTAAGGCAAGTTAGACCATTTGAACTGACATACATACCTAATATCATTTTGACCCTAAGTAATGTAACCAAACAGTCAAGAGATACCTAACAAAGGTGTTTAGAAACATGTTTGTCTCCAAGACTTAGTCACCTTCAACAGTACTGAGTGAGACATCTTGTGTTCAAGGTTGAAAACCCAAAGATAAATGCTTAATCTCATAACAAGGTGGGGGGAAGTAATTTTCTTTAAAGAATAACAACAGAAAGAAAGAAACAAGTGAGACTGTCCACTACCTCCAACTACACAGGTGATCTGAGCACTGGAATTTGGAGAACTGAATTTCTTCTCTGCTTAGCATGAACTCTCCCACCACTGAAGATGAAGAACAGAATGCAATGGGACAGTGTCATTTCCTGCAGCTGAAGCTATTTTATTTTGCAGAAACTAATTTGGATTCACCAGACTATAAAGAGGACATATAATTCTGTCTCCTAATGCAGAATACTCTCATGCAGCACTGCACTCCATTCCTTGCTTCAGTGGTTACTTCAGTATTTCAGATCTTGGCTTTGAACCCAGACCTTTTCTCTCTGATCTGTCCTCTAGAGAAAAATAGAGAAGAAAAGGAACTTCCTTCTCCCTGAGCAAAGTATTTTCTGCATTGAAAGGAAACTTCAGGAAGAAGTACTTTCTTTTTTTTTTTTTTAATTGAGAATAACTTTTAGGTGATTACAGAAGGCTTGTTCTTATTCTATAGATTAAAAGTGACGAGGAACAAGGGCAGAGGCTGGAATTCAGCCTGAAGTTCTCATTGCTTCTTACTACTGATTAATTAATCTATTTTCTGTCTGTTTGGCAAAAAAAACCCCAGAACTATTGAGCCTCACTGAACATAGTTGACCTGGAGGGCTTGCTTCAATAGCACATGCTTTCTGACTACATCAAGCTCAGGTTAGAAATATCTGGGTCGGACTTTCCAAAGGATTTTGTTACAAAAAGCGGCTGAGTCAATCAATCTTGTCAGATTGAACGCATCTCTAGTCAAGTTCCAAACCTAAATTTTAAATGCAAACCAAATTTAAATGTGATTCTTAAACACAAAGCCACAATTAAATCGGGTTATCTGTGGAGGTTAAGTTTACAGATCCATGTATTTTCTCAATATGGCTCTCAAGATTGAAGGTTTTCATTTAAAGGACCAAGTTCCAGTTTAATTTCCTTTAAAATTCTTTCAGAGTACTCATCTCCAAACACTCTATTCTTCCTTCTCATTTTTATGAAGTTCACAATCACAAGTGAACAGCCTAACCTGGTGCTCTTCTTCCTTGCATTGAAGATAGATGTTTCATCCATCTGTGACAGGTGAATGTAAAAGTATTTAAGAGATATTTTACTTCATCTAATTAGACTTATCACTTTACAGTATGTTGCTCACTTTAGCTTTCTTCACTGCTAAACAGACCAGTGATGCTATTTTGTTTGTATTTTTATAACATTGCTTCAGGACATTGGGTAGCTAAGTTATATGACAGGGTACATACACTTGTAATTGTCACGCTTAGAAAAAAAAAACAAACCAAAAACTAATAAAAGTTCCTTATAATCAGGTAGGACAGCTAATACTACTGGCTTCAATATCATCAGCTAAAAATTATTGGATCAAAATACATCCCAATGCCCTGCCAAAACAATTCCTTCATGCTGAACAAGTCATAAGCTTCCTGGCAGCTTGCTTTCCAACACTTTCCCAAAGCTCTGTTCAACTCTCCCCCAGCACTTGCCTGGCATGTAATGCCAGGACATCTGGTTTTTGAGTAATACAAAATATTCATTTCCTATTTCCCTTTCAAGTAACAGTGTTTGGCTATATAGCCTTTGAAAGAGCCCAGGGGATAACCATCAGAAACATTAGGTATCAGTGATCTGAAGGTGCTTTAATTATTCAGGAAATAAAATTCCAAACAGTTTTTATACTTGAGGATGTTTCTGCTTTCACATGAAAAACACCATTCCCACCCTGATTCTGCTAGCAGATTCTTCATTCCCAGTACATCACTACATGGCTGACAAAGTAGGTGCGTTTTGTTTGCAAGTAGTATATGGTTGCTTACATAAAATATTAAATTGTGTTAAGTCCTATGGATCAATTCCACACTATGATTCAGACATCTGCTTGGACTTGACATGCCTTCTCCAGTATTAGAATAGAGTAATATTTAGGTTGGAAAAGACTTTTGAGATCGAGTCCAACCATTAACCTATGTCTGCCAAGTCCACCACTAAACCACATCTCTAAGTGTCACATCTCCAGGGAGGGTGGCCCAATTGATTTCCTGGATAGCCTGTTCCAATGCTTGACAAAACTTTCGGTAAAGATTTTTTTTTCCTAATATCTGATTTAAGCCTGCCCTAGGGCAATTTGACTTCATTTCCTCTCATCTTTTAATCTGTTACATTGGGAGAATAGACCAAGTCCAGGCTTGCTACAACCTCCTTTCACATAGTTACAGAGAGTGATAAAGTCTCTCTTTATCCTCTCTAGACCCTTTACCAGCTTCATTGCTCTTCTCGGGACAGATAGAGCAGCTCAGCGTACTTGTGATGAGGGGCCCAAAACTGAACACAGTATTCAAAATGCATCCTCATCAATACTGAGCACAGGGGAAAAATTATTTCCCTAGCTCTGCTGGCCAAACTATTTCTGGTATAAGCCAGGATGCTACTGGCTTTCTTATCCCATGGGCACACTGCTGGCTCTCATTCAGCTGCCTGCCCACCAACACTTCTAGGTCTTTTTTTCTGCCAGGTAGGTTTCCAGCGACTGCTCCCTAAGCCTGTAGTGTTGCATGGGGTTGTTTTGAATTACCTGTCACTTGGTCTTCTGGCATCTCACACAATGGACCTCAGCTCAAGCAGTAACTGCACCTGAGCTGGCATCACCTTCCCCAGCACTAAGAGCAGACTGACAGGCCTGTAGTTCTCTGAATTCTCCCCTTCCATCCCATTGAAGTTGTAACACTTGCTGACATTCAGCTGGGACCTACTCAGTCAGCTCGGACTGCTGGTAAAGGATTGGAAGTGGCTTGGTGAGCACTTATGCCAGCTCCCTCAGTACTCTTAGGTGGATCCCATCCCATATAGTCTATTAAGGCAGCTAGCCAAATTAATGTCTAGTTGGGCACCAGCACCTCTAATTTTCTCCCTGCATAACCTCATGACATCCTTCTAGTATTTCTCCTGAGTTGCCTGACCCTTTTCTCAAAGGTCATAAACTCCCTGGATTTTTTTGTTGTTGTTGTTGTGGTTTTTTTGGTGGTGGTTTTTGTTTTTTTCCTGCTCCTGCACCTTTAAGATTTCCTTCCTGAGGAATGCTCAGCCTTCTTGAACTCCTTTGCCCTTCAGGACTGCCACTCAAAGGACTCTCTCAACTAGTCTGTGAAAAAGGTCAAAGCCCTTCAGAAGTTCAAGGTAGCAGT
This sequence comes from Psilopogon haemacephalus, assembly GCA_013396835.1. Classification (NCBI taxonomy): domain Eukaryota; kingdom Metazoa; phylum Chordata; class Aves; order Piciformes; family Megalaimidae; genus Psilopogon; species Psilopogon haemacephalus. The sequence goes on from VWZI01001207.1 coordinate 99,855, forward strand.
TAAGCTGGTCCTCATCCTTACTTATCCACAAATCAAAAACTCTGCATTTGTGACCTTTATGGCCAAGATATCCTCCTTCTATGATATCATCCACAAGTCCTTCATGTTGAAATACTGGACCATGTCCAGAGAAGGGCAACAAAGCTGGTGATGGGCTTGGAGCTCAAGCCCTGTGTGGACAGGCTGAGGGAGCTGGGGTTATTTAGCCTGGAGCAGAAGGAGGAGGTCAGGGGTGACCTCATTTCTGTCTAAAACTACCTGAAGGGAGGTTGTAACTAGATGGGGGTTGGTCTCTTCTCCCAGGCAATCAGTGACAGAATGAGAAGACACAGTCTCAAGTTGTGCTGAGGGAGGTATAGGCTGGATATTAGGAGGAAGTTCTTGAGTGATTTGACATTGGAATGGGCTGCCCAGGTAGGTGGTGGAGTCGCCATACCTGGAGGTGTTGAAGAAAAGCCTGGATACTTAGTGCTATGGTGTAGTTAATTGGTAGGCCTGGGTGATAGGCTGGACTGGATGATCTTAGAGGTCTCTTCCAACCTGGTTGATTCTGTGATTCTATGACTGGTGATTGAGTGGTCTATAACTCTCATCATGATACCTGTCTTGTTGGCTTTTCTCCCGATTCTTACTCGTAAACACACCACCCTACTGTCACCATGAAGAAGCTCTAGACAACCAAATCTCCCTAACACATAGGAGTACCCCACTGCTTCTCTGTCCTTGACTATCCCTTCTGAAGAGTTCATAGCCATCCACCGCAGCACACTAGTTGTGTGAATCATCCTAACACAGTGCCATGATTGTAACTATATCATAGTAGGATTGCAACTGACCTAAGTTTACTAAGTATGTACAAAAACAACCACATTGTTACTCCAGTGAGCCTCAGAGAATGTAGACCACACCTGAGCTGGTCAGAATTTTAAAAGCTGTGCATTTGGCCTCTGGAATCGTATCTCAGATTGACACCTCTGATCATGCAAATGAAAGACAACCATGTGAAAATACATGTCCCATTAAACACAAATGGCAAATAATCAGCTAATGTCTTAGGTGTTCTTTTTGACATTTTGTCTTATGCGAGTAAAGAAAACAGCTGAAATATGAGAGCTGCAGTGGGAAACAGAATTTCTCACCTTCACAAACTGGAACTTTCCCAGTCCATGTGCCATCAGACCTACAGGCTCTGTGCTCTGATCCTCCTGCCAGGAAGAAGCCTGGCTGACAAGTATAAATCAATGTATAACCAAGTGAGGGAAGGTCCATTCCAGCAACATTGGCATGGATTGGTGTTTCTGGTTGTTTACAGTTGTGAGCTACAAAGAGTCAAAATGGAGAAAATATTTCTTAAAAAAAAAAATCAATACACATTCTGACAAGAGAATTAGCAAAGAAAAAAAATCAATAAAAAAAAAAACATATTACTATATTTTAAATTCACATTTGAAATGACTGTATACTCTACAAATGATTGATCTGAGCTCTTTAGAATGTCCCTTTCAATTTCAAGGGACCAAAAACCCACTGAAATGCACATGCACAACAAAAACTACTTGTCTGCATAGGTGAACATAAACAGAACACACCTTACTACAGCTAAAAGCAATCGTGGTTTGTGACTTTTGTGACTTATTATATCTGTGTGGCATTGAATAGTAGTAAATAAATGGATCATTTGGAAAACACTATGAAAGGTCAAGTAGGAAATGTAGGTGAGGACAGTATAAACACCAGGCAAAAACATTAATTACCATTCCTAATGCCATGTGAAGTGTCTTGTATCTTTGACCACTACAGAGTCTGTCCTGTCTCAAAACCGGTATACTCTCAAGAGCAGAGCTCACCTTTCAACACACTGAGCTACTGATTTGCTGTTTGCTTAGGGAGAATGCTAGCATCAACTGAAGCACTAACACATTTTTTCATTTTCTGGTGGATATGCTCTCCATACACTCAGGTGACTCTACAAATCAGACTTAATAAGGTAAGAGTATTAAAAAAAAAAAAATGTAGCCGGTTAGCTGAAAAACTAGAAAGATCAACTATAATGTTATATCTTCAGTAAATTGGACTGTTCATTGAAATAAAAAGATCAAAGATATTAAATGCTACTTTTTGTATGCAAGTAAGATTCTCTCTATTTCAAATTTTTAAAAATTCCCCTTACAACCCTTTTTTATCCTTCTATAAATAACCTGACTTCTTAGTTGGGAAAGAGCTTGAATCCTTTAACTCATTATAACAATCTGCTCCAGTATAAGTTAGGGTTGTCCTCCCACCTCCTCTCCACATTTTCTTAGATAGAAATTGACTACTTTCAGCATAGAATCAGAATCATTTAGGTTGGTAAAGGACCTCAAAGATCCTCTAGTTCCAAACCCACCTACCCCGCCACCCCCACCCCACCATAGGCAGGGACATCTCACACTAGAACAGCTACCCCTGAACCTAATACCTGACCTGTAACACCTCCAGGGAGGGAGCCTCCATGGGCAACCCGTTCCATGGTTTCACGACCCTCACTAACCTAGCATTGAACAGCTCTAGGGAGGGAGCTTCCAGGGCAACCTGTTCCAGTGTTTCATCAACCTCACTGTAAAGAACTGCTTCTTAACATCCAGCTTAAATCTTCCCTCTGCCAGTTTAAATCCATCATGCCTTGTACTGTCATTAAAAGACCTTGTAAATAGTCCCTCCCGTAGGATCCTTTCACATACAGGAAGGCTACTACAAGTTCTCCTGGAAGCCTTCTCTTCTCTTAATCTTTCTGGATGAAGAGTTGTCTGTTATTCTCTTCTACTTTTCTTCTTTTTTCAAGTGTATAAAGTATTGAAGAAAAATTCAATGACAAATGATAAATGAAGAATCTATCATTTACTTACGTATACACTCTGGCTGGATTCCACTCCATGTGAGATCAGGAAGGCAAGTTCGTGTTGTTGAGCCATGGAGAAGGTGTCCTTTTTTACACTGAAACTGAACAATATTTCCTACCTGTTGAAAAGCAGAAAGCACAGTGATGTTGTTATGAGGACGTATCAGTTGGGATTTTTTTCCCCCAAAATTCTATAGGAAACTCCTTCACGTAATACAGGCTTGATAAACTGTGATGATCTTTCTGTAGAAAATCAATTAATTTAATGGAGCATTTTAATATGGACCAAATATTTGTTTCATTCTCATTGAAATTACTCTTACCCCAAATTGAAATCTTGCATCAAGCAGAATTGAAACCTTATCTCCTGTGGTCTCTCTGGTACCATGGAAGACAATAATACAACACTGTCTTTAAAAGCAGGACCTGTTCTAGTGGGAGGCATCCCTGCCTATGGTGAGGGGTTGGAACTGGATGATCTTTGAAGGTCTCTTCCAACCTAAACCATTCTATGATTCTACACTGCTCACAACAACAAAAAACCCAAACAAGCAAACAAAAAAAATTCCAATCTCCCCATAGCTGTTTAATGCAGGTTTTTTTTAATATACAACTGATTAGCAACTTTATTTCCATTTTACTCGTTCAGAGTTGACTCATCTTCTTTCAGGAAAAATTACATTTGTTTCGTAATTATAGAGTAGCTGCACTTCATGGATGTCAGGGAGGTAAAGAGGTTAATTGGCTACCTTGGTACCTAATTCTAAATTGTGACTAAGTTAGAGATTTTAACTCTAGTAGTCAACAGGGAATCCAGAAGAAGCACCTGTATGTCTTTAAATGTTTAGTTACAGTATCTCGTTTATTTTCAATGAATGTTTTATGCTTTACATTCTCCTTTTTAAAAAAAAAATAAAATCTTTTCAGAGTTTGACAGTTCTCACAATGTGAGAGACTGAGAGCCCTGGGGCTGTTTAGTCTGGAGGAGAGAAGACTGAGAGAAAATCTTATCTATGCATACAAATATGAGGGGTGGGTGTAAATTGGATGGGGCCAATCTCTTTACAGTGGCCTGCAGCAATAAGACAAGGAGCAACACAGAATCACCAGAATTAACCAGGTTGGAAGAGACCTCTGAGATCATCGAGTCCAACCTATCACCTAACCCTTCTCATTAACTAAACCATGGCACTAAGTGTCTCATCCAGCCTCATCTTAAACACCTCCAGGGATGGGGACTCCCCAGGCACCATCCCTGTTCCTATGGGCAATCACAGCTACAAACTGGAACATAGAAGGTTCCACCTCAAAATGAGGAGAAGCTTCCTTACAGTGAGGGTGACAGAGCAATGGAACTGGCTGCCCAGAGAGTTTGTGGAGTCTCCTTCTCTGGAGACTTTCAAAACCCACCTGGATGCATTCCTGAGCAAACTACCCTGGGTGACCTTATCTTGGCAGGGAGTTTGGACTTGATGATCTCTGGAGGTCCCTTCCAACATCTAGGATTCTGTGATTAACATCTTTAATATACCATATTCTCACCTTTTATATACCACTTAAATCTTGGCAATACTGAATTAATCAGATAACCGCAAATTTCAGATGTTCAGCTAAATTTTATTAAGATATTAATTAAAATTAATTTGTTATTTTACATAATCTCTTTAAAGGAATAAATAAATCAAAATATTTTTAAAAATCAATGCACTGTATTGAGTAAAATTCAATATATTGGAATCCTACACATCAAGAACGGCTTAGCGAGTTCATACTTTGTGAGCTGAAAGGACAGAACTGTGTCTGTAAAATCTTCATCAGACCCCACCTGGAGTACTGTGTACAGTTCTGGAGCACGCAACACAAGAAGGACATGGAACTGCTTGAGCCAGTCCAGAGGAGGGCCATATAGATACTCAGAGAGCTGGAGAAGCTCTGCTATGAGGACAGGATGAGAGAGTTGGGGCTCTGCAGCTTGGAGAAGAGAAGGCTTCCAGGAGACCTTATATCTCCTTTCAGTATCTGAAAGGGGCCTACAGGAAGGCTGGGGAGGGACTATTCACAAGGTCTTGTAATGACAGGATGAGGAGAAAAGGGTTTAAAGTGGCAGAGAGGACATTTAAATGGGATGTTAGGAAGAAGTTCGTTGCAGTGAGGGTGGTGAGACACTGGCACAGGTTGCCCAGAGAGGTTGTGGCTGCTCCCTCCCTGGAGGTGTTCAAGGCCAGGTTGGATGAGGCCTTGAGCAACCTGTTGTAGTGGGAGGTGTCCCTGCCTATGGCCAGGGGTTGAAACTGGATGATCTTTAAGGTCTCTTCCAACCTAAACCATTCTATGATTCTATGATACAAGACCCAGTGGATAACAATGGGGAGAAAAAAAAA
>VWZI01001207.1:105140-120763 GCA_013396835.1 Psilopogon haemacephalus
AAAAAAAAGGTGTGTATTTTCTGTGACTTCTCTCTCTTCTTTAGTTACCAATTCATGACTCAAGAACTGATCCTTCTACTGGACAGATATATTGAAGGAAAACATTTTGGCTGAAGAGCAGAACCAAGAACTCCATAGAAATTTCTTCACTTTCTGCCCAACTTCATTGCACATCTGCCTACCTTATGGCTTCGCTGAAGCTTCACTGAAGCTGCCTAAACATCAAACCAGTTATTTAGCACTAGAAATATGTCAGTGAGAGAAACGGGCCAAGTTACCAAGTAAGTGGTAGAGTGGAGTTCCTACCATTCCATGATTTAAAAACAAACAAACAAACAAAAAGGAAACAAAAACAAGACCACAAAATAAACCAAAAAATAAACAAAACACATAAGCAGAAAAACTCAAAATAAAACTAAAAAAATCATTGTTGATATTGCAAACAGTTGTTGCAATATCAACTTTTCTACCCCAAACAGTAACTACTTGTGAAACCATGTTCTTTACTCCACCCCATCAAAAGAAAAATAATGCCACATATCAGGAAAACACAACCTTTACATATGCAAGCCCCAAAGGTATTGTAAAAAATACAATTTCCCAAGTGATGAAGAGGTTTTTAGAAGTTCTGCCATTCTATTCAAGATAATTAACAGATAATATAACAGAATGAGATTTCTTTCTCGTCTAAAGAAAAGGAAAAATTTGCAAGCAATGTGTGAATGGATGATTATCGTAAATGAAAATTTTAGAAATTCAGAAAAAATTACTTTGGGTGAAGTCCATTTTGCAGTGCTGTTAGGCCAGAGGCAGCAGGTGGCGCTCCAATACAGCCTTCTACTGACTTTAAAACTTCCCAGTTTCGAGATATTCTGATTTCTTTGACTCTTTGACTATTTACCGTGAATAAGGGCACTAGTGGGTACAGCTGAGGAAACCGCTAAAATATCTCTGTTCCCTGTACTCTCGGGGTTTAGAGAAACACTGTACTATGTGCAACAGTGTTTGCGTCTGTCCTAAAAAAAAAAAAAGGTTTTCTTGCATACTGCTTGAGCACCTCTGTTCCACAGGCACCTTTTCAATAGTCTCAGTTATGGTTTAGATGTTCCCCAAGTCACTACCACTTATTTTTCCTGTTGTTAGGAAGCAAAGGTCATATATTTGCTACTCTCTAACAGAAGAAAGAAAACACACAACGTGAACCCATTCATAAAGTAGACGATATTTATTTCACTAAAATAATACTAATATATAATATATATATATATTATATAATGTATTTATAACAAATAAATTATCATGCTTATTATTTCTTATGTTCCTTATAAGAACATAAAATATAGCAAAATATATGGTCTCAAGATGTGCCAGGGGAGGTATAGGCTGGATATTAGGGGGAAGTTCTTCTCAGAGAGAGTGACTGGCTTTGGAATGGGCTGCCCAGGGAGGTGGTGGAGTCACTGTCCCTGGAGGAGTTCAAGAAAAGACTTGATGGGGCAGTTAGTGCCATTGGCTAGGGCTGGGTGCTAGGTTGGACTGGATGATCTTGGAGATCTCTTCCAACCTGGTTGATCCTATGATTATATTATTTATAACTTTCATGAGTTACTCTACAATGATTTTTATTTATACTTCACCAAAAAACATGAAGATGGCTAACAAGCTTCTCTACTCCCAAAGGATCAAAAGGTTAGGGAAGTATCAGCTACATCTTTTCATTAACTTTTAGAATCATAGCTTAGGTGAATGACAACACAACTCACTAAGTCATCAACTCATTAAGTAAGCCCCCAACACAAGAATGATGTGGAACTGTGATAGTGGGCCACAAAGACGCTCAGAGGGCTGCAGCACCTCTGCTATGAGGACAGGCTGAGACAGTTGGGGCTTTTCATTCTGGAGAAGAGAAGTCTTCCAGGAGACCTTATACTAGCCTTCCAATTTGTGAACGGGGACTACAGGAGGGCTGGGGAGAGACTACTGACAATGTCTTGTAGTGACAGGATGAGGGGTAGTATGTTTAAGCTGGAAGAGGGGAGATTTAAATAGGATGTTAGGAGGAAGTTCTTTCCAGTGAGGGTGGTGAGGCACTGGCAGAGGTTGCCCAGGGAGGTTGTGACTCCTCCCTCCCTGGAGGTGTTCATGGCCAGGTTGGAAGAGGCTTTGAGTGACCTGTTCTAGTAGGAGGTGCCCCTGCTTATGGCAGGGGGTTGGAACTGGATGATCTTTGAGGTCTCTTCCAACCTAAACCATTCTATGATTCTATAAGTCTTTGCTGTACCTGTACTAGATAGCCCAGTAATACAGTAACAGGCTATGGAGTTGCAAGACCTATGTGCAGAGGCTTGCCAGCCTTGCATTGTCTTGAGCTGTCTAGAGTTACTTAAAAACTTGGTTTAACTGCAACATCCAATTTTTCTTGTGTTCAGGTGGCTATGACTAACATCTTTATATCCATAGCAAAAACAATAAGCCTCTTTGTGCAGAGTAGGTTTTATATCATCAATGTGATGCAGGAATACTGACACTGGAATCATAGCAAAGGCCTTGAAAAATGAAGAGATGGGATACAATGAAGAGGACTACAGTGTGGTATGTGGTACCATACAGGTCATGGTAAGAGATGTGACACAGACTCAGCACTAGAGATCTCACTGCTGTCAACAACCCATCCATTCATGGTCACTTAAAGAAATGCAGACCTGGACAGAACTGAGTTTTAAGGGTAAAAAAGAATAAATATCTAACATAGTTGAAATGAGCCTTACAGAATAGATTGGAATATAATGTGGAGTTACAGTGCTGTAAAAGTGTGTTAGAAACAGTAAATCAAAGATGATGGAGACAAAAAGATACTCCCAAACCCACTCTGAATAAAAGCAACAAAGATAAAACCAACTAAAAAACATACAAACCCCCCAAACCAAACCAACAACAATAAACCAACCAGCCAAACAAAGAAGCCAAATTAAACCAACCAAACAAACAGACAAAAAAATCCCAAAACACCAAAACCACCAAAGCAAGCAAACAAAGAAACTCAAAGAAATGAGAGCAGGAAAAAGAAGTCACATTAATATTCCCATCAGTTAAGCACTCCAGATTCTGCCACTAAGATGCCCTGCTGACCAGATTGAAGACACAGACCTCAGGATCCTAAGAAGCAGAAGGAACCAGGAGAATTACATGGTGCCTGATAAGGCTTAAATTACATTGCCACTGATGTGGTGATGGTGTTAGCTGTGTCCATGGATGGTACAGCATTACTCTTGCAATACAATCAATGCTAAAGTTTTTATAATCATTACTTTCACAGAAGGATTTTATTTGTGATGCCATTCCACATCTGCAGATCAAGTTTCATATGGCAGTTCAGGAAAGGAAACCCAAGAGCTAATGCATGACAACCACTACTGTAATGTGGCTGTTTTCCTTTCAAAATTCAGACTGCCCTTTGGTTCCCTTCAGGATTTGATGTAGGGGAAAATAGCTGAATTTCTACAAAAAAACATATGCTGGAAAACTTTGAGAAGTAATAAATCTTGCATGGATGACTGATTGGTCTAAGGAGTTCTAAACTGTTCCTTCAATTCAGGAGTATCTTGTGCTACAACTGCTTACAGTGAAAGTGCTATAAGCAATTTTCTGTGTTCCTAGCAATATATCTGAAGAAATACTTCAAAACCAGAGTTTCTTTCCAAGAAGTAATGTATTTTCCAGATTACAGATGAAGTCAGTAGTGACTAAGTTCTGTTTTGTCTTCATTGCAACACACTGTTAAAGTAGATCTGTCGAATCCAAAATACTCAGATGAAAAGCAAATATCCTGGAATTATATAACAATTAAAGCAAGTGATGCTACTCATTTGCATGCTATGTCTGATAGCTAAGTAGCACTAAACCAGTATTTTTATGTTGTCAGAATAACAGGCACCTGAACTGCTTCTGCCTGATGAATTCAACATCGAACAGTAAAACCTACACCAAATTCTGTAACCTCTTTGTTACAAAGTTCCTATTTAACAGTTGCATAAGCTCTGTTAGTCTGTTGTTTAAAATAGCAGACAAGGGATCTATCAGACAAAAGAAAATCAAGGCCATGTCATCTCCAGTATTTTGCTACATATGGAAACAAAAGTCATTATCACAGACACATAGAATTCCTTCAAATGGACAAGATGCTTAAGATCACTGAGTCCAGCCATTAACTAACTCTACCAAGTCCCATAGCATAACAACTACATGCCTCTGAAAAATCTGCAGGGACAGTAATTCAGTCACATCTCTGGGGAGTCTACTCCAGTGATGGTAACCCTTTCAGTGAAGAATTTTCTTCTAGTATTCAATCTAAGCCTCCTTTAGTTCAACTGGAGGCCATTTCCTCTTGTCTTACTACTTGTTACTTGGGAGAAGAGACTGACACCCACCTTGCTGCAACCTCCTTTCAGGTTGTTGCAGTGAGTGAGAAGGTCTCCCCTGAGCCTTGTTTTCTCCAGAACTCCAATTCCCTCGGCCACTCTGTACAAGACCTGTTCTCCAGACCTTTCACCTTCATCACCCGTCTATGGATACCCTCCAGCACCTCAAAGTCTTTCTTGTGGAGTGAGAGCTCCAAAACTGAACACGGTGCTTATTATCCCATTTACATAGGAAGTTAACTATAGCATAATAGAAATTAATTTATAATATGTTGGTGGTTTAAATTAGTCATAGCATTATTTAATATATGGTAATATATTTCTTTCCAGGATCTACAGACGATAACTCATCTAGAACTGATTATTTGCACAGTGGTTTCTACTCAATAAAGAGCTAAACTCGGCTTCATCTGTACTAACAATACTCCTACCCTGTTCTGTATTAACTAAGCAACCACACTTAAAGCAACCAGAGACGTCAAGCAAACGTTTGGTTACTATATAAAGCCAAATTTGGTACGTAGTTTTGAGTATAAGTTGCTGGCTAGGAAAGGAAACTACAGCTTATACAGTTTAAATCTGCTAGACACTAACCTTACAACTGTGGGATCAAGGTTATAAATCCTGCCAGCAGCTACAATTCTTTTAGAAATCATTTATCAGTTGACATTTTGCCTGGTTATTTTTGACAGTCCCATGTTAGCTGTGAGTGATGCTTTCATCCACAACTACAACAACTACATCACAAATGAGAAATTCTGCATTAGCTTCTTCAGTGATAGAAAAGTCATTAATATGCCAGAGAAACTGTGAAAATAAAACTGGAGAAAATGGTCATTGCAATGATTCATTTCTTACACAGTTGAATAAAGAGTTGCCCTCTAGCACAATACTGTATTATACCCAAAAGGAAGTCAGCACAAAGACTGCCCCTGTAAATTCTCTCTTGGCATGAAGCAGCACTCTGTTCCCTGGAGAAAATGGAGACAATTATATTACCACTCGCGTATGATTGTTGTCTAGCACAGTCTGAAAACCCAAAGACTGCTAAAACAATTGCTAAGGAGGAATAATGCCAACAGATGACAAATGGAAGAATTTTTTGGCCAGGAAACTTTAAAAAGTCTTTGCTTTTAAAAAACTAATTTCACATTGTAAACCCACTCTAATTTCAATCAACCTTTTATTACATTTTTGGCGATCAGCAACTTCTACTTAACTCCTTCTACCAGGAGGTACCTGGCACCAGATACCTCCTGGTAGAAGGTCAGGTACCAGGTCAGGTACCACATTAAACTGGGGAGCTGCTAGCTGCTCTGCTGTCTAGTCTTCTTCATGTGTCTGGAGATCTCAACCCAGACACAAAACAACAGATGCAGCAGGATAGTGTAGAGTCCCTCTTGGTTTGTAGCTGCCTTATCAGATTCCCAGAGTATTCTATGACACACTTTTGCATATGCACACGATTTACCCATGAAAATATCTCATCTTTGCTGCTGTTTGTTGTGATACAGAAAATCAGAAATTCAGAAATGTTTTCAACTTTGTGACTCTAACAGCAGTGTATACAAACACCGTTTGTCACAACACACTCTTGCAGAAAGGTGGCCAACAGCCTCCTGGGCTGTATCAGGCAGATCACAGCCCTCAGGTAGAGAGAGGTGATTCTTTCCCTATTTTCAGCACCTGTGAGACATGAGTGCACACCAGGCCTACACAGGCTCCAAGTACAAGAGACAGGGATGCAGAGTCCAGTGGTGGCTACAAAGATGATAGAGACTACAGCATCTGGAGTGGATCAAAGAGCTAGGATTATCCAGTCTGCAAGGGAAAATACTCCAAGGCAAGCTTATCAATGTACATTAAAACATATCAAGGATAGGAAATGCTATAGAGACTTTTTCAGTAATATTTATTGACAGAATAAGAGGAAACAGGCACAAAGTGAACAGGAAATTCTGTTTAAGAAGAATGTTTTCCCTGTAAGAGTAATCAACTTGGAACAAGTTTCCCAGCAAGGCTATTGAGTCTCCATCTCTAGAAATATTAAAAACCTGGACAGAGACCTGATCAACCTGCCCTAACTGACTCTGCTTTGACCTGCTCAACCTGCTCTAACTGACCCTGCTTTGAGAAGGAGGGTTGAACTAGAAGCTCTCCAGAGATGCCTGCCACTCTCTGTATCTCTATGATTCAATGTTGGCCACATAATTTCCAAATGCAACAACAGAATCCTTCTCATGGAAAAAAAAAATCCACTGCTTTTAAGAGCGTGTCTACACTAGCAGTTTGGCACACAGTAAGAAGAATAAAACTCTACATGATAAAAAACAGGGAACACATACAGTGGTGAGGAGACACTGAACTGCAACTCCATCACCAGTGTTTCACAGAGACTATTTCTAATAGGGACAAAAGGTCAATGTAATCCAACCACTAGAAATAAGGAAACAAAGCAACACTGCAAGCAAACAGGTTTTAAATCATGACATCTGATCAGAGGCTTCTAGACCTTGAGGTATTCCGAAAAACTTTGAATATGCAAGTGTAATAAAAAATAGTATACTCTACCTGATAGCCAAAAGTGTTGTTCTGTGACCCATGCCTTGGGACCCCCGGATTTTCACATGCTGTGCGAGTAGGTTCTTAAAAAAAAATTGCAACAAATGAAAGACAAAACAAATTACAATAGTTTACTGAAGTGTAGGAACATATCACAAAATTGAGCTTATGCAACGACATGCCCTAAGTCAACGTGAGCAAGAAAAATAAAGTTACTAGATTCTTACAGGGTAACACCAGAGTAATTCAAAATAGTTGAAAATTACTGGATTGACACTTAGGAAGAAAATTAATAGCAAGTGCTTCAATAACATGAGTACGTGGTGGTTTGGAGGACAGATGCCTTACCTATACATCGAGGAGAAGAACCACTCCATGTGCCATCTGCTTGGCAAATCCTGGTGCTGGAGCCAACCAAAATAAAAGGAAGATTGCAGCTGAAAGACACTTCTGACTGGTAGATGAAGCTTTTTCCTTCTCTTTTCCCTTGAGCAGGTACTCCAGGGTCACCACAAAATTTTGCTGTGAGAAAGACGGAATAGAAATGGAATGTGAACAAAAATAACACCTGAACTCAGTCAAGCAGTTAGTCCAACTGCCTTTATACACAAGTCAAGCATAGAAATATTTAATAGCAACTAAAAGGGTAGACAGACAATCTTTGGACTGCTTCAGTTTGCAGTAGTTTTGCTAGCTATTCAAAATGCCTACACAATAGCTCATAGTTAATACTCAAGTTTACACAATATGTTTAGTGAGGTCCAGATATTCACAATTCACTGCTTCCCAAAGCATATAAATCTACAAATCTTCCTAAAGAGAGTAATTATAGAGTCTGTCAATCTTTCATGTGTATTTCTAGTCCTCTCCTCCTTTCTGCTACCTACCCAGTGCTCAACATTTTTTGTATGATTAAAAAATTGTTCACAGAATCACAGAATGTCAGGGGCTGGAAGACACCTCCAAAGCTCATCCAGTCCAACCCTCCTGCCAGAGCAGGATCGCCTAGACCACATCACACAAGAATGAGTCCAGGCAGGTTTTGAGTATCTCCAGAGAGAGAGAGACTCCACAACCCCTCTGGGCAGCCTGTTCCAATGTTCTGTCATCATCAAAGGGAAAAAATTACTCCTCGTGTTTAAATTAAACTTCCTATACCTCAACTTCCACCCACTGCTCCTTGTCCTGTCATTGGGCATCACCCAGCAGAGCCTGGCTCCATCCTTTTGGCACTTACTTTACATATTTATAAACATTGATGAGGTCACCTCTCAGTCTCCTTCTCTCCAAGCAGCACAGCCCTAGCTCCCTCAGGCTCTCCTCGTAACAGAGATGTTCCATTACCTTAATCATCTTTGTGGCTCTGTGTTAGACTCTCTCAAGCAGTTCTATGTCCCTCTTGAACTGGGGTGCCCAGAACTGGACACAGTACTCCAGATGTGGTCTCACCAGGGCAGAGTAGAGGGTCAGGAGAACCTCTCATGACCTACTAACCTCAGCCCTTCTAATAGAACCCAGAATGGCATTGTACCTCCTGGCCACAAGAACACACTGATGGCCCATGCTCAACCTCCCATCAACTAGGATCCCCAGATCTGTTTTCCCTTCACTGCCTTCCAACAGGTCAGTCCCCAACCTATCCTGATCTCTGGGGTTGTTCTTTCCCAGGTGCCAGGCCCTCCCCTTGCCCTTGCTGAATTTCGTTAAATTTCTTCCTGCCCAGCCATCCAGCCTGTCCAAATCTGGCTGAATGACAACACAGCACAGCCTTCTGCTGTGGCAGCCACTCCACCCAATTTGGTGTCATCAGCAAACTTGTGATGTGCCCCCATCAAGGTTGTTGATGAATATATTGAACAGAACTATATATCAGATATATTTTATTGATCCTAAATTATTTCTTACTTCCTCACCCTTCAATGAAATATAAGATTGGTCTGTATGGAAGTACAACACCTGAAAATGAGTACAGCTAACAAAAAACCCAACATAGCAAAGAAATTTCAGCAGCATTCTAAAAGTGAAGCACATGTGAGCCTCACCAGGAAGGTTACATTTGACTATATTCTTAAATTGATCTTTTTGTTTCACACCTATCATGTAAAGATTCCTTGTATCTATAGTACAGTATAACTAAGTGAATGTACTGCTGACAAATTTACTGGCCACCTTATGCAGCATAAAATAATGATTATTGTCAGAAGCTGGATTTTTGAATAATTGATTCAGGAAATGCAATCAGCTATGGTAAGCCCTATGCCATCAGACTATAATATTCCCTGACACACCATGAATTCCAATAGTGTAGAGTCTAACTTCCTATCAAACAGAAAACACTGTAATTCAGATAGAAAATTGAAACTTTGACCTGGACGTGTCCTAAAAAGTTATGTTGGACACACAATGGAATTCTCTATTTCATCTTTCTCATTTACAAACAAAAATTGAGTTAGGTCTCTTAAAGAACCACCTTCGAAATACATTTCTAATACCTGCATCTTTATCACCTATTCTTTAAGCTTTCTAAAGGACCCTGGGCTACATTGAAAAAGAAGTGTGTACAGCAGGTCTTGACAGATTCTTCTGCCCTTGTACTCTGCCTCAGTGAACAACATCTGGAATGAATACTTTGTCCAGTTTTAGGCTCCTAAATACAAGGATCTGTTAGAGTCCAACAGAGAGCTATGAGAGTAACTGTGGGACTTGAACATCTCTCCTATCAAGAAAGACTGAGAGAACAGGGGCTGCTTAGTCTTGGGGAGATGATGCTGAGAGGGGATCTTATCAATATAGGATCTATAAATATCTGAGGGGTGGGTGTCTAGATGAAGGTGCCAGTCTTTTCTCAGTGGTGCCCAGTGATAGGAGAAGGAACAACAGGTACAAGCCAAAACACACTTCAAAACGAGGAGACACTACAGTAAGGGTGATGGAGAACTGGAACAGACTACCCAGAGAGGGGGTGAAGTCTTCCTCTCTGGAGGCTTTGGCAACGGGATTGGATCCAGTGATCTCTGGAGGTCCCTTCCAACCTTTAACATTGTGTGATTCTGATTCCTACCATCTACCTCTTACTGCAGACAATGACTTCACAGGAAATCCATGCACACGCAGGTTGTCGAAGACAAATGGCTTAATCTGTAACACACCAGAAATATATACAGTGTCATGACTTTAAGGGGAATGCTACTGTCTGCAGAATTATAGGCCAAATTCTGGGACAGTGTCACACAGTGAACCTCACTGCATGACTGACATTATGGTTGCAAGTTATATTTTCATTAGAAATTTCTGTGGACCTCTGAATTTGGAAATACATGAAACTTGCAGATTTCTAATACGAGGTTCGAAATTGTCTCCTGAGCAGGTTTTTTTGGTTTTTTTTTAATACCAACAAAGTAGTAATCACTCTCCAGGGAAATAAATAAATAAATCAATCAATCAATCCTTACATTAAAAAAATAAAAATAGGTTTTAGAAAAATTCTTATTATTTTATAAACTGAAGTAAACTCCACCATTTAGTTGTCATTCAACTTTACCCGACTATTGAACAGCTCCTGAATATCTGCATTCTATAGAGGTAACCATGGAAACCAGGCACCATGGTAAAATACAACAGCTTTCCTCTGCTGTGAGAACAAGGGAGTATAGAACAAACTACAGCTGCAGCAAACTGGGAATCTCTGGGTGTGTTCCCCTTTGCCGTGGAAATATTTTCCTAAGGATTCTGAATGCCTTTAACAGTGACAGGGCTGCGGAGCTCTGGCACTAAGGCTGTGATGCTAGGAAAGACATTTAATTGGTAACCTGCAAGTTTTATCTGTAGACAGGAATTTTCAGGCATAAGACTATATATTTGTTTTGCCATTTATTGCCAAGCTTATAAAACCAGCAGTCCTTTACTGACATTCCTATATGAGTAATTCAGCAGACAAATTTATTAGGTCAAGGATGGCAAATACTCAATCACAGCCATGATCATATTCCATTGTGAATAATTATAATTATAATTATTCCATCTTATAACTATATCTTGCTTATCTTTAGCTACAGGCTCCATGGAACCAAGCTGGGAACTAAATATCTGATGTCAAGAACTGCTTAAGGATTGCTCATAGAAAATGACTTTCACCAGCTCCCTTTCATTTATGCCAGATGGCAGCTAGTTTAAGCTTCTTGACAAGCATTGCCTGCCTGTTGATTTCTCTTGTGAGCCAATGGATAAGACTGCATAACAACAACATCCAGGTAATGTAATTCTTGCATGCAACAACCTTAAATTCCTAGACAGCTGCATCCCGTGCTAACTGTAACTTCAAAACAGCTTTAAAGTGAACCTCTTTTTCAGAGTACATTGCAGTATTGATTATTTCAATATCTAAGGCCACTGTGTCCTGTTCTAGGCCCCTCAATTCAAGATATTGAGGTACTGGAACATGCTCAGGGAAGGGTGATAAAGGGGGTGAGGGGCCTGAAGCACAGCCCTGTGAGGAGAGGCAGAGGTAGCTTAGGTTGTTTATCCTGGAGAAGACGAAGCTCAGGGGTGACCTCATTGCTGTCTACAACTACCTAAAAGGAAGTTGTAGACAGGGGGTGTTGGTCACTTCTCCCAGACAACCAGCAACAGAACAAAGGGACACAGGCTCAAGTTGTGCCAGAGGAGGTATAGGCTGGCTAATAGGAGGAAGCTCTTCACAGAGAGAGATTTGCCATTGGAATGGGCTGCCCAGGGAGGTGGTAGAGTCGCTGTCCCTGGAGGTGTTGAAGAAAAGACTGTCTGGGGCACTTAGTGCCATGGTCTAGTTGATTGGATAGGGCTGGGTGATAGGTTGGACTGGATGATCTTGGAGGTCTCTTCCAACCTGGCTGATTCTACAAGTAGCTTGTGGCATCCAAAAATGAATGTAAGACCAAGAACAAACAATGAAAAGTGTTATTTCATGGTCTTTGATGTTCCTAATATACTGGACTGTAGAAGAGCAACATCTAGAAAACTTAAACAAATGGCAGGGATTTTTTTTCTTCCAGAAAAAATGTTTTTCATTATGTTCCAGCTCTGACACATACAGATTCAGCAGGGCTAAGCAACTCTGCTGATAATATGAGAATATCATTAATTTAAATAGATATGTAAATAATAGATAGCCTATATGATATGTTTTCATAATAGTTGGATGAACCTGAAACAGAGAACATTTTTCACAGGGAGAGATGAAAGATGTAAAAAATAATAAAAGAATAGAGAACTGCATTTTGAAATATTCAACAAGCTACCTGGCAGGCTCAACTTCTTGGCAAGGTTGAATTAAACTTCAGAAACTGTAAAGCCAAGAGGATTAAATTATCCTCCTCCAGTTCGACTCCTTGCTTAAGACCATTATGGAGTTTCAGTGGTACTGATTATTCTGCAAATAACTGAAGAACCTCCTTCTTCAGTTGAGCATCTCTCGGAGCATCACAATCGCTTATTTTTAAATAGTTTTTAAAATAATTAGTGGAACGGCACCAACTTAAAGAAAAAAAAGCCATGTTTGCTGTTGTAATGACATTTGCAGCAATCTAAAAATCCAACAATGGAATCCAAACTTTCAGTGTAGCAAAATTTCCTGCACAGAGCATATAACTTCATTTGGTGAGGGGAAAAACACACAAGTGTCAAGGAAGTACCCTGGAGTCCAGTCAACATTGACAATAGAACAAAATCACTATGGCATCAGTGAAACTTTGGGATGAATAAGGAGCAAATAAAAGAGATTTAAATGAAACTTTTTCTATTCTATATGTAGCTGAGTTTGAAAAGAAGACGGCACATCTTAATCTTGTTTTGCCCTTGGATCATTTTGCACACATTGCCTGTAATATTTTTGTGTATGTGTTTGTATTCAAAGCTTCCTATACACTCCCAGAGGATTTACAGATGTTCTTATGCCCTCCTCAATGCACAGATTATGCTACAGTATTGGAAAGTACAGAAGGGTTGTATTTGTCTCAGGTTTGAAATGAACTGAGTCATTGCTAAGGGCAAAATAAAAGTCAAGAAATTTTTAAAAACAGGGAGAAACTTTAAAGATGAAAAAAAACACTACAGGTGAATAGAGAACAGGATTATGAGGTAAATACATACGCAAGCACTGAGGTACTTCACCACTCCATGTTCCATTCCCAACGCAAGTCAAAACAGCAGGAAAAGAGAGTTCATATCCTGGAGAGCACACATAGCTAACGCTGAATCCCCAGTCCAAGTTTGTTCCTTCCAACCTTCCATTAGAGATCTGCGGAGGAGTTGGGCAGGTAACAGCTGCAATAATATTCAAAATAATTAGGCCCAGCTGCTGTAAATATTCCCAGCGTACATAATTACTAGAAGAACCATATGTGGTAATTTCACCTTTTTTAGAGGACAATACAGTCAGGACATGCTATCTTCCTCACTGTATTCTTGCCACATTCCCTGAAGTTAGTACTTCTGCTTTCCTCCATTTAGGAGACAGTGGCTGACTGAAGAAGTGTCTTAAATAAAACAAGATGCTGCATCAAACCAAATAGGAAGACTACCTAAAAATCAGTATGGAGACTATGATGCATACAACATTTAAAATAAGTCTGATACTGTACAAATTTTTTTGTCTGTTCAGATGACATAGAGTACAACAGTCAAATAATTTCTTCCTGTTAGCCATCTTAGATCATAGAATCATAGAATGGTTTAGGTTGGAAGGGACCTCAAAGATCATCCAGTTCCAACACCCCGCCATAGGCAGGGACACCTCCCACTAGAACCGGTCGCTCAATTCCTCATCCAAACTGTCCTTGAACACCTCCAGGGAGGGAGCAGCCACAACCTCCCTGGGCAACCTGTGCCAGTGTCTCACCTCCCTCACTGTTAAAAACTTTTTCCTAACTTCCAATCTAAATCTCCCCTCTTCCAGTTTAAACCTATTATCCCTTGTCCTGCCACAAGAAGACCTTGTCAATAGTCCCTCCCCAGCCTTCCTGTAGGCCTCTTTCTGATACTGGAAGGGTGTCCTTGAAGCCTTCTCTTCTCCAGGCTGCAGAGCCCCAACTCTCTCTGTCTCTCCTCATAGCAGAGCTGCTGCAGCCCTCTGAGCATCTGCATGGCCCTCCTCAGGACTCTCTCCAACAGTTCCATGTCCTTCTTAATTAGACATTAATACCCAGAGATAAAATTCCAGGATGGTCATTCCAAAATGTAAGTTGAAAACCTGTTTCTAAGTACCATAATTTGTATAGCATTTGCTTAAAGAATAACTTCTCGCTGAAAACATGCAGCTACTCCTAGAGGGAGAAAACTTAAGGATTTGCAATCTCTTGAAATTGTCTTCTAAAAAGAGCAACAAGAAATATTTCAGTACAGTTTCTCTTTTCTAGGCATCCCATGAAAATATAGAAACATCTACTCAGTTGTAAGAAAGAGGACTGAGAGACACTGCACGGGGACTTGCAGAGATAACTGCAGTGATTAAAATAAAAGTGTTGTTCACTGGATAACATGGTAGTAAAAACTGCTAATTGAGTGTTGAAGGAAAAAGGGTATAAAGAAAGTAAATTAAAAAGTTTGACTCAAAAGGAGAAGAGAGAAATTAGGACAAAGTTGCTAGAACGAATGAGAAAAAGAAAAGAGAGAAAAAGAGAGAAACTATAGTAGCAAGAGAGAAAAAAAAGATTTAGTGGATAGAGCTGGGGTAAAGCAAACTAAATGGTGACTAAAAATAAAGCAGAGAAGACATTACAAGAACGGAGGGAATTAAATGCTACTGCACTCATAACCTTTAAACTTGTGTTTAGACAGCTGTCATCTTGCTGGCTCAAAAGAATCAGAGGCAGTAGGTCAGGAGTACTGTACATTTGAATGTGATGTGCAGAACATTCACCATGTACCATGTTATAGCTTTAAGGATATGCCTGATTTTTTTCCAGAAAATTTGAATTCAAAACATAACAATTTTAGGGTTCAACACAGAGTAATAATAGGTTCATTGGCATGCTGAATACCTTATATTTTGCTGTACAAGATTGCTCTTCCTCTCCCTGGTTACCTCTTGCTTAGCTTCTGGCTGCTCTATCTCTACTCCTGACCTTGCATGCAAGGAGACTACATTCTGTTTTGGCTTTGTAAGGTACAGGGAGGAGGGGAGGTAGAGACAGTGTGCTGGCTGTCCAAGGTAGGGAGAGAGCTAAAATATTGTACCAGGGGGTATTGTGTTATTATTGAACTGTAAATAATATGTAAATATACCTCATATGTCTTTATTGCCTTTTGTACTTTTATATTTAGTCCACTTTTGTAAATATAATTTCATATAACTTCTAAAATTCTTAGTAAGAGTGGTAATTTACTCCAGAGGGTAAATATCCATTTGGTTGGGGTGCAAATCTAACCCATAACAACCATTTCTCTATTCTTATTATACTCCTGAGTGAGAGAATCTGATTTATTTACACCGCAAAGATGTTCTGCAGCCATCATTCACAGCTGTTTGAGAATGCTGGATGAAAGTAGTACTATTATCAAACAATCCTTTGGCAACCAGTAAACCAAATCTACATTTTCAGGCCCTGGTTTTTATATTTTATGTTTCTCTTGCTGATTCATAAAAAAAAAAAGCAAAAAAAAAAAAAA
>VWZI01001207.1:120772-141537 GCA_013396835.1 Psilopogon haemacephalus
AAAAAAAAAAAAAAAAAAAAAAAAAAAGCAAAAAAAGCCCAAGCAAACAAATAAACCACCCAACCAAAAAAAAAACAAAACAAAAAAGATCAACCAAAAAAAGCCCCAAACCAACAACCACCCCCCCAAAAAAAACCAACAAAAAAACCCAACAAAACAAAAACAACAAAAATCCCCAACCACCAACACCACCCCTCCCCCAAAAAAAACTAAACAAACAACAACCAAACAAAAAACCAAACCAAAACCAAGACAACCAACCAGTCTGGACAGAGTTATTGTCACACTTTCACGATGCTTTAACAAGAGTAAATTAAAATAAGTGCTCCAAGCAACAAATCTGTGCACATTCTTAAGAGCTTCATGACTAGTACTTTTGAAACTGTTTTAGTTCCTCAGCTGAATAATAAAGGAAGAAATCCCCATCAATAACTAGGAAATGAGACAGCAGAAGTAACATGAACATAGCTGTAATATCAGAATGGTGGGGTGAGGAAAAGCAAAACAACAGCCAGCAACAAGGCAGAACATCTCTCTAAATATTTTGGTGAGAGTATTAACCACAAACTTGAATAGCAACATTTCTCATTTTAGAGCTGAAAGCATTTTAGACACACAAGTCTACAGCAAAGGCAGTGCTTGAATAGTTTTGTTTAGTTGCAGATGAACATGCATCCTTTTCCAGCTAGGCACAGCCAGACAGTTATTTATATCTTCTGTTTGAATGGCACAGTGACAATTACACATACATTTTCTGCCCAGTTAATTTTTCAATTATTTTAAGTAAATGGTACCGGAGCATTTTGGCACTTCCTCCTGACAGTAAGAACTAATTGTTATCCATTTCTAATGCAATATTGCATATTGTATATTACTCCTAATTGCACAAAGAGGGGGGTTACTAACTTACCTAGTGCACTCACACAAACCTGTGTGGAGTAGAACAAATCTCTGAGAACACTAGAGATTCTTACTTAGTATTTTTACAGGTCATAAACATGTATGACCTCAACCCAAAAACTCAAAAATGCAAAGCCAAACTTGAGAGTCTAACTCCTTCATTGAGTGATTCTGTTTGAATCAAATCAGAGTTATATCCCTGATTAGGTGCCCTGCAGCCCTTAAGAACTTCAGTCTGAGAGGCTGTATGGTCTTGTATGATCTTCCAGCTGTAGCTTACAGCCATTCTTGGAGACAGACAGAGTCTTGGGCAATAGGACCACCATGACCCTCCTCCTGTTCTTAAAATCAGGTTTGTAATTGAAGCTGAGGCTGACTAAGGCACAACACAAACAGAAAAAAAAAAATTACTTGTTAAGAGGATCTCAAAGTCTGACATCCTCATGGAAATGTAGGGAGAATAACTTCAAGAATTGACTGTCAAAGGTGAATTACAATTGAACTGGACTTGCTAAGATATTGAGCAAATTGTATTCAGAGAGGAAAGTAATTACAACTGAAGTGGAGGTTCAAAATCTCTTTGATCACTTCTCTTGAATAAATTCAAGGGAGGAAGATGAGAACTGTTGAGCAGGTATGTAACCATAATTCCAAAAAATAAACAGAAGGGGTTTTTGTGTTTTGTTTTTTTTAATGAGGGTGGTGAACCACTGGAGCAGATTGCCTGGAGAGGTGGTGGAAGCCCAATTGTCTTTGACAAAACTAGTTACTGCATACGTACAGACCTTTGCCAAAGGTGCTTGAGTGCTTATTTTCCATAAAGACAAGAATATACATAAGGTAGTTTTTTGGTATGACATGTTGAGTTTAACAAATAAACAAAATCATCATTTCAAAGTGGCTAATTCAGTTTAGCAGCAAAGTAGTTAACGTGTTCTGTAAACCTACAAAAAAAACCCCTGTTGAACATGCTGTACTGATGTAAAAAATAGGGAAAAGAACTGAAGGATGAAGTCATCCTTCATCCAGCCAAAAAAATCAATTCAGTGCATTCATACTAGCAGTATGTTTTGATTTATGTGGAAATATTTGGCTGACTCATTATATAATAAACAGCAGATGTAGGCATCATAGGGGAAATAGGTGACAAATAAATGCTGTACCTTTACATGTTGGGATCATTCCACTCCAGGTGCCATTGCTAGTACAAGTGCGAATTAAGGAGCTATTTGATTCCATTGTATAACCAGGTTGGCACATATAAGTAACGTTTTGTCCAACAACATAATCGTCACCATATCTCATGCCATTGGCTGGAACTCCGGGATCTCCACAACTGATAACTGCAATCAAATAGTTGAGGAACAGATTTTAAAATCTAAATGTGATTTATTTATATGTGAGGGCAAAAACGTAAAGCAAAATGAGGAATTTATTGGGAGGAAAAAAAAGGAGAAGGAAAAAGTACCATAAATCGTGTCTCCATCAAGAGAAAATAAACATCTCTATCACCTGAGTTAGCTGCCAAACACAACATGGGGAGCTGTGTAACAGCTGTATTTGGAGAAGATCAATATATCTGTTTAAAAGCAGAAGTAACGGACAGTACCATTTTAATCAGCAAAACTGCAAGATTACAAAATGAAAAAAAAAAGGAGCAAGAAATAACCCATATGTCACTAACACTCTTTGATATCCTCTAGTTTTCCTGACAGTTCAGATTTTCACTACTAAAGAAGTTTTCCATAGGTGTATCCCAAAAGGAAGCAGTCCGGAAAATTGAAGATACAGGTTTACATGAAGCAAACACCTTTAAAAAACTCACAAGGTTACTATGCACCTAAACAGATGAGAATGCTCAGGTAACCCCGAAACATGGTCCATGGTGTGCTGGTTTGAACTAATTAGAGAATTTGAGTGAGAAATTAGACTATTGGCTGAGAGAGGAAAACACAGTATGTCACTTCACCCACAGCTTTACTGAGAAAGAAAAAAAAGGTTGTTTTATTTAAAAGTGTAACCCAAACATAGATAGACAGTTTCAGGCCACTCTGGCTGTAGCTGCTCTCTGCCTTTTGTAGCTGATTCTCAATAATTCTACTAACTTCTTCTCTACTACTAATCCCCCTGGCTGATCTACCTCAGCTTATCTGCAGCATCAACAGGTGGTGAGATAAGATTGGGGAAGGGGGGAAAGGTGGTAGGGGGTGGTTGGTTACTCCTCTTGGGGATTTTGATTTCTGAGAGGGCTGTGGTGTTTCTGTAGTACCTCTTCATTGTATATATCTGTAAATATCTTTTATACCCTGTAAACATCTGCTTGTATACTGTGCAAAGCTGTAAATATAAAGCTTCATTTATCAACTTCCAGTGTTCTGAGTCCTAGCCGGGGTTTATATCAAAAGGGGCAGGTAACTGCTAAACCACCACACATGGTTTATACCAAAATTAGGCCTATAGTATTTTAATCAGTGGGAGTGGTTGCAAAACTTCTTGTGACTCCTATTGCCAGGGATAATTTGAACTCCTAATGAGATTACATATTCATTGGGTGTTAATAAAGAGTTATATCATTATAACCTAAGAACAATGTTAAAATAGGTGAATTTCTTTCAGATATGGTCAACTGAATTTATCAATTTCCAAAATTATTTTCAGAGTAAAAAGTCTACAGAATCTTAATGGCTATAATGGAAGTTGTTTTCGGGAAGTAAACAAACACTGAGGAAAAATCTAGTTCATACAAAACCCAGAAGTCATCTCTTCATTTATCTTAGAGTAAACTTGAAAATCTTCCTACAGCTGTGATGGTTTGAGGTTAATTGGAATATTTTAATAAGAGAAATTAGATTATAGGTTGAGAAAGGAAAACATTGATGATGTCTCCTTCACTCATCCATTTGCTGACAAATACAAAAATAAGAACACAAACATAGATAAAACAGAGATGCTCAGGTCTGAGCTCTTGGCTTCTGGTCTCTCACTTTCCTTGCCTTCCAGCTGAATCGGTGTAACCCAGTTAACCAATTCCTGCTTAGAACTCCCCCTGGCTGATCTTCCCTGTCTTCTTGGCATGTAAGACAGATCCTGGAATAAGCTTGGGTGGGAGAGAGGAATTTATTTAATTATTTATTTAATTATTCTGATTTATTGTTGAAGTTTATATTTTTACTGCCAAATAGAAATAAGTATATTTATTGAGCTTTTGAGCTCAGGGAGGCTAGCTTAAACTAATACACCCACCCTATAGGGTTGATCCACAGCAGCACAACGGGAACAGTTACAAAAAGTACTGGCTAGAACCTGCCCTGTCAGCAAATGCTGTTGGCACTGCCAATTCTACTGCTTTGGATACGCTTTGAAATCATTATGAGAAAATTGTTCCTCATAATAGATAATCTACTTCAATCATATTTTACAGACCTGAAGATAAAACTATCAGGACAAAGGGAAGGGATTGTTAACTCATGATCTGCTAAGTAGCTTTTTTGTTAATATTATCCATTAACTCTTTTAGTCATTTTGAATTTATGTGTGGTCATAAGAGAGAATATAGCAAGTATGACAAAGTTTTATATGTATTTACTATTTAGATACGCTACAGCAATGTACAATTAAAGATCTGTAGAAGGGACATAGACTGAACACATCTCTGATCAGCTGGTTCTAGCTGATCATAAAATCGTAGAATGGTTTAGGTTGGAAGGGACCTCAAAGATCATCCAGTTCCAACCCCCCTGCCACAAGCAGAAAGGTTGGACTAGACAATCTCCAAAGGTGACTTCTACCCTCAGCCATTCTGCAGTGCTGTAAAATGCCTCTCCATTTAGGAGTACTTTAGAGTTGCTGCTAGTAGCAGCATCAGCTTACATACAACTTGTAGGATGTAGTAACAGTTTGCTTTATGGCTGATGAGAATATGTTTCCTTAAAAGGATAGGTAGTCTCCAGTCATATAAATGTAAAATTTTCATAAATGTTACTAGAAGATGAACTAGGACATGAAATAAAGCAGGAACAGATGGGCTTGAAAATAATTTGTTGCGAAGTGCTTATTATGGATGTGAGAGAAACTGAAATAACTTCTCTTAGCAGAATAACCAATGCAAGTATAAG
This sequence comes from Psilopogon haemacephalus, assembly GCA_013396835.1. Lineage (NCBI taxonomy): Eukaryota > Metazoa > Chordata > Aves > Piciformes > Megalaimidae > Psilopogon > Psilopogon haemacephalus. The sequence goes on from VWZI01001207.1 coordinate 125,788, forward strand.
GGTAGTGACAGCAGTTAAGGCCAGACAGAAGATATTTACGTGACAGCAGGACAACAGTTTTGAACTGACAGACACCAGAAAAAAGAATTCTCAAGCATTCATATCAAGGTTTATTTTCTGCATTCTGGAAGACCAGCATATTATACTGCTGTACTGAAGAAAAGCAATTGCATGAATGCCTGAATATCTCACGAGACATAAAAAAAAAATATAAAATACCTACTAGGAAAGAATGAAAGTAGATGGATCATGTAACCATACAACCCTTTTAAACTGCGGCAGTCTATATAGTTTACTGTGTCTGTTTTCAAAAACATGGTCTCCATCCTCTCATAACACTACATAATTTTAAAACATTCTTTGTCAAAATTATCATGAACTAGGACAAGAACAAGATAAAGAAAATTTATTTGCATCCTGCTTCTATATTTGCTTTATTGCTTTTCAGAGGAGAGCAAAACAAAGACTACTCACTACAGAAGTGACTTACTTGTGCAGTTTGGCAAAGACCCAGACCATGTTCCATTGGCAGTGCACTGTCTTACTGATGATCCAGAAAGTATGTATCCTTCCACGCAGGAATAAATTACTGAATTAGAGAAAGCAGTTCCATCAATACGAAACACTTTTCCATTCGCAGTTGTTCCTGGGTTGCCACACTGCACAGCTAGAAAGTAAAATGTTATTTTTATTTTTGATATTTTTATTATTTTTTTAAATGTAGGAAAGATGATTTGGGAAATAGCAATGCCGAAGGACAGTCCTGCTGCCAGCAGTGTTATGTGGTAAAAATCCATGCTGTTTTCTTTAAAAATGTAAGTTTCACCACCTACTTAATGCATGTAGCACAGTAAATAGGTGTTTACATTAATTATTTGGTTTTACCCTTTTGTATGTAGCGAAGCAGAGTCTATGAGTTTAATTTTAAAACCCACGTTAACGGAAAACTGGTTTAGCAACAAGACAAACTCCCAGTTTTGAGAAAATCACAGAATCATAGAATTAACCAGGTTGGAAGAGAGCTGTAAGATTACTGAGTGCAACCTATCACCTAACCTTTCTAATTAACTAAACCATGGCACTAAGTGCTTCATGCAGCCTCCTCTTAAACACCTCCAGGGATGGCAACTACACCACCTACCCAGACAGCCCATTCCAATGCCAATCACTCTCTTTGGGAAGAACTTCCTCCTAATATCAAGCCTAAACCTTTCCTGGCACAGCTTGAGGCTGTGTCCTCTTTTTCTGTGGCTGGGTGCCTGAGAGAAGAGACCAACACCACCTGGCTACAACCTCCTTTCAGGTAGTTGGAGAAAGCAATTAGGTCTGCCCTGAGCATCTTCTTCTCCAGGCTGAACACTCCCAGCTCCCCCAGCCACTCCTCATAGGGCTGTGGTCCAACTCCCTCACCAGCCTTGCTACAGCTATCATCAGGGATTTAAGCTGGATCTGTAGTATATATCCATTTATAACATCACTGCAGTACTTTTCCTACCTAATTGAAATGACAGTGTCAAACTATTTCACAGTCTTTCAGTTCTTCTCCAGTTAACTGTATAGACCTATATAAATGTAGCCTATATGACATAATGTATAAGAATATTCCATATAAGAATATTCCTGTGTGTACATTACACACATTTTTATAAATATCCATGAAGCAGATTCATAATTTTAAGAGAATTGTAGCAAGAAAAACACACCAAAAGCTCATTAAGATATAAAAGACGTAATTAATTTCAGGTACTGGAATTAGCTGCCCAAGGAGGTGGTGGAGTCACCAGCCCTGGATGTGTTTAAGGGTCGCTTGGATGTGGTGCTTAGGGATATGGTTTAAGGTGAATCTTGTAGAATAGGGTTATAGGTTGCACTTGGTGATCCTGAGGGGCTTTTCCAGCCTGGATGTTTCCATGATTCTGTAATTTCTATAATGAATAAGATCAAAGACCAGCAGAGGGTTCATTTGGGCTAAGCATATCCCTTCAAGTAAGAAAACCCATTCATATATACAAATATGTATTTGCATTGTGCCAGGGTAGCACTCATTCATCAGAAAGGACATTAAAAATATAGCCTGTGAAGTAAGATTTTAAATGAGATGACTGTTTCGTACAGCTAACACCATCTGTAGTGGTAAAGTAGAAAATAAGGGTACAGGACCTAAAATTATTTTCTGTTATTTAGGAATCTTTTCTTTGAAGAACAATCTGTGGGGAATTAGTTCCTCTTTTTGAGTCAAGAAAATTGAGGTCATAAATTATTCTCTGCAACTATTCTGTTGAAGTTTCCTTTTATGACACTATATCTAACTTGAAATTTCTAGACTTAGTTGTTTTTTGTTGGTTCTTTTTTTAAAAAGCAACTTGTTTCATCTTTTTATTTTCTGTTTAAATTTAATAAGAAGGTCCATGGTATTATAAAATACAAATTTTAAGCCAATCACTTAAGACAAACAACTATCTAATGAAATCATAACATTGATACCTTCCAAAAACTCAGCTCTTTTCTCTGAAACTCAGATGTATAAGCATTGCAAATAGAATGCAGGTGATGGTGAGATTTTAAAGACAAAAATCTTCTGAAAAATTTGAGTTCTTGTGGCCTTTTTTTTTTTTTTCATTTTTTACTTTTACCACTGCATAGCACCTACAGTTATGCTGATGCAAGGTTGAAAAGAAATAAAGAGATTAGCATATTTTTCTTCTCAGAACTCTGAAAACATATAGTTTCAAGGGTACCAGGAACTGATTTCAGATTCGTCACCTGATGCCAAGTTACTCCTGTACTATAGCAATTTATTTGCAGAAATTTAGTGGTCAGTCCAAAACCAGCAACACAAAATTGCTTTTCTGCTTGGCATTTTATCAAGACAACATAAAAATGGAGTGGAAATTCTGTGATTTACCTTTGCACTCGGGTTGTCTTCCTGTCCAGCTTCCATTTGCCATACATGTCCTTTCTTCTGAGCCGTGGAGGATATAGCCAATATCACAGCTGAAATGAACTGTGCTTTTGATTTTGAAATTGTTTTCTTCTCTGGATCCATGACCTGGGATACCTGGATCACCACAGGAGCCAGCTATATCACCTAGAATTTAGAGTATAAAACTTGACGTCAATCTGAAATATTGTTAAGACACTGAATTTTAAGTATATGCTTCTATTTATTCATAAATAATTTTATACTTTTAGGGGAAAAAAAACAACAAGCCAAACAAAACTAAACTAAATCATACCAAACCAAACAAACAACAAAAAACTCCCACACCAAACCATACGTCTTAGTGGATGTGAGTCCCTGTAAGTAACAAAAATTAATCAGTTTTCTAGTAATTTCTTTACTTCTTTCATGTAAGTCAGAACAACAGTTATCATTATCCTGAAAAATCCTATTAGACCATGATGAAGTTTTGGTGACAGAATCATCAAACAAGATTAGGGAGAAAGAAGAAAGCCACAAAACCTTGGTCATTTTTCATGTAACGTAAGGAATTCAGAGAAAACAAACAAACAAACAAGATCCTTATTGTAAAAATAATTTTGTCTGCCTGTAAGAAGCATTCATTAAATGTTTCCTTATCTTTTGATATTTTTGCAGTTGTAAGAGTTTTACCATTGAATGAAATCTCCAGTCAACAATTTTATGTATATCTGATACAAAGATTTCCCCCCAAATAGAAATGTTTGAGAAAATTATGTCATAGTGGAGGATAAAGGAGGATGGAGGAGGAGGAGAAATTTACTTTCTGTATTAAAACTATACTGTCCTGATAGCTATCTGAGCTTAAAGAGTAGCAATAAGAAAAGATCTTACACAGAAGTAATAAATAAAGTTGTCTACACCAAGTGTCCAGAAGAACAAAAGTGATAAACTCACTATCTAGAGATTCTCTGGGAAGTTAGGAACCTGCAGTTGCAGATACATGGAAAAACAAAACTTACCTTGTCTTAGTTGGCACTGTATGTATATAAACTATACTATTTCAGTGACTGCTCAAACATATCTCTTTACTAACAGAAGCAAATACAGAACTAAATAGTGAAAGAAAGAAAATAAATTGCAAATAGTTTCAAATTCTAATAACTAAAAGAATTCTACAAGCTTTCAAAATACATCAAGTTCAAGCTGCTTAGATGACCCAACAACTCTCCAGTTTGCAAACAGCCTGTTACACAATTTTATATCAATTTTAAAATGTCCAAGATCAAGAGGGGTTTTTTTGCTGTTTTTGAAATTCATATCTTACCCTTTCCAGTACAATGTATTTAGATCACAATGAATTTGGGACAGGGCCTACCCATTATTCTATATGTGTAAACTTTCCACATTAAGAATTCAGTTTTCAGCATGTTTCTTGACATTATGTCTCAAATAATGTTATGATTAAAAAATGAAAATAGGCTTTTTTCCTATGCTGAGTGTAAATTACATATTCCTCTCGTAAATGAAATCATATGTTCTTTCCCAACGCCTAATTATTAACGTAAATTATTACTCCTTTAATCTTAGAGAAGTTAACCTCCAGCTCATTTGATTGAAGGTTACAGAAATTATTTTTCTAAATGAGTAATCACATCAGGAAGTGATAGTGATATAATCAGTGATATCATAACAGTATGTATTTTTATTACCTCATGCAGAGATTCAACTGAGTGATTTTCACAGTCAGCTATGAGCCATCCTTCACCGACATGAGTAACAAATTCTCAACTGACATTTACTCTTAATGAAAAAGAGGGCATTTAGACCACTCAGTACACAGTCATTGCTGCAATTACAAAGAATTCTGAGTTGCTGTAAATTTCTGACTCCAGCTGATATGCATGTGATGACCCAACACTGTTTCTGAATGCCAATAGATACAAATGACATAACAGATAAAGCTGTCCTTGTCTGCAACCACCTCTTAAAAGGTTTGCAGTGGAAAGTTCAGATGCTAAAAAAAAATCTCCCAATCCTTTTGAATTTAGTACAAGATTTTCAGCAAGACCTAAGCTAGATTGTATGGTCCTGCTCTGGCAGGGGGGTTGGACTTGATGATCTCTTTGGGTACCTTCCAACCCCTGACATCCTGTGATTCTATTTTGGGTGATAGGTTGGACTTGATCTGAAAGGCCTTTTTCAACCTGATTAGTTCTGTGATTCTGTGAAAGCCCCTTGGCCTTTTATAATGACAGATGAACTATGCAGTGAAGACATACCTGAGGTTTCATCAGTGGATATTTTGCAAATTAAAAAAAAAAAAAAATTCAACACATCCTCTTGAAGAAATACTTATTCCAGGTCTCCCTGTGGAAATTAACACACTTCCCAGAAATCACAAAGAAATCATTTTCAAAACAAGCTGGTTCCCTTAACACTACAATTGTAGTTGATTGTACAATTTCCTCTTCACAATAAACTGAGAAATTGACATTCTTCTTCTTTTTTTTTTTTCTTCTATCAAATTTAGGTTTACTTTTTAACTTCTCTCTGGACAGTACTTTATTTTTATGCATGATTTTACAGATTTTTAAAAGTCTTCTGCTAAAATAAAATAATTTCAGGACACATACATCAATTAAAAAAAAAAAAAAAACAAAAAAAAACCATTACCTGAACAGTGAGGAAGAGATCCACTCCAGTGTCCATTTAACTGACACGTGCGAGATGATTGCCCTAACAGCGATCGTCTACCTGTGCAAGTATAATGGACAGTAGACCCAAACGTGTATTTATCTCCAGACAGGACCGCGTTAGGAGGAACGCCAGGATGGCCACAGTCAATCACTACAATGCATAATTATTGGAGATAAAAGAAGGTTATTATCGCTGATCAAACAGTTTGTAACTACCAATTTCATAACTCCATACATAAACTTTGTGGAAAATGTTGATCTTTGTGGGGTTAGGGGGGTTTAGTGGTTGTGGTTAGAACTGTAAAATATATTACAGACCAAAAGCTGTGAAATAGATGTTTGGAGATGTCAAAAAGGGATTTAATTCGTAGGTATTGCCATCCAAAGACACCAATTCACTAAGACAACCTTAATGGCGTGAATACATACACACACACAAACACACAGCCATGTAGGCATATTCTTCAGAGAAAAAAATGCAGGATGACAATAACTGACAAAATCACTCTGAGGTAGAGAACATCCAAATCTTCACCTCGCATCCGTTCATCCTAAATCACTGGTCATAAAGTCTAACAAGACTTAGACTTAGAGAGGGGTAATGGGTTCAAACTAGCAGAGGGGAGATTTAAACGGGATGTTAGGAGGAAGTTCTTCACAGTGAGGGTGATGAGACAGTGGCACAGGTTGCCCAGGAAGGTTGTAGCTGCTCCCTCCCTGGAGGTGTTGAAGGCCAGGCTGGATGAAGTCTTGAGCATCCTGATCTAGTGGGAGGTGTCCCTGCCTATGGCAGGGGGTTATCTTTGAGGTCTCTTCCAACCTAAACCATTCTATGATTCTATGATTAATTTTGTTAAAGCTTTCCATAAGCCTTAATGCTAACATACTAACTTCAGAGTCATAGTTTTGGCTGTTTGTAAGAGGGAAGTTGGTACATGTTTGTTCAGAAGTTACAACAGGCCGATAATCATTAGGCTCCTGCGAGAAAAGGTCCAGGGGAAACAGGGCTTGCAAGTATGTGCATGAGCAGTAGGGAAAGATGGTGTGTAAAGGACTATAGAATAAAGGAGGAGCTCCGTTCTCCTGTGTTTGGCCTTTGGGGACATCCTGGCCATACACCACAGAACTCTGAACCCAAATATGTCGAGAGTCTAGGATGCTGGGTTGGAGTGGCACCAGTCTAACCACCATGATGGGGCTGTTCCCGGTGGGGATGCCTACCGTAAGATAAGTGCCTGCCAACTCTGTGATCTATGTAGCTCAGGAGTTTTGCTGGTCAGTTGGATAGGGTGAGTATAACCTGCTCTTTGGTCAACAGCGTTACTCCACATCTCTTGTCATGTACCTTTCTCTTTATGATATCACTATCTGAGCTATAAGCATTGTAGCTGCCAACATACCTTTCTTGCTATGGTTTTAGCATTTGAGCAATAATAAAGTGTTGAAACTTTACCCAGAGTGGGGTACCCATGTGTGAGTGCATTCCCTGGTCCCCAAAGAACTCACTGGAACACTATTTTTAAAAATGGTATTACATAAATAAAATACTTGTTTACACATTTTAACATATTTGTAGGTATCATCCATTGATGGTAATTGCAGAGGGGTTGGGGAGAATTTCTACAGGATCCCAATCATCAAAATGGTCATGAATAAAGTCCCTATCATTATAGGGTAGATTTTGATGAATAATTGCTATTTACTTCCAATCTGTGGTTATTTTTTGATACCCACAATACTGGCATTTTTTTCAATTTCTACTTGCAGATTCCATGTAAGAGACTCCAACGGTTAGCTTACACATACCTGATTTTGCTAACTGGCTCAAATGTCATGAAGTAAGTAAAATCAGGAAAGAAAACTGGAAAATTTGGAATGACCTTTTTTGCCTTTTATACAGAAAATGAAAAGTGGCTCATACTCTAAATGGTCAAAAGCAGTACTATAGCTTTTTTAATAAGAAGCAGGCTAAATGACAGGAATCTAATCTAAAATGATGCTATAACAAATAAATAAAATACACAGCTAATACTCATAATGAACGAGAAAGTACTGCAATGAAGTCACTGAGAGGATGGCACAGATACAGGAGAAAAAACTAATCTACATTGTTTGGATTTTGAGCTTGGAAGTCATGGATTGTGTACTCACATCTGAGTAGCTTAAAAATAATAAATCAGAGCATGTGTGTCAGAACTAAATTTAAAATACTATGCAATAGGAAAACCCCTGATATGATCACTGGAATTCTTTGAGGTGTACTGACCAAACATATATTTCATTTAGAGTGTATTTCAAATGTAAAACATTTTACTAGCAACATGTGCCTAAGTAGCATATGCCCCTGAAAGTATTTAATGTAAAGGGACTCCAAACCAAAGATGAATTCTATTTCTTATAGGATTTATAGTAGCTAGAATTACTCTACCTACAACGTATTTCAAAGAAATTGAGTAAATTTACAGATAAAAATAACTTTTCCTCTGTTACCACATCTATATTTGATTACTCTAGCAATATTTGAGGGGTAAAAAAAAAAGAAAAAAACATGTAGGTTCTTTGAGACTATCTAGAGGGAAATTGAAATCCAGCTAGGTCAAAAAAAATAATCTAACTTGAGTAAAAAAAAAAACATTCAACAAGATTTCCACTTCTTTTCCATTTTTCTTACAGTGAAAATAATGCATAGACTACTAAATGATGACCCTCCATTTGTCCAAAAGTGAATTGGTTTGCAAAACACTCCAGGAACTGAAGTGCCCCTATTTAAAAAAAAAAAAAAAAAAATAGTAGTTGCAGAATAAGTTTTGGTAAGCTTCACAATTTCAAAATATCTAGGTCAGAATTCACTGATGGTTCTATACAAATGGCACAAATAAAGCTGAGGGTGCACTTTCAAAAGAACGTATACACTCTTACTCCCAAAAGTCAGCTTAAAAGAAGAGTAAAATCTGTACCACTAAATTACCTATGACTATTCTGAAAGAAGATTAAGAGATAAAAGTAGAAAGTAGAAATCTTTGCACTTTTAACTTTAGAATTTATCTCTCTGGGGAGATAAATTACTATCAAGTAATATTTATCTTCCTGAAAAGTAATGTTACCTTAAAATTTAATGTGGAACTGTTAAACTCCCATAAATTTAACTGTACCTTATAATCAAGTTATCCTACCAAAGAAAGTAACAAGTTCCAGAAGAAAAGGAGTTGACAGTAATAAATAAAATTTCAGATTTAATTTCTTTTTAAGAGATAGAATAGCAGAAGGGACGAAATCTTTATTAATTTTCCTTAACTAAGGTAGAGCTGAGAACTAGTATCAACAATGTTGCAAATATTGGTCTGTGATTCCTTAATAAGGAATAAGTTTATTGTGGATATACTGCATATTATTATTATTTCAGGTACATCTGGTAGCGTGTTAAATTGAGGCTTGATCCACTTTTGGTCTTCTTCAGTGTTATTATTATTAGCTTACTGTCTTCATAGATAGTCTGACCTTGGTGTTGTCCCAAGAGAAGTCTAGAAAGTACTATAGTGGCATAAATCAATAACTAAGTACCATAGTTTTTATATTTCTGTGTGATTACAGCTTTTGTGGCCAATGGAGGGGAGGCCTGTCCTATGAGAACAGGCTGAGAGAGTTGGTGATCTTCAGCCTAGAGAAGAGAATGCTTTGAGGAGACCTTGGAGTAGCCTTCCAGTATCTGAAGGGGGCCTACAGGAAGGCTGGGGAAGGACTCTTCACAAGGTCTTGTAATGACAGAGTGAGTGGTAATGGGTTTAAACTCAAAGAGGGGAGATTTAAACTGGATGTTAGGAGGAAGCTCTTTACAGTGAGGATGGTGAGACACTGGCACACATTGCCTAGGGAGGCTGTGGCTGCTCCCTCCCTGGAGGTGTTCAAGACCAGATTGGATGAGGACTTGAGCAACCTTTTCTAGTGGGAGGTATCCCTGCCTATGGCGGGGTGTGGGAACTGGATGATCTTTGAGGTCCCTTCCAACCTAAACCATTCTATGACTCTATGACTCTGTGCTATTGACAGATTCAATGGATGCATTTTGACCTTCTTTTGCTGTGATCAGAGAACACTGTGTTGAAGCATTCAGAGATGCTTGTTTCAGTTATTGTACTTCCCAAGGATTCTGTTATTTGCAACATACAACGACAATAAAACTACACTACTTCAGCTGCTGGTGAGACCTTCCAACATTGCAGCATACACACAAATGTTATATAAATATGTTTATTCTAATCAATGGCATGAGACTGATGGAAATGTTATGTAAAATAACTCCTACTTTAGTCTGCATTCTTTGTAGAAGCATACACATTATCTACTTACTAATGCATTCAGGTAGAGGTTTGTCCCAGTGGCCATTTGGTTGACAAATTAAAACTGAAGAGCCAAATAAAAAATATCCAGGATTACAGTCATAAAATACTACTGTGCCATAGGTGAAATTTCCATGTTCAATTTTGCTTTCTCTTATAGAATTTGCAGGAATTCCAGGATCGGAACAATTGACCACTGAAAAGAAAAAGTGCATAGACTTGAGAGCCATATAAATACAGTCTGACCAAAATGTCTTTAAATGATCTCTTATCCTTTGTGTGGGAAAATTCCAATGTGTTGGTATCCTGATTTGATATACTCTGATTTTATATATCATGATATTGAATTAGCAATATGATATGAAACCTGTGGATGCTAAAGCCAGCAGGTGCTAACTTCAGAGCAAAGAGTGTGTGTACAGAGATTTTGATAATCATGTAAAAGTATTTGTCAGTAGAAGTGACTGGACATACCAATATATCCAATTTATACTCTTGCCTTGATATAAACTATTGCCCATGCCTGGAAATAGGTTATTGGGCTACATATGCTTTTGATTTAAACCTTCACAGACGTGCAAATATACTTATGTTCCTATTCCAACATTTTCTTAATAGAACAGCTTCAAGGCAGATGATTTGAGATAAATAATTATTTCTTTCCTTTTTTTGGAGCTTAACAGCTGTCTGGTAAGGAGAGTGCCATACTTATTTCAGGGGCCATGGAGATTTTTGCAACAATTTCCATGCAGTAGACTCCTCTGGTCAACTAAACATCTTCATCTACTTAAAGTTACTTTAGAAAAATACGGTTCATGTAAAAATTAGTATGCCTGTATAATCAATTGGATGTTTATATGCATACAAATGTATATACCTGTGGGCAAATACATAATAAGTCTCTCTGTGTATGTGCATCACTCTGTGTACACAAAAATATCAAAATATGCTGAAAAGCTTTCTAATCCAGAAACAAAAAAGCTATGGCCACATGGAATTTAAGACATTTTTTTCCCCCTACATACATCACTCAGTGTAGTTACTTTGCTGCTCTCCTACTTCCTTCTCATCATTACCCTAAATTTCAGTGTCAGCTTGTGTGAGCAGTGAGCACTTGAAAGAACATACAAGAAGCTTTGATCATTTGAGTAGTTCTCCAGTATTACTATAGCTGATTAGGAAACTAGCTGTTCAGCAAAGTTGTAGACAGTGTAACAACAGCAACTTGCACTGCTGAATTTATATGACTACTGCAAATTCAGCCTTCACAAGGGAGTTAGCCTTTCCTATAATATTGCACTTTAGGCAGTTTCCAAATATGCAAAATAATTTTCTCTTTTTTTTTTTTTTTTTAATTTAACTTCAAAGAAAATAGAACAATTTCTCACATTGAAGAGAATTTATTTCAATGCATATTACAGAAAACACTAATAACGTTCCACGCAAATCTGATGCTTTTTATTTTTAAAGTCCGTTCTGAAACCAACAAAAGATTTCAGCATTCTGTAAAATCTCAAAGAAGCACCTGATCAACTTATTTATTGATCCCTACAGGTCAGTAAAACACCAGTTTTGCACGTGACTCTGTAACACCAGATGACTGAGGTGTTTTTTTAGCAACTGTGCTGAAAATGGGATTCATTAGGTATCCTTAACATACAGTATGCATTTAGTATTGTAAATTAAAAAAGTAATATCTTCTCATCAACACAAAATTCAATGGAAATTCGAGTTTAGTAATATATTTGGCAGTATCTTTTAAGGTAAAAATGGTCAAAGGAATGTGGAGAACACCTACTGGAAGGAAAAGAGAGCAAATAAAATTACTATAAATGCATAAACTGACTTAGGCTGTGTAGAGATAATGATCCACAGAAGCTTCTGGGAAGATGTTGAAAAATAATCAATACAGTTTCTGCAAGTGTACCAGCAGGTTATAGGGAAAAAAAAAAGGATATTTTTCTAAATGAGAACAATTAAAACATTTTAAAAGCACATAACAACAGACATAAAAGGACAGTGGTAATAAAGCCCTTCTAACAGTGCCTATGAAAACTCAGACAGAACTAATTTCATAACCTTTTAATTATAATATCCAGATATTATAAATTTTAAGTACAACATCCAGAAATGTTGAGAACCAACCCAAAAGGATTATACTAATCAAATTAGAATGAAAATTTTAGACGTCAAAATGAGTAGTCAGATAAATAGAAATGTAAAAGGGGAAAAAAAGTACATTATCCTATGCATCTATTGGAACTATATTGGCTAAAAATGCAGAGAACATTATTGTACCTTGTAGAAACCATTTAAAAAATCAATGCTAACTACAGATACACAAAAGCGTTTCTCTGTAATAGTGATCCTGGCAGCCATAACATAGAACACATCTAACTGAAAAATTGTAGGATCACAAAGATTGTTGTTTAAGAATACGATGCCTATCAGTAATAGAGGCATTGTTTTGTCTTGTCTGGTGCTTTCACTTTCAATTTACTTTTCAACTTCAATTTTCCAGCTGGGTTTGAAATCTGTAAATTCTTGCATTCTTACCTTTGCATATTGGAGGTGGGTGGCTCCACTGCCTGTTTGCCTGACACTGTGCTTTGGTGGGTCCTTGCATAACATATCCAGTATTACAAGAGAATGTCACAACATCATTGAAGTTGAAACCATTTCCACTTGTTCTTCCATAAATAGGACTACCAGGGTGGCCACAGCTAACAGCTAGTACAGTTCAAAATAAAGAAACAAAAAAGAGAAGGACATGTTGTTACCACTTTTTACAACTTATCCATCACAACCATTATTTAAGTGTTTCGATATTAGAAGATACTGAGTACTTTTTATGAATGATTCACATTTCTCTGAACTCTTGTGCTGGTTTGAACTAATTGGAGGATTTGAATGAGAAATTAGACTATTTATGAGAGAGGAAAGCACTGACGATGCTACTTCACTCACAGCTTTACTGAGAAAGAAAAAAATCATTTAAGAGTTGTCACCAAAATATAGACAAGTCAGACAGTCAGACAGTTTCAGACCACTTTGGGCTGTGGCTTTGCATGGTTGTATCTCCCTCCCTTTTGTAGCTGAATCAGAATAAATTCACTAACTTCTTTTCCTACTGCTAACCCCCTGGCCGATCTACCTTCACCTATCTGCTGCATGAAACAGCTGGTGAGATAAGACTGGGGAAGGGGGAAAGGTGATTGGGGTGGTTAGAGACCCCTCTTAGGGATTCTGATCTCTGGGAGGGGTGTGGTGTTTTTGTATTACCTTTTTACTGTATATATCTGTATATATCTGTAAATATCTGTTATACGTTTTCAATATCTGCTTGTATATTGTGCATTGCTGTAAATATAAAGCTTAATTCCTTAACTTCCAGCCAACTGAGTCCTAGCCTGGTTTATTTCCAAGTGTGGGGGGCAGCTAACTGCTAAACCACCATAACTGTGTAACATCTAATACATATTATATGCAAATTTAAATACTTAAATAAACTGAATGGAGTGCCTTAATCAAGACAAAAGAAGAAAACTCCAAAGAACCAGGAGAAAAGCATGAGTTTGATTTTCATCATGTGTAGTCCAAAATAGAAATTAAATATTTCAGTGCATTCGTTCCTCAGGTATTATTTCTTACAGATATTTCTTCGTGTTGACTCTCTCTGTTTTGTCTTTGAGGCCTAAATACACAGTGAAGTCATGAATTTATGACTGGATATATAAAACACAGTAAGTCCTTTTCCAATATTTATATTTATGCCATTTCCTTATATTTATACAGAAGCTAACTAGGAAGATAAAGTTCTTTTTTTTTCTGTGCCACAGATACCAGATGCAAAAATAGTACAGAAAATGAAACACAAATTAGTTTTCCCAGAATATATCAAAAAAGGTATAAAGATTTTTCTTCCATGTTTTAACAAAATACAGTTGTTGATCAATTTAAAAAATACCTATTTTGTCTGCTGTTCACATCCAAAATATTTCTGGTAAGTTTTAACATTCATATTAATATTTTATTTTATAAATTCTTGATGAATGTTTTCTAATGGTGATACCTTAAGTTATCTAAAACCAATTATATTGGTTGTGATATGTAGTGTAAAGAAGTAACAATCTATTATAATATAATGAAATGGAAACAAAAGACCATTATTACAGTAGTGGTATGTGTAACTGGTTCTATGTAAAACAGAGCAAGAAGCAAGAGTAAAAGAAACTTTTTTCTTTTGATTCATCATTATCCTAGTTTCTTCTACAAAGAATTAGCTATAAAAATAGATCTCTTGGAGTCATACTAATGTATTTCCAACACATTGATATTACTGGACATGATTTACGGAAACATAATTATAGTTTACTAGAGACTCCTTCGCAACTTTCAAATTTTGCTAAACAGAATATAGCATTTTTTGTTATAGGGCATTTCGTGTGATATGCTGACACACTATTCACAATAAAGGAGCCTCATAAATAAAATACTAAATTAATGCTTTAAAAAAGCCAAAACATAAAGATAAAAGAAAATAATAATGCCTCTGAGAGAAGAAGGAAAAAAAGAAGTATGTTGAAGCAAACATTTTAATTAGGTCTACAAGGATGATTAGGGGACTGGAACAATGCCTGATAAGGAGAGGATGATGGACCTGGGGCTGATTAGTCTGGAGAAGAGAAGACTGAGAGGGGATTTAGTAAATGTTTATAAATATCTGATGGTTGGTGGTCAGGAAGGGGGGGACAGGCTGTGCTTACTATCTCCCTGTGATTGGACAAAGAGTAATGGATATAAGCTGCAGCACAGGAGCTTCAAGCTCAACACAAGGAGGGACTTCTTTACTGTAAGGGTCACAGAGCGCTGGCACAGGCTGCCCAGAGATGTTGTGGAGTCTCCTCCTCTGGAGATTTTCAAGGCCTTTCTGGATGTGCTCCTGTGTGGCCTGAGCTATATTATATGATCCTGCTGTGGCAGGAGAGTTGGAGTTTATCACATCAGTGATAAACTGGACGCAATGATCTCTTTGCGTCCCTTCCAAGCCCTGACATCCTGTAATTCTGTGATTAGTGCTGTGTACTTTAAGAGAATCTACTTTATCAGACTAACACAGAGAAAGCCATTAAGGGACTTAAAGACATTTCCAAATTTGAGTACCTGGATATCAAGTTCCCATTATTTTTTTAAATAGTTCCAAATTCACACACAGAATCACACAGAAGATGTCAGGGACTAGAAGGGACCTCAAAAGATCATCTAGTCCAACCCCTCCTATTTTCATACATAAACAACAGATATCTAGAAGCCAAAGATGCAATGGAATTCTTAAGTGCCAACATTTTTAAAGTAGCCACGGAATTTTGATAATCTGCTTTAAATATTTTTTTTTTTCTTTTTGTGAACACAAATACCAAGTTCCAAAGTCACAGACATCCCTGTAGTATAAATCAATATGTGCTGCCATGCTTACTTACGCACACAGGACGGGAGTTGACCAGACCAGTTGTGATCCTGTTGACATATTCGGACTGAAGAACCAATCAACCGAAAACCAGGACTGCACTGGTATACAACTGTGTCTCTATACCCATAATTTTCTCCAATTACTTGACCATTGACTATAAGATCTGGAATGCCACAATGTCCAGCTAGATTTATCAAAGAGAAAGACAGAAAGAAAGACAGAAAGACAGAAAGAAAGACAGAAAGACAGAAAGACAGAAAGACAGAAAGACAGAAAGACAGAAAGACAGAAAGAAAGAGAAAGAGAAAGAGAAAGAGAAAGAGA
>VWZI01001207.1:142268-154729 GCA_013396835.1 Psilopogon haemacephalus
AGAAAGAGAAAGAAAGAGAAAGAAAGAGAGAGAAAGAAAGAGAAAGAAAGAGAAAGAAAGAAAGAGAGAAAGAAAGAAAGAGAGAAAGAAAGAAAGAAAGAGAGAGAAGGGAAGAAAGAAAGAAAGAAAAAGAGAGAGAGAAAGAAAGATCAGTAAATGTGCAAGAGAAAGTTTTAATAAACTTCCTATATTAAAAAAAAAACAAACTTGTTTTTTTACTGACTTAATTCACACTTTTATTTTTACTAACATAGGTGAAACTATAGTAATTCATTTGTATAGGTAGGACTGTACACATATACAAAATAACAAAAGATGCTCTCTAGCAAAAAGATTAAATATTACATATTCTATTAAATTTCTTTTAAATATTAGTAACTGCCTTGTATTAAAAGCTGTAAAATTCTACAATATTTCTCTTATTTTCATTTTGGTTAAGATTAAACTTAATAAACTTACCACTACATGTGGTAAGTTGTGACACATTTACATAATTATAAAAAATATAAATACAAATAAAATATTGTAACTATCAATATGTGGGGATGTTATAAACATACCCTTACTACAATGGGAACAAATTAACACAGACAATTTATTGTGGGAATCTGAATCTCTGGAATGTCTTCCATTCTTTCTTTCCTACTGGTCTCAGAGAAAAAGATTAACATGTGGCACCCATCTACAAAAATGTGTGGAAAGGGGATCCAGGGAACTATAGATCTGCCAGTCTGACCATGGGGCCAGGGGAGTTCATGGAGCAGATCATCTTGAGTGCCATTACATGGCACATGCAGAACAACCAGGTGACCAGGCCCAGTTAGCATGGGTTTCTGAAAAGCAGGTCCTGCTTGACTTAACTGATCTCCTAAAACAAGGTGACCCACTCAGCAGACGAAAGGCTGTGGATGTTGTCTACCTGGACTTTAGTAAAGCCTTTGACACTGTGTCCCACAGCATTCTCCTGGAAGAACTGATGGCTCATGGCTGAATGGACGCTCCACTGGGTGTAAAACTGAATGGCCAGGCTTGAATAGCTGTGGCGAATGAAGCTAAACTCAATTGGTGGCCACTTACAGAAGGTGCTCCCCAGGACTCAGTATTGAGGCCAGTTCTCATTAATATCTTTATCAGTGATCTGGACAAGAGGATCGAGTGTATCTTCAGTGAGTTTGTAGATAACACTAGGTTAAGAGGGAGATCTGTTTGAGGGTAGAAGGTTTCATTGAGGGACTTGGACAGTATGGATTGATAAACCAAGGCCCATTGTATGAGATACAACAAAGACAAGTGCCAGGTCCTGCATTTGAGTCACAACAGCCCCATACAACACTACAGGCTTTGGCAAGGAGTCTGGAAAGCTGTTAGGCAGAAAAGGACCCAGAGGTGCTAGTTGACAGCCAGCTGAGCATGAGCCAGCAGTGTGACCAGGTGGCCTGTATCAGAAATAGTGTGGCCAGCAGGACAAAGGGAGGTCTGGATCAGACACTACGAAAAATTTCTTCCCCAAGAGGGTTGCCAAGCATTCAAAACAGCTGCCCAGGAAAGAGGCTTAATCATCATCTCTGGAAGTATTTAAAAGATGTGCAGATGTGGTGCATAGGGACATCTTTTAGCAGCAGACTGGTAGTGTTAGGCTAAGAGACTTGATGACCTTAAAAGTCTTTTCCAACCTAAATGATTCCATGTTTGGGTTAAAAGCAGTTAATGCAAATACATTTAAATGTCCTGCAGCCATAAAACTTTTCTATATCTTGGTCTGATCTTCTAGTCTGTATTCACAAAATATGACAAATATTTTATTTACATTGTGAAAATCACAAACAGACATTTAATCTAGAGAGAGGTTGGGAAAAAGAATGAACCAGTAAATAATATGGTAACGGAAAAACCTCTGAGAGTTGTTGACCTTATGGAAACTGTGACATATGGCAGAGAACTCACTGCAGAAACAAGTAAGGCAAGAAAAATGAACAGTGATTCACCTAGTACCTTAGTGGGGGAAAAAAAAAAAAAATTTAGCCACCCAAACTACTCTGTTCTCCTTTTATTGTCTATTTTTGTTCTAAAAAAACCCCACAAATAACCCCCCTAAAACATGAGGCTGCTAATAAGCATCAACATTTAGAAGCAATATATTTCTGTATTGATTTCTGTTTTGTTGGGTTTTTTTCCCTTTGAACTTTTAAGTTTTTATAATATCCATGATGATAATGAATTCAAAAGAAGCCCTGAAATTGTGTCACTGAGATCATACGTTCATTGTAATCATGAAAGATTCAGGGACTAGTGACTGAATGTTTTAAATAAGTGAAGATCTCTAAACTTGTACAACAAAAGGGTATCAAGTTCTAGAAATAGTGCCAGGATAGTGATTTTCTCTCAAAAATAAGGGTGCAGTGCTCCTATTAAAGTTTCCACAGTCAATTATTATTTTTTTCTTTATTTGCTTACTTCTGTCTGCTAAGGAGAAAGAACAGGAAAGCCAAGTCATTAGAATTCATACCTAAACATCTGGTCTCGATTCCACTCCAGAGTCCAGAAGACAGACATTCTCTCACTGCAGACCCAACTAGCATGTATCCTGAGTCACAAGTAAATATAGCTGTAGATCCATATGTAATTTGAGTTCCAATCTTATTCCCATTTGGAGGTGTAGGAAGCTCTCCACAAGAAATAACTTCATGGCAAACCCAAAACAGAATAGAAACGGGCAGCTGATTATCACAGACGCACAACATAAATACTTATCAGCTGGTGATACTCATCAACCAGAAAAACAAATTCCACAGCATGAAGTATTTTACTCCATTAATAAAATAGATCAAAACTACTGCTTACAAAGACTATTCCTTCCTCAGAAATAACATTTGAAGAAAGAGGTGTAGGAGGACCAATTAAAATGGTCTTCATAAAGTTAAAAATCTCACTGCTCAGCTGTTCACTGTTACTTGATTAGTTTTATCATATGATTATTTATAATTATGCTTTAGTTCTTTGTTTTTTCTTTGGATTTTGGGGCGTTTCTTTTTGGTTGTTTTGTTTGTTTGTTTTTTTAATACTGGACTATCACAATCATTGCTTCAGAAAAACAAAAAATACATTATATTTCTTTGGGAAGATACCATTTCTTGTCTTCTGGTTCATAACAAAATGGTTGCCCTTGCTTTTGTACAGCAGGTGCAGATGCAACATATATACTCACTTTGACAGTAGGGCCTCTCGTTTCTCCAACTCCAGGTGCCATTAGCAAGACACTCAATAGATGCTGGTCCCAAACCATAATATCCTGGATCACAGTTGAAAACTACTTTTGTTTTGTACTCATAATGTGAACCATTCACTATTCTCCATCTTCCATGTTCCAGCGTAAAAGAGTTGATGCTTGGACATGTAACAACTTCCAAAAATAACGAAAGCACATAGTTATTTGTGGCAAATTAGGAAAGTCCATATCATTGTTAATTCAGAAATGTATTTTAAATCTATGTGACATAATAGCTGAGGGCAAGTCTGTATTTGAAATTGCCTGTGGTTAGCAGGCATGGTCTCTCTCACTTAATTAATAACAATCGATGGCCCAGTCAGAGCTGTGACTGCACACAGAGCTATGCACTTGATGTAGATGGAATCAACATACCATGGTTGAATTCACTGTCGATTTATCATCATAGAGCTCTTGTGACACTTTAGCTCAGGCACCAGAATCTTTACTAAATTGTTAGCTACATTTCATACAGGGATCATTTTTCCAGCCAGATATTAAAGACTCAGATTTTGAAGAGGCTGCGCATTGGCGATAGTGTAACATCCATACACAAGATGGTTTTCCAGCAGTTATGCATTTCTATATAATGCCTTAATTCTCTTTGTTCTTCCTACAAATACCCTCTGCAACCATCATCCAATAGAAAAAAAATTAACAAGCATAACATTTTTTTTTTTCCATAATTGAGAGGCAGAGGGGGAAATCTTTGCTGGACACTACATTCCTTCTATTTAGACTTCTTCAGACAGAGCAAAATGTGAGGGAATGTAATTTACATGAAAATGACCAAAAGAAAAAAGGAGAAAAAACCCCAAAAAGGCAAAGTCTTGAAAATTATTCTAGGATATGTTTTCTTTTCTCTCTAAAATCAATTGATTGAGATAATCCAAATTATATCATGCACATAACACTGGCGTTTCTGTAATAGTCTTACAATCACCTGGGTTTTCATATCCCATTTCTCACTTCTCTTTGGGACTCCTCAGTGATGTTCCCCCAAGTTTAGGTGGTGTCAGATTATAATGAGAGAATGAATATAAGCAACATGCAGCAGTTTTAAATAACTAACTCAGAGTACAAGAGACTTTGTGGTTCTGGATAGTAAATAGGATTTGTTAACAGTGTACAAACTGTGCAACGCTCACTGAAGGATGTCTTTTGCATAAACCTCTGCAAACACTGACTTTGATTTAGCTGTAAATTAATTATTATTCTGAATGTATTCTGTCATGAATTCTCTAGTGTATTTCTACTGCTGTTTCAATATATATCTCACCTATATACATCTCACATATGTATTTCACAATAATGTAATGACAGCAGTTATTCACAGAATAAAATAATCCAAAGATGAAAGTTTAAGTAATGTGGAGATTTGTGGCCTGGATAAATACATAAAATATGCAACCAGGTTTTTAGTCACTGGAAAGGTTTTTCAGCTTACTTACCTACACAGCGAGGTGTTTTATTGTGATTGCTCCAGGTACCATCTGGCTGGCAGACTGCAGTGGTAAGTTCCTTGGCTGATAATCTATATCCATCATTGCAAAAATAAGTAACGCGGGTGCCAACTAAGTAGTCTGTAGTTAATATTCCACCATTTAATGGAGCTTTAGGAATTCCACAAGATATTGCTGAGTAAAGTGAAAGACATAGTTGGTTTGTATCTTCTTCATAACAAGCTTCAACTCATCCAGTAATTAATATACTGTAACATTAATAGCCTCAAATTCATACAAATTACCTTTTAATATATTAATATGTGTTTTAGGCTTACAAATCAATTCCCTTAAAATTTTAGGGAAATAAGTCTCAGAATGATTTTTATCTTTTGGTGGAGAAGGTTAAAAATAAGAACAATGGTTTGTAAGTCTGGAGATACCTAATCAAAATACAGAAGATAATCAAAGAAGAAATAGAGAATATCTGGAATAAAATATGATCAGTAGGAGGAAAGTACCAAGACAAGACCTGGCTCTAAATAATATTCTCTTGGGAATAAAATCAAAAGGGCTTAGCACTTAACTCTTAAGTATTTGACTTTGAAGTGACATCTCAAACCCTAAGAAATCACCTCTCCTACCTACACAGATATATCAAAAATTAAGCCTCTCATACTATGTATAAATAGCTGACAAAAAAGAAAGGTAATTCATTTTCTCTCCTATGGTGAGTTGATCTAATGTAAGACAAACACAGTTCACGAGCAGTGTAAGAACAATGTAGCAAAGTACCAAAACTAATAATCACAGCAGAGACACAAGTAATGCACCAATGCTGTCCAAAGCTGCAGAACAGAGGGAGTAGAATCAATGTTAAAATATACCTCGACCACCACAAAAAGAAACTGAATATAATATGTAATTTTAAATGTATTTATTTATTTTTAAAGAACAAGATCACAGAAAATTATTAATATGATCAACTTATGTGGACAATCATAAAAAATATGTATGCTATGGCTATCATAATATCTGCTGGCAACTAGAGACAGACACACATTTGGAGGAAGATAATAAAACAGATGCAAATGGTTAACTCCTCCTGGGGGCAAGGCTGCATACGACTTTAGGTGATCCTGACTCCTCCCTGGGGGTGGTCTGACCTGCCCCCAGGGTGTCATGTTTAGCTCCTCCCACTTCCTGCCTGCATCCTCTATAAAGGGGAGAGGAATTTCCTATTCCTTCTTCCCTTGGTCCTGCTTCTTCTCCAGCCAGTTGCATCCTGCTTTTTTCCTGCTGCTCCTGCCATTACCATGTGCTCTCCAGCAAACATGTAGGGATAGCAACCACCTCTGAAACTTTGTTTTTCTTCACCCTGCATTCACCATCATTTTGCATCCATCTCCATCCACCATCAATTTAACTTCACCATCTGCATTCATCTTCCATCTTCAACTACTGGTTTTATATCTATATTTTGTATCTTGTTTTCCCTTCCCCATATCCTCTGTAATTCCCCTTACCTAAAATACCTTTTATTTATTGTTAATGTTTATTTTTTACTTCTAACTCGATGTAAGTCTATTTATTGAGCTTTTGGGCTCAGGGGGGTTGGCTAAACTAATACAACAGAGATTAGGAGACAGTGAACGCCCTCAAAGACTTATTGAATTCTGTCTTCCAGAGGTATGATCCTGGAGGGATAAAAGGTGACAGGTGAATGTCCATCTTCCACTTCTTACTAAATATTGCACAAAGGTGTACTGTCACCTAATATGATGAAATAAAGAAACTGAGCCTTCATGACACTAAAACGAAAACACAAGACGAAACACATGTTACATCTGAAATAATCAAGGTATTTATTTTCCACCACATTGATTTTTTTTTTTAAATTCTTTTACTGCCAGTGAATTCTGTTGAAATACTCTTTAAAAAAAAAATAGATTAGCTTCTGTAAGTTTGACTAGACAGGGGGAAGAAACGACCTACTCTTCAGAAAAGTGGTGACTTAACGTTAGAAAAAAGAAAGTTTCTTAGGGTTCATTCTTTTATAACAAAAGTATTTACCTTGACAAGCTGGTACTGGAACATCCCACGAGTAATAACCATGTGGAGACTTCCTGCATACAGCAGTACTTTTCCCAACGAGCCTAAAACCTCGATCGCAAGCCCAGCGAACCATACTGTTGAGCTGTCCGCCTGTCTGACTGACAATGAAACCGTGTGGAGGGGACTCTGGAGTACTACAGTAGAGAGCTTTAAACATGAATATTGAATAAACAAAAGATGTATTTAGAGTCCAGCTGACAATTCTTGACAAGTTCCTGTTGACTTCAGTGGACACTTAACTGATAATAAACTGAGAAAATGTCACTCAGTGTTGTTTTATTTTCATGTGTGTTTCAAGCTGTTTAGCTAAGTATAAATGGGAAAGAACAGGGATTTAGAGATGCTCCAGATTTTGATAGCCTCAAAGGAAATGCAGTGATAGACCACTTATGTAACAGGTTTTCTTAATACTTTTTCAACAAAGTAAGCTAGAGAATTAGAGCCCATGATGACATTTATTGCAATTTTATATATTTCAGCAGCATGCATTTCAAAACAAACAAAATCCCACCATCACCAGAATTCAGAAATCTTTATGAGAGCTGTGCTGGTTTGAGACTAACTGGAATATTTTAATGAGGAAAATTAGCAATGGTGGTGGCTACTTCACTCATAGGTTTACTGAGCTGTATAAAAGCAAGGACATAAAGATAGAGAAGACAGAGTTGCTCTCTGTCTCTGGAGTCTGATGCATCTTCTAGATGGATCTGTGTAACTCAACTAATAAATTCTGCTTCTAACCCCTGTCGCAGATATTTCCAGTTCACTTTGCATGTAATGTGGATTCTGGGATAAGGTTGAAGAGTGAGGAGAAGGTGGAAGGGTGGTTGGGAACCCCTCTTGGGGACTGTGATTTCTGGGAGGGATGCTGTGTTTCTGTATTACTTTCAACTTGTATATTTCTGTATATAGATGCAAATATTTGTAATATATCATAAATATCTGGTTGTATATTGTGCTAAGCTGTGAATATGAAAGCTTCATTCCTTAACGTGCAACTGGCTGAGTCTA
Organism: Psilopogon haemacephalus; assembly: GCA_013396835.1. NCBI lineage: Eukaryota > Metazoa > Chordata > Aves > Piciformes > Megalaimidae > Psilopogon > Psilopogon haemacephalus. The sequence continues at coordinate 150,102 of VWZI01001207.1, forward strand.
GTGTGGGTGAATTCAAACCTGTAGGGGTGCAGGTAACTACCAAACCATCTCAAGAGCTGTAAGAGTCTGAAAGGATTTAGACACATTAAGTGTCTCTGACATTAAAGATTACTTACCTATTTTACTGTCATTATGCACACACTTCTTTGAATTCACTTGTTCAATGTGTCTACGAGTACAAATTCACTTGATTTTAGCTAACTTACCAGAGGATGTGTGCAGAAGGGACGTAAATATATATTTTATACTGAAATTTTATACAGATTAAAGAAAGTTAGATTTACTTACCTATGTATCTTATCCTGAAACCTTTTTTATTGGTGCCATGATCTGCTGACCACCGGAGAAATACTTCGTGGCCATTGCTGGTTATATTTAGAGAAGATGAGTAGTCCCCACTGAGAGAAATGAGCAATGGGCTGTGACTATTTGGTCCTTGATGTAAGAAAACAGAAAAAAAAAAAAAAAAAAACACAAAAAAACAACAAAGGGAGTTACAAAGTTTAAAACAAACATACAATAAATTTTTAAAATGCAATTAATATACATTAAAAGCATCACACAAGTAAATGGTATATTATTCTGAATTGAAAATGGAAGTGGATGTTACATATTATACACTAGGGTACTTTTTTTTTTCAGAAAAAATATTTCTAAACATAATTATTGCATTGCAGTTTTGCAACACGGTAACACAACAGTTCTTTTTAACACAAAAATGCAAACAATGTCTTACTTAATATTTTTCATGCTATGACAAATTATGGTTTGCATAAAAAGCATTCATTATGCACAGACGCGCCATAGAAAATCACATAGAGAAAAAATATAATCCAAAATTGTGCATCCTATAGTTACCATCAAACACCTCAAGTATGTCAAATTCCTTTTCTGTCTGGAAGAATTCAAAGAACATGCTGATGTTATAACCCTTTTCCACAGTAATGGTCCATGCACACATCTGGAGATTTGGATAGCTGTCAGGATATCCAGGGCTCAGTATTACTCCTGTTGAATCCAGACGCATCTCATTGGCTGGACAGAGCACTGGGAAACAGAAAGACTGGTTAAAAAAAAAAATCTAACGCTCACTATTTCTATTTGATGTGATTTTCCTGAGTTTAAACCAAACCAACAATCTAAAGTAATCTTTATCTTGAAAATAAACCCTGCAACCTTCAGAATTTATCTCTTCATGGCACTTTAAAAAATAGTCTTGTAGGCTAAACATTAAATTGCTGCATTGTTTAAAAAGTGAATTATATTTTATTTTTCCTCAGATTACTGTTAGCAATAACTCTAGGATTTTAAAGGAGAATTTTTAAACTAAAAGACATCATGGTTTTTCAGGTGTCAGATTCTAAATAGAGAGGCTGTGGAGTCTCCTTCTCTAGAGACTTTCAAGGCCTGTCTGGATGCGTTCCTCTGTGATCTGAGCTAGATTGTGTGGTCTTGCTCTGACAGGGTGGTTGGACTCGATGATATCTTTGGGTCACTTCCAGTCCCTGACATCCTGTGATTCCGAGTAATCTACCCCTGCCACAATCTGCCTAAGTTTTGAGATCCTCAATCAAGTTCCAAGAATATAGATGAAGCTACACACAGTGAAAACACTATTCAGACACAATGCTTTTGGTCTAGAAAATAAAAAGCATGCTTCAGATCAACATTTTGATTCTTGGTAGTACTAAACAGACAAGATGACTTCTGCTAATCCAGCTACTTGACAGAAACATTAGAAAATGCTAGCTTATTACCTTCACATGCAAATAAACCCACCTGAAATTCTGTTTTTCCTTCACCATATGTAAATATAGTCCCATTTATTTTCTCTCCCTCCCTTACCAAAACAAATGGCAAAGAGTTCTTAAATGAAAGCTTAGGATTAGCAGTCAAGATGCTAATGTGAGAATCCCAAATGAGCTAAAGAATCTCAGGCTAACTTTTGGCAATTCACCTAACAGCTCCTCTTTTTAAAAGACACAACACTTCACCATAATACAGACATTTTCTGTAAAGAAAAAGAAGAAAGGAGTGATTTCTGCCCCACTTAAAAGTAAAAATCTAGGTATCACACTGGTATATCTGCATAATTTATATTCTACTGACTTGTATCTACACACATAATGATATATCTACATATTTCACATTCTGCAGTCCTGGATCTACATATATAATCATACATCTGCATATTTTACATTCTGCTGACCTGTATCTACACACATAATGATATATATCTACATATTTCACATTCTGCAGTCCTGGATCTACATATATAATCATACATCTGCATATTTTACATTCTGCTGACCTGTATCTACACACATAATGATATATATCTACATATTTCACATTCTACAGTCCTGGATCTACATATATATTCATACATCTGCATATTTTACATTCTACAGACCTGTATCTATATATATAATGATAAGTCTGTATATTTCCCATTTACATTCTACAGACCTGTATCTACAAAGTGCTTTCTTCTAATTAAATCTGCATATGAGAAATGTATGTTTCTACATTCACATTTCTAGTGAAGTCTTGAGCGAAGACAACTGGATGGTTTCCTTTTCCTAACACACAGATGTAAGAGCATTCTGATGAGTAGATGTAAGTTAGCTGAAGAAGAAATCATAAAAATCTGAAGTTCTTAATTGCTGCCAGCCTTTCCCCCAGATTTAAAACTCTGGGAAATAAGAAAAGAGAATATGCTTTATCCTTTCTTAAAAACATTGCTGGGAGAGGCTACACCACTCCACATGGAAGTGTTTCATGTAGGGGTAAAAGAAGCCACCTGCTGCATCCCTGCTGGCTTATTCAGCACGTATTACTATATCTTAACTTTATACTAAAGAATTAGCTTTTCTTATTCTTATATTCCACATCATATTCTGAAGTTAGTACTTTCCCCCTTTCAGTTGTGCTGGGGGAAAAAAAAAAAACAAACAAAACAAAACAAACCCAAAACATAGCAGCTCTAGCTATCCTTAACTGTCATAGTTTCAGGAGAGGGAGAAGAATCAAGTGCCCCCTCAGCAACTTTGGAGGTGACAGCAAGCTGGTTGGCACAGTTGACTTGCTAGAGGGCAGGGATCCATCCGGAGTGACCTGGACAGCTGGGCTCAGGCCAACCTCATGACATTCAGCAAAGCCAAGTGTAAGGTCCTTCTCCTGGGTCAGCACAATCCCAAGCACAGCTCCAGGCTGGGTGGTGAATGGCTGAGAGCAGCCCTGAGGAAAACAACCTGGGGGTCTGGGGTGATGAACTGTGTGCTGGGCTGCAGCAAGAGCAGCATTGCCAGCAGGGCAAGGGAGGGGATTCTGCCCCTTTACTCTGCTCTCCTTAGACCCCACCTGGAGCACTGTGTTAAGTTCTGGAATCGCCAGCACAAGAAAGACATGGAACTGTTGGAGAGAGTCCAGGGGAGGGCCATGAAGATGCTCTGAGGACAGGCTGTGAGAGTTGGGGCTCCTCAGCCTGGAGAAGAGAAGGCCTCAAGGAGACCTTATCTCCAGTATCTGAAAGGGGCCTACCAGAAGGCTGGGCAGGGACTATTGACAAGGTCTTGTAATGACAGGACAAGGAAGAATGGATTTAAACTTGCAGAGGGGAGATTTAGACTGGATGTTAGGAGGAAGTTCTTCACAATGAGGGTGGCAAGATACTGGCACAGGTTGCCCAGGGAGGCTGTGGCTGCTTCCTCTCTGGAGGTGTTCAAGGCCAGGTTGGATGAGACCTTGAGCAACCTGTTGTAGTAGGAGGTGTCCCTGCCTATGGCATGGTGTTGGAACTGTTTGATCTTTGAGGTCCCTTCCAACTTAAACCATTCTATGATTCTAGAAATCTAGGATGCTAGCCGTGAAGCCTGCACAATTAAAGCATGGTAGCTTATAAATAAATAGTATAATATACTAAAATAATGAAAGGCATGCATTTTTGGATTATAATTTTGCTGCCTTTAGATTTCACAAGCCTCTGTTAATCCATGTTTCAATATATATTGCTGTCTCCAAACTCACAGATTATATTAATACAATTACATTGATGCTTATTCTAGTGGTCAGTTTGAAAGGTCATTTTAAACAACTTTTTACTGCTTGCTTTGATTTTTCTTTATTTTCTAAATCTGCCAACTAATGATTTTGTTAATACCATTCTGCTTTAGACTGAAACAAGAAGAGCATTGATTTGACGTTTAGTATTTGATCCAATATTTAGCATTTCTATGTGACAAATTAAGGTTGTCTATGGTTACTGAAATGATGCTGCCTGAATTTTTATCTTGGGCCTTGAAATGAATATAAATATGCCTTTAGCAACACATGCAGAGAGAATACCCCAGGACCAACACATGTGTCTATGTTTGTCCTATCTAAATAATTTTAATATTTAAAGCAGAGGCTAGAGGTTACTATGGTTTTCCAGCCATTAAATGCTGTGAGTCTGCTGAGTTAGGATTTTAATTTAAACTGGAGTATTGGAAGCTATTCCTAGAATTAATGCATGAATTTTCAGCAATTATCAGTGTTACAGTTATTAAAAAACTCACAATTCAAGACCATGGAATCAAAGAATCAGTCAGGGTTGGAAGAGACCACAAGGATCAGCCAGTTCCAAC
>VWZI01001207.1:155032-191151 GCA_013396835.1 Psilopogon haemacephalus
AAGGTCACCTGGGAGCCTCTTCTTCACCAGACTGAACAGCCCCAACTCTTTCAGTCTGTCCTTATAGCAGAGGTGCTGCAGCCCTCTGAGCATCCTCGTGGCCCTTCTCTGGACACGCTCCAGCATGTCCACATCCCTCTTGTAATAGGGGATCATTTTGCGTTTTTAAGAACTAAACTGACAAGTATTAATTTGAGTTTTGCATAGTTTTGTGCATAAAATGAGGGGAAAGTAGGATATTCAGCCATAGTAGTTGACCCTTTCAGATTTTCAGGAATGCAAGGGGTACAAGACGCCAATTTTTCAACTCTCAGCTAAAAACTGGATTGAACACTATAGTCATAATTGAGTTCTAAGTGTGAGTGCACTGATGTTTAAATCCGTAACAACCAAGTCATTAACCACTTTGAATCTTTAGAACTTACTACGACACGGTTAAATAGGGAAGTTTACTTGTAAAAGTAGTGGATTTATTCAGAATTAATTTACTATTTGCAAATAAATCTTTCATCATGAGTGTTTTATAGATATGCTAATTAATTAAAATTGCTGGGGAAAAAAAAAAAGCCAACAACGAACATCTGATTGGTGGAAACCCAGATGGCAGTATTTTTCATTTAATACAAATGCAAATCAGCTCTGTTATTATGACTGATTTGGGAAAGTATTTTAATCTTGCAGTTGACATTAGAATATTAAGCTCAGGAGTAGATGGATCATGAAGGCATATCACAACAACTGGCAGGATGCAAAGTCGCTTTTGTTTCCACAAATTACATTTTTATGCAGCCATGAGTTTTTTGTGTGTGTTTTCATTTGGTTGGGGTTTTTTTTGGTGTTGTTGGTTTGGGTTTTGTTCTGTTTTGTTTTTTCTCCCTTGGAAATGTCTTACCATGCATGATATATGTAAGATGTCAGAACTCTATTTCGTATTTATCTTTCTGGAAATAAATGGAAAAATTAATAAGAAAATATAAACTTGGGCCCATCACAGAAAATCTAAAGAGACTATTTAATTTTTTTTTTAATAAATTATGTGCAGGGCTTATCTGCATTAGCTCTCTAAATGGTTCAGTATGAAAGAAAACTCTCACATCCGCTTCAAAAATCATGGGAAAATTCTATTTTAGCATAACACAGAACCATGGAATCATGGAATGTCAAGGGCTGGAAGGGACCTCGAAAGATCATCTTTCATGTCAACTTGTAGCCCTCTTGTCCTTTCTGCCACCTACACAGTGCTCAACATTTTTGTATGATTAAAATATTTGTCACAGAACCACAGAATGTCAGGGTCTGGAAGGGACCTTGAAAGCTCATCCAGTCCAACCTGCCTACAATAGCAGGATCTCCTATACCAGGTCACACAGGAACATGTCCAGGCGGGTTTTGAATATCTCCAGAGGGAGACTCCACATGAAGAGCCAATTAAATCAGTGAGTCAGCAAGCTAACATCCTGGAGGCCTAACGGTTCTTTAATTTCTCCAGAGAGGAAGACTCCACAACCCCCCCGGGCAGCCTGTTCAGTGTCTGTCACCCTCACAAGCAAAAAAAAATTCTTCCTCAGGTTCTCATGGAACCTCCTACACTTCAACTTCCACCCATTGCTCCTTGTCCTGTCACTGGGCATCACCGAGAAGTGCCTGGCTCCATCCTCCTGGCACTGACCCTGCACATCTTTATAAACATGAATGAGGTCACCTCTTAGTTTCCTCCTCTCCAAGCTAACAAGCCCCAGCTCCCTCAGGCTCTCCTCATAAGGAAGATGTTTAACTTCCTTAATAATTTTTGTGGCGCTGCATTGGACTCTCTCAAGCAGCTCCCTGTCCTTCCTGAGCTGGGGGGCCCAGAACCGGAGACAAGACATAATGAACTTAATAAAGACTGATTTCAAATATGATGTGAGTGGTTGGTATGACTGTAATCTTCTTTTGGCCACTACAACAAGGTAGTGTTATAGTTCTCTATTCGGAGTGAATTTTTGATAAAATCAGGAATAGATGAACACACAAAGACAAAACCTGCTCTTTAAAATATAGTGAATAAAAATAGAAGCACTTAAAAGCTGCATTGATAACCAATGTTATGATGTTCACAGAATCAGAATCACAGAATTAACCAGGTTGGAAAAGACTTCTAAGATCATCGAGTCCAACCTACAACCTACCTCTTCTAATTAACTAAACCATGGCACTAAGTGCTTCATCCAGCCTCATCTTGTTCCATACTATGTTAAGGTAACTTTTTTTTTTTTTAATTTCCATGTAAATGTTCATGCTTTTACACTTTAGATAAAGTGAAACCATCTCATAAGTAATTAATTTTACCTTTTTTTTTTTTTTTGGTGTCTAAAAATGAAACCAACAAAAATATAATTGGGAAGTACTTTTTTCACAAAGTAAAACAGCCATCATCTGCTGCTCATCTAAACTCATCGAATTTATTCAAACATTGCTAATTATTTTGCATTAATATTCAACAGATATTCACCATAACAGCAGGATAATATTGGGAATGCCATCAAAAAGACTGAAATATTTTAAACATGCTGTCATATAAAGAGCCAGTGGTGGGTATTTAAGGAATCAACATTCAGGTGGTCTGGCAAGAGGAAAAGAAAAACAAGACCAAACCTTGACAGGTAGGTGGTGCTCCATCCATTTGAAGCCTTTCACCCAATCGACATGTCAGAATCTCGTTGCCAACTAAAGTAAAGCCTGGTTGACACTGGTATCTTATTATGTCTCCTGTTTGAGGGGGGGGGAAAAAATGAGACAAAACACAAATAAGCAAAAGGGACATTAAACAAACCAATTAACCAGGACATTGAGCTTTGAAAACATTATTGATTAATGAAGTTTCTTCCAGCCATATATAACGGCCTAAATGACCTCCGGCATCAACAACTTTGAGCGGTGCAAGAAATGTACCAAATGAGCATTGTGCTGCAAACTTTGCTTCATCTGTCACTGTGTTGCACCACACCATTAGCTGGAGAGTTCACTAATTTGTCTGAGGTTGACTAATGCTGTTTGAACCATGTGTCCACAAAGTTTTAAGCTATATAAATTTGTGGATAGTGATTAGGAATTTAAATAAAGACATAAGATCAAGTCAGTAACCCATACAATCCTAAAGGGAAAAAAAACCCCAAACCCAACACCAAAAAACAAACAAACAACCAAAACAAAACAAAACAAAAATAATCAAATAAAACACCTTAAATGCTGTGTGCAGTTCTGGGGCCCCCAGCACAAGAGGAACATTGAACTGTTGGAATGAGTCCAGAGGAGAACCACAAAGATGCTCAGAGGGCTGCAGCAGCTCTGCTATGAGGACAGGCTGAGAGAGTTGGGGCTTTTCAGCCTGGAGAAGAGAAGGCTTCGAGGAGACCTTCCAATATCTGAAAGGGGCCTACAGGAGGGCTGGGGAGGGACTATTCACAAGGTCTTGTGATGACAGGATGAGGAGGAATGGGTTTAAAGTGGCAGAGGGGAGATTTAAACAGGATGTTAGCAAGAAGGTGGTGAGACACTGGAACAGGCTGCCCAGGGAGGTTGTGGCTGCTCCCTCCCTGAAGGTGTTCAAGGCCAGGTTGGATGAGGCCTTGAGTGACCTGTTCTAGTGGGAGGTGTCCCTGTCTATGGCAGGGGATTGGAACTGGATTATCTTTGTGGTCTCTTCCAAACTAAACCATTCTAAGATTGTATGATAAAACAAAACAAACAAAGCCAAACAGCAACTGGATTATCCAAATTTGGAATGTTGAGGACAATAAATAGACACATCTAATTAAGGAATTAAAAATTCATGTAGTTTCATGTACCAACAAAACTCGAAATATGTGTGTCCCAGCAGATCTTTCTGGTTCAAATTACAGAGCAGAAAAGAAAAGAAAAAGCCTTTTCTGCTTTTCATCATTTTTTTTTTTTTAATTATTTGGTTTTTTGGGTTTCTTTTCCTATAATGTGAGCAAAACTAGCTGATCAGACATCTGACAGCTGATCAGGTAAGTCATATTTCTTTATATGATGGATAAGTAATAGTATTAACAAGCTTTAGAATATCAGGATATCATCCTCTTCTCAGATTCTCCTAAGTTTTACAAAATTGATTTTGCTGTTCAGGTCACAGAATATGCCACTGCCTATATGGGGGGGTTGGGGGTTGTTTGTTTTTTTATTTCAGCATAAGACGATGCTTTATATCATAGAATCAGTCAGGGTTGCAAGGGACCACAACGATCATCTAGTTCCAAACCCCCTGCCATGGGCAGACACCTCACACTAGATCAGGCTCTCTAGAGTCTCATTCAGCCTGGGGCTTCTACCACCTCCCTGTGGACAACAACTCCAGGCTCTCACCACCCTCATGCTGAACAACTTCTTCCCAACATCCAGTCTGAATCTATGCATTTCTAGCTTTGTTCCATTCCCCCCGAGTCCCATCACTACCTGATAGCCTAAAAAGTACCTCCCCAGCCTTTTTGTAGGCCCCCTTAAAATACTGAAAGGTCACAACTAGGTCACCTGGGAGCCTTCTCCTCTCCAGAGTGAACAGTCCCAACTCCCTCAGTCTCTTCTCACAGCAGAGGTGTTCCAGGCATCTGATCATTCTCATGACCGTTCTCTGGACACCTTCCAGCACATCCACATCCCTCTTGTAACAGGGACTCCACAACTGGATGCAGTACTTGAGATGGGGGCTCACCAGTGCAGAGTATGTTATGAAAAAAATATTCTAAATTGAAGATAATTAAAAAGGAGTTTCTGTTTTACTTCTGTGTGATCTCTGAAATGGATGGATTCAGAAACTATAGGGAAGAGGAATGACTTCTTTAAATCTTTATTTTCAAATAGAACTCTAAAGTGTAACATGTAGGATTTACATCCTGAAAAGCACTAAGTTTCTGTCCCTAGCAATCCTTTTGTTTGAAACTCTGCTTGTATTTTCTCTCATATAACCTATTTCAAACAGAATTTTAAAATATTCCATGTAGGATTTGCATCCTGAAAAGCACGAAATTTCTGTCCTTAGCAATCCTTTTGTTTGAAACACTGCTTGTGTTGTCTCTCATATTACCTATTTCAAATTCATCATCCTCAGTTAGAATTTCAGCATTCGGTATACTTGTTGGAGGCTGGCAGACCCGGAGCTGGTAGGCTATAAACAGGAAAGAAGCACAGTTGACACTCCCATACTCAGATATCTAACACAACAGGAAGCATAAGAACATCATAATTAGTGAAAAAAAAAAAAAAGAAGTTGCATCTGTGTTCTTTAGTTATTTGATTTCAGTAAAAACCCTCTCCAAAAATACAATTTTACTGCTGAATTCTTTCACTTTGAAACTTTGCAATAAAAGTCAGTTTTGGAATCCAAAAGATCCTACCCAGAGGCAGCACAACTGATGGACAGAAGCATTTTGAATGTGAAATTTCCCAGTAGATGAATATCTCACCTTAAGATAGAGTCAGAGAATTAGTTTGCTTTCAAACTCCTCATTTGAAGTCTTACATGAAACAACTTCCTGAGTTTTAACGCATGTATACAACAGCCAGGCAAAATAATTAGGTGAAAAAAAATGTAAAAAAAAAGACAAATATGCAGGGTATGCAAAATCTACACAGCTTTATTATTTTATGGAGATTCTGTGAGGATGTGCCTGTGTTTGGACACAGGAAAAAAAAAATCCTTTTGGTCTGAATGCAATTAGGACAGAAATCCAGCCAAAGAAATTACACTGAGGTAATTATATTGACAGTGTATTCTTCCATATTTTCAGGTGTACATTCAGGTGTATCAGTGACTCAAGCATGTCTGATTTTCACTGATAATTACATTTTCAAATAGCACTGGCTTATAGCATCTCACATTATCTAGGAAACATGATGCATTTATGGCATTTGATGATTCAGCCTCATTTATAATTCCTGTGCTTGGATACTTTAGTAATCAAATTAATCAAAATTTTGTTGTTTGCAAAATTTCTGTTTTATCCAGGTAAGAACTTTTCTTGTTACTGAGTTACCCATATCTGACATCTTCCTACTTCACTGCTTTTCTGCTGATCACATAAGGAATCACAGAATGTCAGGCACTGGGAGGGACATTGAAAGCTCATCCAGTCCAACTCCCCTGCTAGAGCAGGATCACCTATACCAGATCACACAGGAACACATCCAGGTGGGTTTTGAATATCTCCAGAGAGGGAGACTCCACATGAAGAGCCAATTAAATCAGTGAGTCAGCAAGCTAATATCCGTCCTTAGGATTAAATAATTTAAAATAAACCACACCAATTAAACAAAGAATAGTTGTAATATTTGGGTTTTTTTTTCTTTTCCCAAATCACCGAGATAATTTAAAAATTAATTCAATAAATTTATCTCAAATGTCTCTCATTTAGAGCTATATTTCATTTTAATCCCCAAATCATCTACTTTAAATAATCTTGACTTGCCTCAGTGCCTTGCCTTTATCTATGAATTATATGTAGCTGGTGAGAAGGACCACAGACTTAAGAGTACTGTAAGATTTATTTATCTTGCAGCATCAAGAAAAAATAAAAAGTGGTTTAAATTTCTTCAGGAATAATAATTTGTGCTGCACAGGTTTCAACTGTGTTACATATTAGACCCCACAGTTGTGGAATGACAATTTCCATAATAACAAAAGAAACAAATACAAGGACATCAAGTTATTTAGATGCACATTATTATGAGCATTTTTATGTGTTTAGTCCTATACTTACATATTCATATTTTCATATATATATTCATATATATATATATATAAAGATGTATCAGTTCACATGACCTCCAGATGAAAGTCCATTTCTGTTTCACAAACTTCTATGTGTTCAAATTAGGAATGAAAATTCTAAGTCCTCTCTGCCTAATGCTACTGAACTCTATACTCCATAATCAATCTCAGTGTTGCTGCTGGTTTTCTTTTTCTGTCATTGTTGGTGGGATTAAAATCTTGTTTGTTTGCTTTACCTTGTTTTGCTTATGTTGAAGTTCATTTACTACTGTCTGTATTTACCTTGGTCTACCCTAAGTCAAAAAGAAAGTTTTCTAGTCCCAAAAATCTGATCAGGATTCAAATAACAGACTGTAGTCTGTCAATGTTTCCTGGAATGGTCTGTCCAACAGGCATTCACAGAGCAGCTAAAAATATTCCTGCTTCTGAGTCTCTTTCCTTGTAATGATAGAAATGAAAAAGATACCCTGGCTATGGGAGGTTTGAATGAGTACAAAAGGAGGTCGAATTTGGTGTGTTAATATTTCTGCATTTTCATTCAGCCAACATTTAATTTAAGGGCAGTTTAACCTTAACTTCACAGTACAGTTCAATACCACTAAAATCTCTAGGAAAACAGTATTTTCCTCCAAATATTCAAGTATCTACAAGAAATGTAATGACTCTCACAAATATGTAGACAACAAAGGACTTTTAGAAGCACTGTAAGCAGTGGGAAGATGAGCACCTTGAACTGCAGGGCCTTGAGGACTCCTTCTTTGCTCATCTCTCTTCACAGTGCTCTCTTTTCTTCCATTGTTTTTTTGTTTAATGACTACTACAAAATTATTTATCTGGACCAGAAAATAGATTTTTTTTTTTCATTGTTCATATTAGTCTTTCATGTTTTTGCATGACCCTAGTGGTGGTCAGTCAGTAATAGCAACTCTGCTTACAAAAAGTAATTAATTTAACAGTTTGCTTCTTGCAATAACCAGCACAGACACTGTAACAGTGTAACTCGTCACACTTACCGTGGTAACTAAGCACAAAGAAGCCACTGGTAGTAAAGTCACTGTGGAACTTGATCAGAATCTGATTGGAAGTGCTATAGACTGATTCTAGTGCAGTGTTGCCACTAAACTGACCAATCTGAGGAGAAGTTTGGTCTGGTCCATCCCTAGGAAAAACAGGTAAACAAAAAGACATTTTTTAAAAATCCCAAATAACTAATTTAATTCCTCTGAATTTAAATATAAAGTAGCAAAATTTATTAAGACTAGAGGTTCATCAAAATGTACTCTTGGAAGCAATACTCTGATTTTTAAATAAAAATAGCCACAAGTTTGAAACAATTGAATCAGTAATTGTGCTTCATCTTCCTGACAATAATTGTTTACTTTTTTATAATCTGTGCTTTCATCAATCTATAGCTATTGGAAAATTAATAAATCTAACACTGTTCACCTCCCCCAGTGATTGCAATTTGGTCATTTCTAGGAAAATTATGAGATTCGTAGTATTTTTAAAATTATTTTTAGACAAAGATTGAATATTGTCTTCAATATTAACAAAATGTTTATTCTCTATTTAATACACTGTTGAAATGTCTAAGAGAGCAGAGTTTAAAGACTGCTGTAAGTGTTGTTAGAGGTGGTTACAGCCTCCTGCCTTCAGCAGCTCTGCAAATAAGAAAATGGGAGCTTCATTGTCTGAAAAGATTTATGATAGGCATTGATTCTGGTGTACAGAGGATACAATTTGTTTTCAGCTATCATTATCTCTACATTTTGTTTTTGTTCTTCATAGTCAAATACATATACAGTCTTTCCTTTTATCTACCCTTAGCAGTCCAAAAGAAGCCAGCTTGGAAGAAATAAAGGAAGTGTTGCTGAGGCTTCTTGCATTAACACTGTAAAACACTGTAATACACATAAACTTATTATCACTTTTTCTGAGTACTTCTTCTCTTAGTTGTTGATAAGCTGCCATAGTATAATTTCAAATTTTCTTCAGTGAGAAATTGTAACACAGTACTATTGTTTTTGAGTTCTTAAGACAAGAGCTATGAAAATTTGTGTCCAGTGCTATCCAGCGAGCAAGGTGGATTGGTAATAGTGATGGAGAGATGGGGCTCTACTTGATACAAGTAAGGTGTCCGTTTATTGCGTGCAAAGCATCAACTTATATACTCTAAAATCCAAAGCCTTTTACATTGTGTCAAATATTAATTGGTTAGCACAGTTGTGTATATCAAGCTATTGGCTACTAAGAGCTTACCGAAATGCAAACACATATTCAAGCAAAGCTTACATTCTTTTCACTTGGTTCACAGACAGTCACTATCTCTAATACAAAAACATCTCCCAAGGTTCTGCTCTTACATATTTTCAGTCCTTCACACTTATCTGCCAGTACTTTTCCACCAACTCAGTGGCACCCTGTACCCATGATTTTCACCCTACTAAACTCAAAACATCCTTGTATGAGTCTCTCGGTATTCTGAACATAGGCTAACAAAGGAATTCCTACAGATTGGAAAACTCATTTCCCCCAAAGAGAATACCAGTGTGAAGTGTTGTGGTGGTTTGGCAGTTACTCACCCTACACACTTTGAAATTGCCCAGGCTAGACTCAGATGGATGGCAGTTGAGGAACGAAGGTTTATATTTACAGCAATGCAGGTTTATATTTACAATGAAGGTTTATATTTACAAGCAGATATTTACAATGTATAACAGATATTTACAGAGATATAAAATGAAAAGTTAATACAGAAACACCATGCTCCTACCAGAGATCAGAGTCCCTAAGAGGGGTTTCCAACCACCCTACCACCTTCCCCCCGCTTCCCAATCTTATCTCACTATCTGTCTTACTTGCCAGATAAGCGGCGGTAGATCAGCCAGGGGGGTTAGCAGCAGGAAAGTAGGTAGTGAAGTTACACAGAATCAGCTAAGAAGGGAGTTAGTGAAGTTACACAGAACCAGCTAAGAAGGGAGAGAGATGCAGCAGCCAGAACGGCTCAAAACAGTCTGTCTCATCTATGTTTTGGTTCTAACTTTTATACATTTTTCAGTAAACAAATGAGTGAAGGAGACACTGGAATGTTTTCCTTTCTCAGCCTATAGTCTAATTTCTTATTAAAATCCTCCAATTAGTTCAAACCCGCACAAGGGTGAAATCACAAATATACTATTTAATGCTTGCTTTGCTACATTATTTAACATGAAGGTTAAAAGAAAACATGGAAAGTGTTTTCTTACCAAACAGTTATGAAATCATATATTGGCTCTGTTTGGAGAACTGTGAAATTGATGTAGATTCCATTACCAGGTGGCACTCTTACAAGCCAGAAACAGTCTTGAAAGTTTGGATATTCATCAGGGTATCCTGGAGAGTATATGGTGCCATTCATTGCAGTTATATTTCCTCCACATAAGGCTACAAGAAGATATTACATTTTAGAAGATATTACATTTTTAAAGATTTTAGGTATTTCTTGCACATTTAAACACATTTGATACACTATAACTAGATAATGTACAACCATTGCCATGTTCAGAAAACAGATTTTAATAAGCTTTGTGTGGAGTCCAAAGTCTGTTTTGGTATTATTGGTCAAATATGAAAGGGAAAAAAAAGAAAAAAAAAAGAAAAAAAAAAAGGAAAAAAAGAGTCATTTTGATGTCATAAATACTAACGGAACTGTAGTTAAAGAAATATTTTTACATTAGGTTCAATCATTCCCAGCACAACTGAAAACCAATTATTACAGCTTTATGTAGATGGCAGCCACAAATTTGCAGCAAAATACTTCAATCACTTCAATTTGTTGTCACAAGAAGGTAGAAAACCAAAATTACCAGGCTAGAGAAGAGATATCTTAAGATGACGGAGGATAGATGGGGGTGGAAATTAGAGGGGAATTCAAAAGTGAAGTATTGTACACAACAGTGTGAATTGCAACATTGCATTTCCTGAGGTACCTTGCATTAGATGAAGTAACTCTTTTCTATAATTCTTGTTCAAGTGCACACATTTTAGACATACAATGCAAGACTGACTATGCAGCTTTTGGACTCCCATAACTATGCATTCAGATTCATGTTGAATTTTAGACCACCTTGTTATTGCAGAAAAGAAATTATGCTATAGAAGCCTAGTTCTGAAAAGCTGAGCAAAAGCCAAAATTCTGTAATTTGGTTTATTTTGTATACATACCTCCACGCCCCACCCAAAATGAGCAACCCATGATCCCTAAGACATCACAGAATCACAGAATGTCAGGGGCTGGAAGGGACCTTGAAAGTTCAGCCAGTCCAACTCCCTTCCAGAGTAGGATCACCTACACCAGATCACACAGGAACACCTCCAGGCAGGTTTTGAATATCTCCAGAGAGGAAGACTCCACAACCTCCCTGGGCAGCCTGTTCAAGTCTTCCGTCACCCTCAAAGGGAAAAAAATTCCTCCTCATGTTTAAATTAAACTTCCCAATCCTTAGCTTCCACCCAATGCCCCTTGTCCTGTCCTTGGTATCCTTGAGCAGAGCCTGGCTCCATCCTCCTGACACTCACCCTGCATATATTTATAAACATGAATGAGGTCATCTCTCAGTCTTCTCCAAGCAGCACAGCCCCAGCTCCCTCAGGCTTTCCTTGTAACAGAGATGTTCCATTCCCTTCATCATCTTTGTGACTCTGTGCTGGACTCTCTCATGCATTTCTGTGTCCCTCTTGAACTGGGGGGCCCAGAACTGGGTACAGTACTCCAGATGTGGTCTCACCAGGGCAGAGTAGAGGGGCAGGAGGACCTCTCTTGACCTACTAGCCACAGCCTTTCTAATATAACCCAGAATGGTACTGGCTCTCCTGGGCCACAAGAACACACTGCTGGCTCTTGCTCACCCTCCCATCAACTATGACCCCCAGATCCTGCCTTCCAACAGGTCAGTCCCCAACCTATCCTGATCTCTGGGGTTCTTCTTCCCCAGGTGCCAGACTCTCTCCCTGCCCTTGAATTTCATTCATTTTGTTCCTGCCCACCCTTCCAGCCTGTCAAGTCTGGCTGAATGGCAGCACAGCAGCACAGCCTTCTGGTGTCTCAGCCACTCTCATCAGAGAACTTACTGGAAATACAAGTTTGACATACAGGGATTGTGTTGCTTGTATTTAGATAAGTCACGTGTTATGGTTTATATATATATATATATATAGGTGCTGAACTACAGGGAAAAGAGACTTTCAGAGTCACACTTGACCCATTCTGACTCAACAGCAAATATATTGTTTTCCTTCAGCTTTTAGCTTCAAAGTCTCCAGGGTTTTTGAGCAGGGCAGACAGAATTGATTTTGCAGCAGGGTCTTAGGGGAGTGAAGATATGGTCTGATAACTGTCAGGTAATGAGATTTCTTGGAAAAGGAGAGGGAATAGATTCCAACAGGATGAAGCTGAGGGAGATGAGTAAAGAAGGGTCAGACAGGGTAAATGGTGCTTCACACAGGTTAGAGGAATTTTAGGTACATAAGGATGCAAGGATAAGAAAATAAAACTGTTTAAAGAGCAACCACATTTAGTGCCATTTGCTTCAGACTGTCTGCTTCAAGAAGTCTGCAGCATTAAACAAGCTTTTGTCTATGCCTTACAACACAGGTATCTAAACTAATATAGATTTAAGCATATCTATTTCAGGCACTAGCCATATACAAAGAAAACCCAATTCCTTTTAGTGCTTTCTGAACACAAGGTCTTTAGCTCAAATCAAATCAAGTACAACTAGAAAATGCCTAATTAGCTTTTTACTTCAGCAGTAAAGAAAACCAACCAACCAAAGCAAACTCAAAAATATCAGCAGCACTTGAAAAAAGCCCAAAACTTTTTACCAAAAAATGCTATGGTAAATATTCCCACCAAGCCAAATATAGGGGTTTTGTTTGTTTGTTTCTTTGCTTGTTTTTGTTTGATTGTTTGGTTTTGGTTTGGTTTTGGATTTTTCTGTGGTTTGAGTAATGTTGGCAGTCTGTAACCATGCAGCACGACTCACATGTTACATCCCTGTGACAAATCAGCTTGAATTTTATCTGCATCTTTTCATATCACATTAATCATAGAATCATAGAATGGTTTAGGTTGGAAAGGACCTCAAAGCTCATCCAGTTCCAACTCCTGTGCCATAGGCAGGGACACCTCCCACTAGAACAGGTCGCTCGAGGCCTCATCCAACCTGGCCTTCAACACCTCCAGGGAGGAAGCAGACACAACTTACCTGGGCAACCTGTGCCAGTGTTTCACCACCCTCACTGGAAAGAACTTCCTCCTAACATCCAGTTTCAATCTCCCCTCTGCCAGTTTAAACCCATTCCTCCTCGTCCTGTTATTACAAGACCTTGTCAATAATCTCTCCCCAGCCTTCCTGTAGTCCCCTTCAGATACTGGAAGGCTACTATAGGGTCTCCTCAAAGCCTTCTCTTCTCCACGCTGAAGAACCCCAACTCTCTCAGCCTGTCCTCATAGCAGAGGTGCTTCAGCCCTCTGATTATCTCTGTGGCCTCCTCTGGACTGGCTCCAACAGTTCCATGTCCTTCTGGTGTTGGGGGCTCCAGAACTGCACACAGTACTCCAGGTGGGGTATGAGGAGAGCAGAGCAAAGGGGGAGAATCCCCTTCCCTGCCCTGCTGGCCACGCTGCTCTTGATGCAGCCCAGGACACAGTTGGCTGTCTGGGCCACACGTGCACACCGTCATATTGAGTTTTTTGTCAACCCAGACCAGGAGAAACAAAGAACTTCTAATCACTGTTCAAGAACTTCATCAAAAGTAATACTCGAAATAGGAACACACTTCAGACATCTTCGAATTTGCTAATTAAATTATTTGTTCCAGTAATATAATTCAAAGGAACAGTATCACTCCATTCAGTAATTTAGTTGTCTTGATTCTGAGGCATAGAAAATACAGCTGGAAGTAATAGGGGAAAACTTAAGCTGCCTGGCAGTTAAGACATGAACTTTTACCGTTCCCTCAGGATCCAGAAAATGCATGATGAATTCAATTGCGATGAATTAACTTCTTCCACTTTGAAAAGACAGACAGCGTAGCTGTCATCTCTGTTTCACAAGATGTGGCTTCTCCTTATGAATTCAGTATCAGATGTGACTTAATTCAGTTGCCACATTCCCCCCCACTGAAATGCCTGTGGCTCACTGACCCCAGAAAGAATTTTGAGTAATGAAGCATCTAAGTATCTAAATTTAGGTAGATAATTTGGAGTATAATGCAAAAATCCAGAAAAGAAGGTGGTTTGCTTTTTTAAATTTTATTTATTTTCCCTGGATATTCCTCTTTGACATGCTCAATATTGAGCTTTTGATTCTTTATGTTGATTCTTTTACAATTCAATGTAGAGAAACCAAACTTTTAACTTGGGTCTTGAATACTCCTGAAACTGTGGAACCTTTATGGTATAACAAAAGTGAGTGTTCAAAACCTTGTACAGATCTCATGCTTGTGGAAATCTATGTTTAGGCACATGATGTTGGTAATTTAGTTGCTGTTTATAGATCTTTTGGTCTCAGTAGTGTAGGATTAGGAGATGACAGTTCTGAATATGAAGTAGCATCACTGTATCTGTACTTCTCTAGGAACGTATCACTGGTGCCTCAATATTGACACAGTTTTGACAAACTTAGATGTTCCAGGGGCAGACAACTATTTCAGACTGAAGAAAATTCGGTCCTTAGCTCCACAAACAGATTTTGCTGCATACATTTTTCAAAGAGATTTCTGTGTTACCACCACTTTCTGTTTCATAGTCTGATGACACTGGAGGACAAACCTTTGGCCTGCTGCTTAAGTACAGGCTCATTTCAGAAGTTAGGGCTGTTTTGGTAGACTTGAAGGGTTAAAATAGGCCTGTATGTGTGCTGGCTTGCCCAGACACACTTTTCTGCCTTCCCTCTGTTTTGGGAAGGAAGCAAGTGGCAGGAAAAGAGACAGAAGACATGGTGCCATGAAGTCTGAGTACTCTGGCTTATATAACTTGTTTTTCTCCTGCTTGCAACCCGTGGTAAACAAGGTGCATGTGCTATCCTCATGCTATGCCTGTATTGGGCCTATGCTCTTCTCCCATATGGTATAAGCAAACCTATGCTTTCACCCATATGGCATAGAAAGTGGCTTACTGCCACTCTGATTGGATATGCTAATGTCTCTGTGCCAGAGCAACACGCATCTCCTGCAGATGAACAAGCCTAAAGGCACACATTGTTGAAAGGCAGTAACAGGTCAGAAAGCCATCTGCCCCCTCTCCTTCACTCAGCCATCTTTGGAGCCTGGGGTGGAGTAGTCTCAGCCACAGCTGCAGCCAATGGACAGACCAGCCAGAAACCCTGCAAGTGTTCTGAGTACTTCCAATTTATTGATAACCCCACAGGAAGGGAGAAGTAATATGAGTAAAACCTTGAGCTTTCCCTATTGCCTAGATTCTGCCCTAAGCAGAAAGGAGGCCTGAATGCCATCTAGTGGCCAAGTGGTACTATTGGCCACAAGAGATCTTCCACTGTTAATTAATAGTTAAAAACTGAATTGATTGTTTATGCATATTAATAAATATTTCTAGATCTAGATATTTTTTATGTAATCATTCCCTTACTGCTACAATGAAACTTGTTCAATACTAAAAATATATGATCGGGGGTGGAAAACTTTGGGTATAGAAATTTAGTAAATAATATTAATTTCAGAAAACATTATCACATTAATTAATCATAACCCACTCCATAACAAGGGCTAATACAAATATCTCTACAGGATCAGCATATACATTCATTCCATCTTGTTAAAATTTCAGCTATGTAGAAGCTACTCTTCTTTGCATCTGCTTACTTGTTGCATGCATATCCATGTAAAAAGATGCAAAAGGTTAAAAAAAAAAATTTAAAGTCTCATACAAAACAGTATATGTAGTAAGGACTGATTGGAGGACAACTGCACTTTACGCCATGTTAGACATTTCTTTTTAACTGAGAAGACAGAACATGAGTGGCTAAATTTGGAAAATCAATTCCTGAATACTTTTTTCTTGATGCATTGCAAAGTCTTTGTTGTAGTGTCAGCTAGACGAGAAAGCAGCACAGGTGCCCACACTCTAGACCTTAAGCCTAACCTTCCAAAAATAAACTTATTATCCTGGATAAATTTCGTATTTCCGTGAAACATTTCAGCTTCTCTGCAAATGTTTTCAAATGCAAAATTGAACACTTCATCTGCCATACCATAATGCAAAAAGACAGGTCTCTATATAGTGAAAAGCTGAAATAATCTTAGTTCACAGTCCTTAGGAAGACTCACAAATAATGAAGAGTTCCTATGTCGCCAAGAGCATACCTTCACATCTGGGGAGAGGATGATTCCAGTTACGGCTGATGCCATGAAGACAAGTGAGAGCTGAATTTCCAATTAATGTGTAACCAGGAAAACATTCAAATGAAATTGTTTGACCTACAGTGAAGTCGTTCCCAATAACAAAGCCATTGCGAAACGGTCGGGGGTCAGGACAGCTTTGTAGCTGGTATGCTGAAATAAATAAATAAAAATAAAGGAGCAAAATAAGTAAAATACAGCTTCTCATTACTTCACAAATAAAAGCTTTTCAATGAAATGTAATTTTTAAAAATCAAGCATGCCATATATCTTAAGTTCTGTGAAGGTAACAATCAAAATCATTTATTCTACTCCAGGAGAACATTCTGGAGAAGAAATTAACACAAAAGCTAAGTTATGGAGGTTGAAATCTGCTAATTGACACTGCTTTAAAAGTAAAACAACTTCTATTATTCAGAATAAAAAAAAAAAAATCAAATTGTTTCAGACAAAAATGTCTGTGTGACTCAGTAGGAAAGTTAAAGAAGCTACTAAAGACTGACATCTAAATAACCAAAGTCTGTCTTTCAAAAAAAGTCATAAAACATAGCAGGTTAAATTTAAATAGAGAATGGAACAAAAATAATAAATAAAAAAAAAAAAGTCTTGCAGATGATGTCTTAGCTGATCAAAACAAAAATATCTGACATCTTAAGCAAGAAGTAGTTGTGAAGTGCAAGAGTCTAATGTACCCTGTGTTGGCTGGGAAAGGGGCTCCAGATCCCGAAACAAAAGATGCCTTGATTCAATTTGAAGACCTTCCTCAGTGTGAGGAGGACAGCTGCAGTCAGCTTCTCCATCCCCATGGTGTGAGGCTTGGTGAAGTTCTGGATCATGACACGCTCACCGTGGTTGAGAAGGAGCTTGATGTTTGCACCCTCTGCTTGGTAGTTGGGACCTTCTCAGTGATTTATCCTGATGCTATGTTTACCCCTCAGGTATTAGCCAGAGGAATGCCAGTTGCAGAATTTAATATGGAAACTACTTCTGGGACAGATCCAGGTCTCGCTTTCCAGACCCCTATGGGACCACCCTGCCACCAGACCTGATCAGTCAGGAAATCAAGACCATCTCCTGAGCATCTTAGAGCAGCCAGGCCACAAAGGACTCAGTGTGATGGAGGCTTAAGCAACTTAGTCAGTGAGTGAGAAGAGGCAACAAATCTCTCTGGATCTCTGCTTCCCAGAGCAGCTGGAACCCAGTGGGATGAGCTGAGCCACTCTGCTGCTGTTGCTGCTGCCCACAGATCAAAATGCTTTTTTAATTTATTAGTCCTGTAGTGACAGGACTAGGGGGAATGGAGCAAAGCTGGAGGTGGGGAGATTCAGATTGGATGTGAGGAGGAAGTTCTTCAGCGTGAGAGTGGTGAGACCCTGGAATGGGTTGCCCGGGGGGTGGTTGGGGCGACGTCCCTGGAGGTGTTTAAGGCCAGGCTGGCTGAGGCTGTGGGCAGCCTGATCTAGGGTAGGGTGTCCCTGCCCATGGCAGGGGGATTGGAACTAGATGATCCTTGTTGTCCCTTCCAACCCTGACTGATTCTATGAGTCTATGATTCTATGATTTTGCAGATGAGCCAACAGTATGTGCTTGCAGCCCAGAATGCAAATCATATCACAGGCTGCAGGAAAAGAAGCATGACCTCACAGAGGTGATTCTGTCATTTTACTCTGCTCTGGGGAGACTTCACATGGAGCACTGCATCCAGCACTGGAACCTTCAACACAGGAAGGACATGGACCTGATGGGGTGGTCCACACACCACACAGGAGAGTGTTATGAAAACGATCAGGGGGCTGGAACATCTCTCCTTCTCTATAAGGACAGGCTGAGGAAGCTGGGGTTGTTCAGCATGGAGAAGAGAAGGCTTTGAGGAGACCTAAGAGCAGACTTCAAATACTTGAAGGAGGGTTGAGACATACTACTTACAAAGGCCTGCAGTGGTAGGATGAGGAGCATGGATGGTTTTAGAGAAGAATAGATTTAGATTGGATGTTAGGAATAAGTTCGTTACCATGAAGGTGGTAGAACACTGGAACAGGTTGCCAAGGGAGGCAGTTGATGCCCTGTCCCTGAAGATAATCAAGGTGAGGCTCAACAAGGTTCTGAGCAACCTGGTCTGATTGCAGAAGGGCTGCACTACATGTCCTTTCCAACAGAAACCATTCCATGATTCTGCAAGTCAGCTAGGGAACTGGTAGGCCAATTCATGAAAAATGAGGGAGAAAAAAGGAATTTCTATGGATTAAGAATCCATAGAGAAAACAACACGATATTTTTTTTTTTTGTATTCAACCTTACTGATGAAGATGGTCTAGAGAACAATATCATACTTAGATCTAAGGCACTAGATCAGTTTGACGTAAGTACAAAAGTACTACACTAAATAGGCAAGGCAAAGGAACAGGAGCACATTGTTTTCGCCCAGAAGAGATGTTGAATCAAGATATGCACTGGATAATTTTAAGATCTGATCTACAGGTGCAGTGATTTCCCAAGGAAAATCTATCAGGTCAGTGAATCTGACTTCTATACTTGGTAATAGGATAAAGCCTGTGATGATGAATAACATCACTGAGCACACGGCTAAACTTGGTTTCTTGGGAAAGAGATTGAGGGTGGTATGACTGAAGTTCACAAAAGCCATGAAGACTGTAGAGAGACTGAATAAAGAAATGGCACAAAATCCCACGGTAGTTTAATTAAGAATCTTCAGGGATGAGTACAAAAGAAGCTAGCTAGACTTCTGTGCTCCTAAGTAGCTTCCTCTCTGCTATTTTGAAATACCATAGTGGTTTTCTGTCTCTACATTCTTATGCTTAAAGGAGATAAAAATCTATCCATCTAGAATTTTACTTTTTTTTTTTGTTTGTTTGTTTGGTTTTTTTCTTAGAAGAATTAAATGACTCTGTAATGAATTATGAATATAAAAGATTTCATAGCAAACAAGTAAGATATGAAAATAAGCTTCTCTCAAATCTTTGTGGCCTTTTCCAAGATTTGAAACACTGACTTTTTATTACAGAACTGTGAACCAATTCACTGTGCAAAATCTCCAAAATCAGAAGACCACAGGCTGCACACATTTGAAAGAAACTCTTCTCTCTTATGTGATTAAAAAATACCCAAAAACCCAAAAGAACAAACTTTTAAAACATTATTGGAGGAATACATCTCCAAATTGATAACCACTACTATTAATGTCAGTTATAGTACATATTCTTCAGTCTTTCACTGGCCTCTTAAGCAGCCAATTTTAAACTTCTGCCACTACTACAAATTGTGACATATACCAAATGAGAAGCAAGTAAAATCTTACTAGGCAATTTAAAAGTCATGAAGTGACTTTTCCTTTAAATGCTAGCGCTTTTTACAGAGGCTTAATTCCAGTATGTTACGTGGAGTTCAAGCCAATTTGGACTTATTACTATTGAAAGAGTAATATGTGATTTCTCTAAAGTAAAACTCCTCAACATCCTTTGATGTTACTCATACCATGAAAATATGTTTAAAATATACATTTGACCTTTTTTTTTTTTTGAGGGTGAGCAGAGAGCACCTAATCCCTTTTAAATGAATCTGCAATTATGTAAATAGAACTATGGTCTTGCAGTCTTCACCCACTCAGCATGACCTGTTTGGGTACACAAGAGCAAGAACCTTCCATTGATATAGACAACTAGGAAAGAAAATGGATTCAGAGATTTCTGAATCTGGCATTATTCTTTACCAGCCTACAAGGATCCAGTACTCTAAAATAATATTTAGATCTTCCCCTTCCATAATCCTAGACACAAAATTGAGATTCCCATATGCTTATAAAGGTCTACAATAGAATAGAATAGCATATAATAGAATAGAATAGAATACCATAGAATACCATAGAGTAGAGTAGGATAGGATAGGACAGGACAGGACAGGACAGGACAGGACAGGACAGGACAGGACAGGACAGGACAGGACAGGACAGGACAGGACAGGATAGGATAGGATAGGATAGGATAGGATAGGATAGGATAGGATAGGATAGGATAGGATAGGATAGGATAGGATAGGATAGGATAGGATAGGATAGGATAGGATAGGATAGGATAGGATAGGATAGGATAGGATAGGATGGAATGGAATGGAATGGAATGGAATGGAATGGAATGGAATGGAATGGAATGGAATGGAATGGAATGGAATGGAATAGAGTAGTATGGTATGGAATGGAATGGAATGGAATGGAGAGGAATGGAATAGAATAGAATAGAATAGGAGACAGGTTGGAAGAGACCTCCAAGATCATCCAGTCCAACCCATCACCCAGCCCTATCCAATGGCACTAAGTGCTCCATCCAGTCTTTTCTTGAACACCTCCAGGGATGGCCACTCCACCACCTCCCTGGGCAGCCCATTCCAATGACAAATCACTCTCTCTGTGAAGAACTTCTTCCTAATATCCAGCTTATATGATGCTTAATTTGTAAGCTGTATAATGTGAATTAATATTCCAGCCAAATTCCAATATGTGAAATTATTTGGTTGCATATATTTGAACTGCCATTTAGAGAGAATTATCCAATTATCTCTCCTTTTTCATTTTAATTTTTTGTATTCTTCTGATTGATATGTAACAGTTTGGTTTCAAATAAACAAAATCCTTTACTTCATGTTTATCTTTCAGGAATGCCAAAAAGAGGAAATAACCCTTAGCAACCACTTTGTTCTCACATAAGAATGTCAAAATCTCACCTTGGTATACAATATGAAATCCTTGTTTGTTCTGTGAATAATCACTGTGAAAGTATAAACTGGTTTCATGAGTTGTGCTGAACAGAGAAGCTGGTAGTTGAGGGCCACTTAGTCTCCCAATAACACTGCTAGTTTCTGTAGATCCACTCCGAACTTCTAAATAATCATGTATGGTTTCCGTTGAGAAATTCACAAACTGCAAATGGACACCTGGAAAACATCATCAGTAAATAGAAGCTACCAGTATCAATATCAGGAGGGAAAAATCACATATGTCCATCTTACACTGATGACACCAGAAAATAATCAGTGGAAATGCATGTGTTGCTCTCCCAGAGGCAATACATGGAATTCAGGTTAAAGCACTCTTTGTCCTCATGCATTACTTATTCTGAGTGCCTGGCAAGGTAAGAAATGCTGACACTTGAAATACCAACATGATCTAAGACACTGATCTGTTGTAGGTTATTTACATGCCACTTTTGGCACAGCTTGTTCTTTGTGCATTTAAGGCAGTTTTCAGTTCTGATTACTGAAGATATTTAATTTAGTTAAATCTGTCTTGTTTTCAGTTGCATAAAATCGTCTGAATTTCTATTTTAAAAAAATGCTTTCTGTGCTATACCTGGAAAAAAACCTCTAAAACCAAAAAAGAGACATAATTTTATCACACAGATAGCTGTACTTCAGTTGTATATAAATGGATCTCTACCAGCTTATATATATATTAACATATATTTAGATAATGAAGCACAGTAAAAATTATGCATATGATAAGGATGATGTGTATTGTAAAGGTACATGGAAGGAGGGCATCTACTCCTTTAAAGGTATCTGTTCAAAGACATTTTTGAAGCAAAGGATGTGACAAAGATGAAGCAAAGGAAAATGAGAAACAGAAGAAGCCATCAACAAGAACATGCAAGGACACAAACCTGAGGGAGTCAGTGGTGAGAACCAAATCTGGTAAGTCCCACTAACTTCTGAGATTGAGAATGGGAGTGTGAGAATGTTTATTCCATTGAGCTTATCTGACCAGGGATATCCTATCAACTGGGAAAGCAACAGAAATGGAAAGCAACAAAATATCCAAAGACACGGGTGTGACAAAGCAAACATGGAGCCAATGGAGCTAATGACAAGAAATAAAACTTGCCAGTCACATTAACTGATGGGTTGCCAAAAAAAAATACAGCTACATCTTCCAGGAGTATCACTAAAGATGCAGTTCAATTATTTAAGTAACTTACACACACTGTGCCATAAGATGATGCTGGAAATTTCTGACTACTCTATTCAATAAAGAACAGGAAGGTATCTTACTACCCATTAGCGCTATTACCCATCCTAACCAGATGATTATGTGGTGGAACAAGAAGAAAATGCTCAGCAGCTGAGTAGTTATAAGGCTCTTTAAATATTTTCCTGTTTATATATTTTTTAAAATGTCAGTTAAAGCAAAGTAGAATTTGTATTTTGCCTGGAGTTACTGCAACTACGGAATGATAAGGGAGTACTTTCACTAAGGAGATGACTGAGTCCCATTGGTGTTTCTGGCAAAGACAATCAACATCATTCCACATAAAATCAAAAGGAAAAGATATAATGTTAGATTAATTATTGAAAAGTCATGAATAATTTTGTAACTGTAATAGTTAAATAGTGCTTGTCACTGCCTTTGAGAGCTTTCTCCCTAGATATCATGTAAAGTTTATGAATGGTTTTCTGAGGCATGTAACATTTTATATGCTACAGGAAAAAGGGTTAGTGCATAATTAAATCACTGTTACCTTGATTTTTGTCTCTCTTTGTCTGAAGATACTCTGCATGTGATAAGAAAAAATCTGCCTCACGTGTTCTTTTATTTTGCCAGGCTTCTAAATATTTCCTATACAGAAATCCACACTTTCTCTGTGTCTGATATTTGTAAGTTTGGCCTTCTATACCGTCTTGTGAAACAAACACTTGTCCAAAGTTCAAACTGTCATTAATAACTGCCAGCTCATGCTATTTTTTTTCCACTTTCATTCACCTAGTTCGATACAAAATGTGTTCTGCTTTAGCTTTGCCCATCATTCTTATTCTCTACTCTACCATCTTTCACTACAAGTTCCTGAACCATATCAAAGTTTTCCAAAGTTTAAAACCTGTTCTCAGCCTGCAGCACCTGCCTTTGTTTGCTTCTGACTTCTGCTTTTTAGACTTTTTTTTTTTTTTTTTTTCCCCCACCCCAGTCTGGACACTCCTCTTGAATGAGTATTTCATATATTTATATACAAAAATCTAACCACAACTATCAGAAATAACAGCAAATCTTCAATGTCTTCATGAGAGACCCAAACAGCAAAAACATATTCTCAACAAATGATTCTGAACCCATACTGATGGTTTAAAATATCTGTGATAGCTATTTATTTTTTGTTGGGTTTATGATGTCACAAAGAGAAATCAAATCTGTTCAGTTAGAAAATCCTACTTACTTCTAATTAAACTACTTAGTCTCTATCAAGAAACTGCAATATATATTAAATGAAAAAAAATTAAGAACCCTGTAGCTTTCCTATTCTACACCTTCCTTTTTAAGGCTTTGATAACTTCGAAAGAGAAACTTTAAAAAGAGCTTTTAATTCCTCTATTTTTGTTTTCCCCAGGATAAATATAACAATATTATAAAATCTACTCAGTGTTTTCAATCCATAAAAAAACCTCAACAATTGTAATACATAAACATACCAAACCCAATAGGCAGCTTTATTGTCCATGTACAATCCAGACTGCTAGGATAGTTGCCAGGAAACCCAGGGCTGAGGATCACACCACTGAAATCTGACATGGCACCACCACATTGTGCTACAGAAAGAAAAAATAAAAGGGGGGAGAAGATAATTTATTAGAAGAGTACAGTGAGATCAAAATTATTCCAGAACATTGAAGGTGCTTCCAACCTTAATAATACAATAACCACTAAGTTTATTAAAAAAAAAAAAAAACACAGATATTCCTTCACCACTAAATATATGCAGCAAAATAATTTAAAATGAGCGGTTTTAAACATAAATATTTACTCTGCATTGGCTAGGTTTTAGTTTTGGGGGGACACATGCACCTGGAAAGAGAAAACAGATGTTTACTCTGCACTCTGTCTGTGTGAACTCCCCTTGTGAACAAAGAAGTGGCTCACATCAGCTCAGACCAACGCTGACAATTCCGCATTGGTTTGTAAAAGAGCGTCTGAATAATATAAGATAATAACGCATTTTTAAAAGATTCTGTACTCAAAGATACTTAAAAAGGCCTTTTAAAAAGTGGCATTTGCTTCCTGCTGTTCTAAAGATTAGATAAACAGACTTATAAAATGGAGGCACACACATATTTCCAGAAATCGAACTAAGTCCATATTTGAACCTAATTTTATTTTTGTTCAGGCATGTCATCAGTGAATAAAGTAACTTACACTTCAATATTGGATTTGAAGATCTTATTTATGGCAAATAAAGTTTTGTTTAACAGTTTTGCCCAACAAACAGTTGCTACATGCTTTGAAGCACAATTAGAAGTCTTTACTTGCAAAAAAAAAAAAAAAAAGAAAAGGAAAATAACCCTCCTGAAATTTCAGTACAGCATCTTTGTCTTCAGAAGTTAACACATAGCATTGCAATTATCATTGCATGTACATTAATGCATAATGATAGAAACTGAAGACTAACACTTGAGAAATTCTTATGGATATCTGAATCTTGTTGAATATTTATAAATTCTAAGCTGAAGGAGCTCAGTACCTCACAGGAGGTTTTTAACGCCTCACAGGATTAAGAACAGGATTATGTGAAGCAGCTCAAGAGGATACATAATCTGTCTTGAAGAAAAGCAAAGTATAAAATC
The DNA here is from genome assembly GCA_013396835.1 of Psilopogon haemacephalus. Taxonomy (NCBI): domain Eukaryota; kingdom Metazoa; phylum Chordata; class Aves; order Piciformes; family Megalaimidae; genus Psilopogon; species Psilopogon haemacephalus. Next base: position 179,814 of record VWZI01001207.1, read on the forward strand.
TTTAATAAGATCTGCAGCATCCTGCTTTCCATACATTTCAGATTACAAAGACAGATAATTTTTACTGCCAGGGAACCCAAACAAAAAGGCATTTCTATTCACAGAAAGAGAATTTAGATAGGAAGTGGTTTACATACTCCACATTTATCCATTATACAAGAATAGAATATATTTAAATTCTCTGCAGATGTTTCATTTAGGCTTCTGACAGGATTCTAGTGCTTCTTACAATAATATTAATGTGGTTATATATGCAGTTTAATTTGAAAACTGATGGATCTTCTTAAATTGAGCAGACATGCCTTATGTTGATCTTATTAGAGATGAAAATGCAATGCTATTTCTATTTTAGTATTTTCTTTAAGAGTCATCTCTGCTGTAGAAATGATTCATAAATAACTATTTTGTAAGGGCCTCTGGAGGTCTCATCACTGGTAGTGAATTGATGGCAGATTCTGACTAGAACATATTTCATTCTTTCTTCTTTGAAAAAACTTTGCCAAAACAAGTGTGAAGTGTACTTTGAAAGTTTGACTATTTTCACTTTTGTTCTTCTAGTTGTCCCTATTCTTTCCCTTATATGTTATCTCTTATGTTTGAGTTTTCTGGCTTTCTCATTTTGGCATATTTAGGAAAGTTCATGCTGAGCATACCTAAACATATAGGAATCGGATAATTCCATCTTCTTACTGGTCCAGGCATACAGGTGATATGTGAATGACCCTAAAATGACACAATATTTGCTAATTCATATAATAAAAAATACAGTATGAGACACATGATTAGAATATCAACAAAAATACCTTATAATTGAAACCATCATCAAAATACGTAAAACTAGTAATGTGAATTTTATTGTACTTCCATTATAAGACAGAATACTATGACTGGAGGCCAACCACAGAATTGGCTCTGTACCTTCAATATTATTTCTATCAATGTAACAGTATTCAACTGAATTATATTAATATTGATCTTAGTGTAAGGCAAGGGTCTAGAAACTTAAGGTCTTATTTAAGTAATGTTTACATAATATTGATTTGCATCATTTGTGGAACATGGTGAGAAGACATAAACTATACACACTACACAGTAGCAACTTTACATCTTAAATTCCTAACAACTACACATCTCAATACCTATTCTAAATGCAGTCCTTACTCTCACTCCAGAAACAGTTGGCTTAAGTTGCCAAAAGGTGAGCTATTTAGGGAATTTCTCTTTTACAACAACTGAGGTGTTACGGTTTCAAAGCAATCTGTTAACAGATTCGTTCCAAGACACGCGAGAGTGACCCTCTGTGTTGTTCATCAGCCTCATCCAAGTATAATTGCCTTCCAGAGAGAGCATATGAAAAAGAAAAAATCTGAAGAGAAATTTGTGCTTGGGATGTCTTGCAAAACCCTATAGTATACATTTTAAGATGACCTAGTAGAAAAGAAGATCGTGTATCTTTTAACCTTCACACAAAAGGTAGTTTATAATGTTAAATCAACTTATCAATTCACAGCCTGCAACATTTGAAGAAGGCAAGTATCTCTAAAGCATCCAGAGCAACTGTGAATAGGTTATTTATCAGTCTGACACTCATCCTTTTTTCTTTTTTTGGAATGCAAATAAGCACATTTTTTCCATAGGCATATCTCACAGAATCACAGAATTAGCCAGGTTGGAAAAGACCTCTAAAATCATCGAGTCCAACCTATCACCTAATCCTTCTCATTAACTAAACCATGGCACTAAGTGCCTCGTTCAACCTCCTCTTAAACACCTCCAGGGATGGGGAATCCACCAACTCCCTGAACAGCCCATTCCAATGCAAATCACTCTTTCCATGAAGAACTTCTTCCTAACATCCAGCCTAAACCTGCCCTGGTGCAGTTTGAGACTGTGTCCTCTTGTTATGTCCCTAGGTGCCTGGAAGAGGAGACCAATCCTACCTGGCTACAACCTCCTTTCAGGTAGTTGTAGAGTGCAATGAAGTTTGCCCTGAGCCTCCTCTTCTCCAGCTGCACACCCCCAGCTCCCGCAGCCTCTCCTCACAGGTCTGTGCTGCAGCCCCCTCATCAGCCTTGGTGCCCTTCTCTGGACAACTTCAAGAACCTCAACATCTTTCTTAAACTTTGTGACCCAAAACTGGACACAGTACTCAAGGTGTGGCCTAACCAGTGATGAGTATAGGGGCAGAAGGTGTGCCCTGGTCCTGCTGGCCACACTATTCCTGACACAAGCCAACATGATATTGGCCTTCTTGGCCACCTGGGCACACTGCTGGCTCACGTTCAATGAGCTGTTGACTTCTTCTTGTTAGAAAGAAAAAAAAACCACTAAAATGGCAAAATCATACTGTATAAGCCAGAAAAAATGTACAGAGGAAAAAAGTCTGATATGTGTTTGCATAGTCTGTGCTCCAATATTGTCAGGTTTTATGGGGTTTTTTGTTGTTTTTTTTTTTTAATTATTTGTTGTGTCTTATCTGCTCACACATTTGTATTTAAATCTGAAATTAAACAAAGAAGAAAAAAAGAATTATCAGATTGCTCCCAAGAATGACCCACTAAAATCAGGCAGCTTCAATAATCATCATCAGAGCTGCAATCACAGAACATTTCTGTTATTCTTGGAATGCTAGAAGGCTGCAGACATAACTAGGAAATCAGTCTTGAAGGCAAAACTGGGATATGGTTCCCAAATTCAAAGGGCAGCCAAGATCTGGAAGCAGACAAGTTTAGTTTCTACCACAATACATAGAATCGTAGAATCATAGAATGGTTTAGGTTGGAAGAGACCACAAAGATAATCCAGTTCCAACCCCCCTGTGCCATAGGCAGGGACACCTCCCACTAGATCAGGTCACTCAAGACCTCATCCAGCCTGGCCTTGAACACATGCAGTGAGGAAGCAGCCACAACCTCCCTGGGCAACCTGTTCCAGTGCCTTGCCAAATAAACCTCAACTTCTAAAACAAAACAAAACAAAAAAAAAAAAATAAAGAAAAACCACAAAACCAATATATATACCTATAATGCCAGCATTTGAGTCTTCACAGTATTAAGTAAAATAAATATTTGAAATTATTAGCATTTTTAAAACTCCACTTCAGTAAGTTAGACCTGACAATCATCAATATGTGTCACATGCCAGACTGAGGTTAATTAAGAGAGGCAGACAAACTATCCTTTTGCTAATTTAATCCAAAGGTAAATAACTCCAATTAGTGGTTAAGCATTTGATTTTACATACAAAATGTTTTCTACCTTTAAGACTTTCCTTTTCACTGTGCATAGGCAGTGTGATCATTTCCTCTCTTTTTCCACTCTCAAAGAGCTAAAGTGGATATCGCTGTCTGCAGAGTCATGAATAAGGAAAAACAAAACAAAACAAAAACAAGCCCCCAAAACACACTTGCTGAAAATAGTTACTTGTCAGTTGGAAACTTGGTCCTTTCAGAGAGTGTCTGAAGAGGAAAGAATACTTAGTTTTGGATTTCATTCCACAGTGTAACTGCAGAAATTTTAAAAAATAAGTTCAAGATCTTTCCGATGGATTCCTCCTGATTACATATGCTAAGCAACCAAAAGTGGCAAATCAGACACAGTTTACAATCACTGCATTGCCCCCAGCCACACCTTTTTCTGAAGCAAGAGCATAGCAAATTTGCTTGGCAAAAATACACCCAGATATGAAAAATCCGTTGGGATAAAAAACCTTGAGAGTTTACTGAAACAAAATAGCAGACTATCTGATTTACTGAGAAGAAAAAACATTTCTTTCTCTTTGTTTGTTCTTATTCTCCCTCTCCACTTTCTTTTCCCTCTGGCACACAAAGAACTATTAATAATTACTAATCAAGTGACTTAATTTGTCAACATTGCACAGCTCAGTTACGAATACCAAAGATGGCATCAATAATAGATTACAACCTATTATCCCTAACACAGAGGAAACACATAGTCATGTACATCTGATGGAACGTTTGGATAGTTGCTGACTTAAATATTAGGCAAAAAAAGCCTACCAATCCTGCAAACTCATCATGTGTTCCCAGCTCCTGAAGGGTTCAGTGTCCATAACCCCGTTAAAAAACTGAGCACGATGGTGACTGGAGATAAATCCACTTGGCAGCTGGGCACAAGTCCTGTTCCCCAGGGCTCAGAATTCAGGTCAGTTCTCATTAATATCTTTATCAATGATCTGAATGGGAGGATTGAGTACACCCTTCAATATGCCTGCAGATGACAATCAGATAGGAGGAAGGGTTGATCTGCTTGAGGGTAGGAAGGAAGGTAGGTCATAACAACCCCGTGCAACTTTGTAGTCTTGGGAAAGAGTGACTGGAGAGCTGCTCAATAAAGAAAGACTTGGGGGTGTTGAATGTCAGCTGGCCAAGTATGAGCCATCAGTGTGGCCAGGTGGCCAAGAAGGCCAACAGCATTCTGGCCTCTATCTGGAATAGTGTGATAAGAAGCAAAAAAAAAGGAAGTGATTATTCCTCTGTACTCAGCATTTGCAAGGCCACAACTTGAGTACTGGGTTCAGTTTTGGGCATCTCACTGCGAGAAAGAAACTATGATGATGGATGAGGTCCAGGGGATATCAACAAAGCTGGTGAAGGCTCCAGAGAAGAGGTCTTGTGAAGAGTCCCTGAGGGAGCTGGGTTAGCCTGAAGAAAGAGAGGCTGAGGGGAGACTTTATTGCTCTCTACAACTACCTGAAAGGAGGTTGGAGTGAGGTAGGTGTTGGTCTCCTCTCCCTAAGACAAGAGCAAATGGCCTCAGGTTGTACCAGGGAAGGTTTAGATTGGACATTAGAAGAAACTTTATTGCAGAAAAGGTTCTCACCAACAATGCAAAAGCATCCCCAGGGAGGTGGTTGAAACCCCATTCCTGGAGGTGTTTAGAAGATGCATAGATGTTGTGCTACAGGACATGGTTTAGCACCAGAATTGAGTTAGATAGTGATTGGACTCGATGATCTTAAAGCTCTTTTCCAACCAAATGATTCTGACTCTAAAAGGCACCACTGAAAATTGAAAATGTAGCTCACCTGAAGAGAATATCCCTGATCACACTGGAAAGACACCACGTCTCCAACCATGTATCTGTCTCCAATTTTGATCCCGTTGCTTGGGGTCTGTGGTTCAGGACAAGAGTCCAAACCTATAGCTGAGAAAAATTGAGAAATTAAGATTTTTCTAAGGAGCATAAAATCTGGGTTTAGAATCACATAAAAATTCCATGTACATAGGAGGTGCACTGTATTGATATGTTTTGCATTTTTCCATATTTATTCTACAAAATTATGTCATTATTTTGCCATTTGAAGTAGAGGAATTGAGTTACACTGTGCCTCTATTTTAACTTTCAAAATAATCTTGAGATAATTTTCTATTATATCTTTTTATACTACCAACTTATAGATTGTATATTCAACAGATTTTATGGAATTGTTATAGTCACTTAATCCTATTCTGTACTTTGCATATCATCAAATTTACTTCAATAAATCCACTAAAGCCACAAGAATTTGTTTCTTTTAGAACATATATTAATAAAACACACCACGTATCACACAAAATCTTAATTCAGAAGCCATATTCTACTCCCCGACTGTAATCCCTTACTTGCTACAAATTTTTTTCCTTTAAAGTTTAAATTTGTTTTAAATAAAGATACAGGTTTAGACACTGCTTTACAACTTCCTCACTCCATCCCAAAGTCTATCTGACTTTTAAATCACAAATATCTGTCACTTGCACATGAAAAGTTAATTAATCATTAATCACGTAAAAGGGTGCACTTCTACTGAAGAAAATCTGTATTATTTCTTAAATCACAAAATCATAGAATGGTTTAAGTTGAAAAGGACCTCAAAGCTCATCCAGTTCCAACCCCCCCACCATAGGCAGGGACACCTCCCACTACAACAGGTCACTCAAGGCCTCATCCAACATGGCCTTGAACTCCTCCAGGGAGGGAGCAGCCACAACCTCCCTGGGCAACCTGTGCATGTGTCTCACCACACTCACTGCAGAGAATTTCCTCCTAATATCCCCTTTAAATCTCCCCTCTTCCAGTTTAAACCCATTACCCTTCATCCTGTCATCGCAAGACCTCGTAAACAGTCCTCCCCCAGCCCTCCTGTAGGTCCCATTCAGATATTGGAAGGCTACTATAAGGTCTCCTCAAAGCCTTCTCTTCTCCAAGCTGAAGAGCCTCAACTCTTGTAGCCTGTTCTCATCTTTGCATGTACTTTGGGTTTCTACACTGAAACACACTACATTTGTTCAGATTCACACATATGCACATATGTAGTCATTTTCCCCAGCATAGACCAATACTTGAAAAAATATACTGTGAAATATTTTTTTATTTATAGATTAAAGTTGTATATGGGCAGTACACTACACGTTTCCATTATTTGCACATGCATTTATTATTTGTCTAGAAAAGCTGTCAGTGCCCCCTCCTTGAAAGTACTCCTTGCAAGGCTGGAGCAGCCATGCCTCCTAGTCTAGTGGAATATGTGGTGGACCAACTACCTCCTGAATCTACCACCATCCATTGTCAGCAATCTGTTTCTGTATATACGTATATATATGCATATGTATTTTGTACCTATTTTCCATCCCTTATACCTTTGTAAACTCCCTTACCTTGAGGACAGAGTGGCTGGAGAGCAGCCAGGCAGAGAGGGACCTGGGAGTGCTGGTAGATAGTGGGCTGAACATGAGCCAGCAGTGTGCCCAGATGGGCAGGAGAGCCAATGGCATCCTGGCCTGGATCAGGAGCAGTGTGGCCATCAGGAACAGGGAGGTTATTCTGTCCCTGTACTTGGCACTGGTCAGGCCACATCTTGAGTACTGTGTCCAGTTCTGGTTCACTTAATTCAAGAGAGACACTGAGGTACTGGAACGTGTCCAGAGAATGGCAACGAAGCTGAAGCACAGCCCTGTGAGGAGAGGCTGAGGCAACTGGGGGTGTGCAGCCTGGAGAAGAGGAGGCTCAGGGGTGACCTCATTGCTCTCTACAACTACCAAAAGGGAGATGGTAGCCAGGTGGGGGTTGATCTGTTCTCCCAGGCAACCAGCAACAGAACGAGGGGACACAGTTTCAAGTGGTGCCAGGGCAGGTATAGGCTGGATATTAGGAGGAAGTTCTTCACAGACAGAGTGATCTCCCATTGGAACGGGCTGCCCAGGGAGGTGGTGGAGTCACCATTCCTGAAGGTATCCTAGCGAAGACTGAATGGAGCACTTAGTGCCATTGTCTAGGGCTGGGTTATAAATCGGACTGGATGATCTTGTAGGTCTCTTCCAGCCTGGCCTATTCTATTCTATTCTATTCTATTCTATTCTATTCTATTCTATTCTATTCTATTCTATTCTATTCTATTCTATTCTATTCTATTCTATTCTATACGTCCTTTATTAAAGGGCATTTAAAGTTATTTTTAACTTCCAGAATGACTGCTAGTCTGCTTTCTTTGGGTGTTTTGCCCCTTCTTCATCTTTCTAATTCTTTTTCTTTTCAAAGGGGAGAGGGGGAGGCATCCTATATATATAATAATATAGAAATACGTGTGTATATATATATATATATATATATACACACACACACATATATAATATTGTTCTATTGGGCTTTGTGTCTCCAAAAAGCTCTAAACCAGAACATTCCCCTCCAAAGTCATAAGCAGCTAAGACAGTAGCTGCATTTCGAGGAATCATTCTAACCTATAATTAATGTTTAGTTATAGACAGGCGATCAGGCAGCAATTTTGCAAGGCTGTGTTCTCTGACTGGCTAATCAGACAAGCAGGGCATGAGATTTGCATACTGTAAAATTGACAAGAAGTAACCATGACATAATTATGCAGATGAGACACCAGAACCAATATGAGCATAGGGAACTGCACAGCTGGAATGGAAATAAATAAATAAAATCTGCAACAAAGTATTAGTGATTGTGCCAGAGCTCCTGTCAGTCAGCTGAAGGCAATTTTATTTAGACAGAAAGTATGTTTATAATTATAGCCTTTTCTGCTGATGAGGTACTCAGCAATAAGAAGAACATTCAAAATAATTCTACTGTGTTCTTACCAACCTATGAGCATTTGTCAGTTAGTTAAGAAGCACAGCTGCTGTTTTCAGGTTATTCATTCTCTCCTTTTCACCGAGTTACTAATTTCGTCCTAATTTTGTCTATATATATAAATAGACATGTATGTATATATATGTATAGACATAGAGATAAAATCCATACTGTACAGTACACATATTATTGCACTGGCCATATTTTGAAGATGAAGGCAGCAGGGTGTGGGGCTGCAGGGGTGGCACATATGAAAAAAAGATAAGTGGCTGTGCTGAAAACAGAGGATTCCAGTTGGTTCCAACAACTTTCAACAACCCAGTGCAGAACACAGTTGTGATTCAGATATGCTTCTGTGAATATACCCTTAAGAAAATGCCAGAGAAGGAGGAGAAAGGAGACTTCACTGCAGGAGGGTGAAGAGAAAAACCTTACTGAGCAGATTCTGCAGCCAAAGCACTTGGCTAAGCTGAGGCTGGAGCCCAACTGCCCACCCAAGCAAGCACTGAAAGGTGGGGCCATAAGGGCACCATAGGAATATATAATACTGAGCAGATTTGCTGCACTGCCTTTATCTCACCAAAGGGACAAAGTGCAGCATTTGACAAGAGAAAAAAAGTGTGTGTGCAGAGGTGTCCAGTGGGAAACAAGGGAGTTTTTTCTTAAGGGTTTGTTTGTTATTGTTTTTCTTCAATCAGTAATTGTTAATTGTCAAAAAGATACATTTAAATGCCCCACATCAGTACACTTTCCTTGCCTGCAATAATTACATTAGTATGTTATATTTTGGGATTAGGATTGTCATATGAGCATGTCTGTATTTACACTTATATGCTGTATGTTCAGAAAAGCCTTTCAGAGATGAAAAAATAAAATTAAAGATGAAAGCAAGAGGAATTAAATTTGCTAGCCCTTACAGTACAGGTTGGAAGCCTGATCTTGCTCAGTTGGAACTAAATGAGTTATTTACAAATGTCTTTGAAGTAAACTTCTGTAGCTCATTATGGGCAACAAGAGTGAACATTCATCTTCCATGTAGCTAAGCTAAACCTGATGTCTGGAACCAGCAAGAACTCTTAATTAATAAAACATTTCTGCATTACCTGTATACTCAAGATGAAAGCCAGCAGCTGAAACACTGATATCAGACTGAAAATTTAGGTACAGATTATTTGATGTGCTGTTGAGAAGTGGAGGTATGGTTGTTCCTGAAAAGAGATATAAAAATATTATTGAAATGCATAGGAACTGAACTTAATACATACATAAAATGTAGGTAAGTATAAAGGAGAAGATAAAGGAGAAAAGAGAGGAGAGAGGATGGGACAGGGAGAGAGGAAAGTTGCATAACTAACTCCACCACATTTTGTCATCATGGATGCTATCAAATACCTGTCCCCATAAAAGTTTGATACATTTTCAGTGCACCACAATATCAGAGACATGAACTGTAGACATGTAGTCAAGTATAAATTTATACTGCATGCTTTCATACACAAAAAAAAAGAGAAATATTCATTAGAATTTTAACAGAAGCAGGAATAAATGCTTTCACCGGAATAGCTTAAAATGTAATAGTCACAGATATCAAACAACAGTGAACACATTTTGCAGGGCTATTTATTGAAATGTGATGGTTTATTTGTGTTTCAGCACAAGACAACAATCTTATTGTCTATGATCTCATTCAATATACATGGATAAATGCAAACAAAACCAAGAAAAGGTAAGGCCAACACAATTGTCTTATTTGACATGAGGATAATGAACAGACTCTTTAGTCATGTAGAGTTTCAGAAGGCATCTCATTTAGAGTTTTGTATTTCTGGATCCTCCTGAAAGAGTGGGCAAAAAGTGAGTTGGAGAGCCTCTGAGTGTTATTCTGTTTCTAACATTTTCAAATACTCAACTTTATGAAAGTCTTCTAGTAAATTCCTGGTTAAAACAGAAATAGTTTTACCTGGTATTAATTATAGAGAACAAAGATACACATATGCACCCACAAAGAACTAGAAAGAGCTGTGCACGTACAATGAAGAGCCAAATCTGTGAAACACTTTTGTAAAATCCTCTCAATTACCTGAATAACTTCCAAGCCTTGGAGCATTGTTGTCAGCACCATCATAAAAGTCTAAGGAATCCCAGTTGTGTTCTGTGGCGAAACTCACCACTTGCACCTATGAACAAAAAAAAAATCTGATGATATTTCAAAGGGCTAATTCCCACCTCATGATGAAACATACTGAAATGTAACTATAAACAACAGAGTTTCTAGAAAAACAAATATAATATAAAGTAGTTTATGGAAGCAACACAGGATCACAGGATGTCAGGGGTTCAAATGGTCACAAAGATCATCGAGTCCCACCCCCCTGCCAGAACAGGACCATACAATCTAGCTCAGGTGACAAAGGAACACATTCAGACAGGCCTTGAAAGTCTCCAGAGAAGGAGACTCCAGAACCTCTCTGGGGAGCCTGTGCCAGTGCTCTGGGACCCTTACAGTCAAGAAGTTCCCACTTGTGTTGAGCTGTGCTGCTCTGCTGCAGCTTCCATCCTTGTCTTATCCCAGGGAACAAGTGAGCAGAGCCTGTCCCCACCCCTTCCTGAACCCCAGCCCTCAAGATATTTATAAACATTGATTAAATCCCCTCTCATTCTTCTGTTCTCCAGACTAAAAAGCCCCAGGTCCCTCAGACTATTCTCATAAGGCAGTGCTTCAGTCCCCTCATCATCCTTGTAACCCTGTTACAGGAGACCCATACATTTTGGGAGAAAAAGTTGCAATCATATCTTTTAAGATTTGTGCAGCTCTCACAACCTATAACACCTTTGTGAGTAAGATGATGTGCAATAAATTCCATTGTGAGAATCATTACTGAGATAGAAAAAGATATGTATAGGTGATTTTTTTCTTCATGCTTTTGAATCAGGAAAAGAGTCTTAAACATGATAACAAGCAAAGAGCAAGTGCACTTACTTGAATCCCAGCTCCCTCAGGTACTGTAATTTTCCACACACAATTCAGATTGTTGTCATAAGGTTCGGGGTAGCCAGGAGACAAAATGGTCCCTTTGCGCTTTGTTAAAATTCCACCACAGGGCACTGAAGGGAAATGCATAAGGCAAGAAAAGAATTAGGGAGCTTCAGAAGTGAGAAAAGTTACTACCAAAGCTTAAACAATGTTCAGCACATCATGACTAAAAACTTTGGTAAATTTGTGCTACGTTAAAAAAAAAAAATTA
>VWZI01001207.1:201318-213845 GCA_013396835.1 Psilopogon haemacephalus
CTGGAAGTTAATAAATGAAGCTTTATATTCAGAGCAACGCACAATATACAAGCAGATATTTACAGTATAACAGATATTTACAGATATATACAGTGAAAAAGTAATACAGAAACACCACAGCCCTCCTAGAGATTGAAATCCCTAAGAGGGGTTTCTAACCACCCTTACCACCTTTCCCCACTTCCTAATTTTATCTTATCATCTGTTTTATCCGGCAGATATGTGGAGGTAGATCAGCCAGGGGGGTTAGCAGTAGGAAAGAAGTTAGTGGAATTATTGAGAATCACTTACAAAAGGCAGGGAAAATGAGCCATGCATGGAGCCAGCCACAGCCCAGAGAGGTCTCAAACTGTCTCCCTTATCTATATTTGGGTTACAACTCTTAAAACATTTTTGTCTTTCTCAGTAGAGCTCTGAGGGAAGTTGCATCATCTGTGCTTTCCTTTCTCAGCCTATAGTCTAATTTCTCACTCAGATCCTCCAATTAGTTCAAACCAGCACACTGCTCCATTCTATCATCTCAGACACACAAAAGGCAGGAGTGAAAAGATCTGAGCTGTAAACTACGCTCGTCTCTTCTTAACATTGATTTTCTTCTATAAAGAAAGTGTTGCCTGAAAACATGCTGCTTTTCTTTCATGCTGTTATATCCTGTACTCCCAGACTAGGAGAGAAAGGAGGAGATAGGAAGTTGTACACCTGATCATATTTGAGCAAATAAACTGTTTATGTGAATGGATGAAAAGCTAAAGAGAATATGTTTGGGAACAAGAGATGGGTGACAAAGAAGAATGAGGAAGCCAGGTCTCTCTAATGTTTATGTACGGACCTGAGGGACACTAATCTCTTAAGTAATGCACATAATAGAAGAAAGAAACAACTTTAACTCTGGAGTAATAATTTTTTTTAAAAAAATAACCATAATAATAATAATAGAAATCAATACTAACATGATGTTACTTTACTTGAGGCACAATTAAGGAAAAAAAAAAGTCTTATTAAGATACCACGTTTCATTTAAGCCATCTTATTATTCAAGTAATAAGGATTCTAAATTTAATGGAAAAGTAATTTTGAAAAAGCTGCTTGGTTCTTCAATCACCTATCAGCTCATTTAGAGTTACGAATTAGAAGTAAAACAGCTTTCTGAATATAGTAATTATCTTTTATTATCCTACTAGTAAACATTTTTCTTTAAATCAGATGATTCATCAGTTCATTCATCTGAAACAAATTATCAGTTCGGCTTACTGGATCATATGGATGAAATTAATACTTGAACAATTAATACTTTTTTTTTTTTTTTTCCACTAATAGGCAAAACCAAAACAACTGTCAGTGGAAAATAATAAAACCAATTTATGAAAATATTGTGTTTGGGGAGAAAGCAAATCTTGCATCACAGGTCCTGCGGAGAGGGACTTGGGAGTCCTGGTAGTTGTCCATGGCACAGCAATGTGCCCTGGTGGCCAAGAGGGCCAATGGGATCCTAGGGTGCATTAAGAAGAGTGTGTCCAACAGATCGAGGGAGGTTCTCCTCTGCCCCTACTCTGCCCTGGTGAGACCTTATCCTGAGCATTGTGTTCAGTTTTGGGCTTCCAAGTTTAAGAGGGACAGGAATCTGTTGGATAAGATCCAGTGGAGGGCTACAAGAATGATCAATGGACTGGAACACTGCTTGATGAGGAGAGGCTGAGGGACCTGGGGCATTTTAGTCTTGAGAAGAAAAGACTGAGAGGGGATTTAATAAATGTTTAAAAATATCTGAGGGCTGGGGATCAGGAGAGGGGAATAAGCTCTGCTCACTTGCTCCCTGGGCTAGGAGAAGGAGCAATGATGGAAGGTGCAGCACAGGAGGTTCCAGCTCAACACAAGGAAAAACTTTACTGTAAGGGTCACAGAACACTGGCATAGGCTGCCCAGAGATGTTGTGGAATCTCCTTCTCTGGAGACTCCCAAGGACTGTCCAGATGTGTTCCTGTGTGACCTGAGCTAGATTGTATGGTCCTGCTCTGGCAGGTGGGTTGGACTCAATTACCTCTTTGGGTCCCTTCCAACCCCTGACACCCTGTGAACTGCCATTTTATTTTTAGCAGACCATAAACAATGAAATGATAATGCATTCTAAAGATGATAAGAATTACTTGTTGATTTTTAAAACTTTCTTCTTGAAGTAACCATATTTTCTTCATATTAATTGATGTGTTACAATTATGCATTGAAATAATATTAGAAAGCTGTAGAAATTAATTACTTAATTAATGTCAGTTTTTCTGCTTTTATCAAAGTGGTGTGAGCAAAAATTGTTTATAACCCCAAGTGATTAGTGGAAATTGTCTTCATCTACAGCCAAAATATTAATATATGTTGCCTTTCAGCTGAGGATGATTTTATCCTAAATTTCAGCACATACATCAATTATTCAAATTTCAATACTAAAATTTTCAGTTGCAAACAGCATAGATGAATTATATTTTTCAGGTTCATCATTATAGCGCTCCTTTTGTCTGTATTTTCTAGTGCACTTCCTATTTCAGTTCAGAGTCTGAGCTCTTAAACTATCATCAAAACCATTAGTGCCAAAATTGAGACATCTCCTTCTCTCATGAGATAAAAATAACCCAAAACCCCTTCTGTCCTTGGATACAATATAAAAATGTTAAATCTTAGCTTGAGCTAAGACTTCTTATAGTTTTGGAGAGTATGAGAGAAATTGCTAGAGAAATAAGACTGAAAATCTTACTATAATGTAACATTAGGCTGCAATTACAACAAAGATTTAGTTAGATACATCCAAAACAAAGAAATAACCCCACAACAAAACAAGAAACACAAAAACAACCAAAAACCCCACAACCAAACAAATAAAATCCTAACCAAACAACAACCAAAAATCCCCAAACCAAACTAACGAAACAAACAAAAAACCCCACCCTAACCCCAAGACAACAAAAAAGCTCCCAAAAGTCCAAATGGAAGCATCCAACCTATCTAATAACCTTAATAATGCATAAATAAAAAAAGAATTCAAGATATAGTAAAAGGTGCAACGGAAAACTTCAAGCACAGTTATTAAAATTATAAGGAAACTGAATTATTGCTTGTGTCAAAGATAGGTACTCATAAAATGCTAGAATACTTGTATTTTAGCAGTAATTAGATTAATAAATATAAGACCAAATCAAAGTGTTAAGACATCTTTTATCTGAGCAGTGTTCTTCAACAGGTCTCATTCCACAACAACAATAGTTTGTCTTTTTGCTTTTTTTCTTTCCAATGCATGCAACTCCCACATAATCAGTTAGATCTGGGCAAGTCTTGTTATTTGAGTGTTACTTTCAGGGAGGTTTTACCCTTTGTCAAAATACATCACAGAATGACAGAACCCGAGAGGTTGGAAGGGACCTCCAGAGATCATCAAGTCCAACTCCCCTGCCAAGGCAGGATCACCCAGGGTAGTTCGCACAGGAATGCATCCAGGTGGGTTTTGAAAGTCTCCAGAGAAGGAGAATCCACAACTTCTCTGGGCAGCCTGTGCCAGTACTCTGTCACTGTAAGGAAGTTTCTCCTCATGTTGAGGTGAAACCTTCTATGTTCCAGTTTGTAGCTGTTGCTCCTTGTCTTATTGCTGCTGACCAATGAAAGAGATTGAGCCCATCCACTTGACACCCACCCCTCAGATATTTGTATACATTGATCAAATCTCCTCTCAGTCTTCTCCAGACTAAACAGCCTCAGGTTTCTTGGTCTCTCCTTGTAGGGGAAGTTCTCAAGTCCCCCAGTCATCCCTGTGGCTCTCTGCTGGACTCTTTCTAACAGGTCCCTGTCTTGAATATTTTTATGTCTCCATATATACATTGCTCTTCATGTTCTTCCTAGCACTTCTGCTATTCATCCTTTGTAATCATTCAATGATATTGCTCTCTTTCATTCTCTTGCCTAAGTGCTGTGACCTAGGTGGAACCCATCAGAAGCAACAGGACTAGCATATTTTCATAGAATCCACAAGGATCATCTAATTCCAACCCTCTTGCCATGGGCAGGGACAGCCTACCCTAGATCAGGCTGGACAGAGCCTCAAATTTTACCAGCTTTGCACACCTGCCTCCAAAATAGAAATTCAGCATCTCTGGGTAGCAAGACAAAGCAATATCCTCTTACCAAACTGCCACAGTTTCACAGTCTTTTAATGACTTTTCAAAATACATTTCAAATTGGGAGGGGGTTAAACACAGCAGTACTAGAGATGAACCAAAGGAGGCTGAGTATGTTAACCCAGAGATAGGGTAAAATCAGCAGCCCAGCTGAAGTGTATGTACACCAATGCACGCAGCATGGGTAAGAAGCAAGAGGAGCTGGAAGCCTTGGTGCAAGAGGCAAACTATGATGCTGTAGCATAACAGAAACATGGTGGGATGACTCACACAATTGGAGTGCTGTAATCAATGTCTACAGACTCTTCAGGAGAGATAGGTGAGGGAGAAGGGGTGGAGAAGTGGCCCTGTATATTAGGGAGGCACAGGTCATCATGGAAGTAGAGATTAAGGATGGTCAGGTTGAGTCCCTATGGGTAAGAATTAGGGGGAAGGCCAACAAGGTAGACATTCTGTTTGGAGTCTGTTATAGACCACCCAACCAGGAAGATGATGATTTATTATTCTTTAAGCAGCTGGAGGCTGCCTCAAGATCATTTGCCTTCATTCTTGTGGACAACTTTAACTTGCCAGACATCTGCTGGGAATTTAACACCACAGAGAAGAAGCAATCTAGACAGTTCCTAGAGTGTACAGAGGATAGCTTCTTTTTAGAATCATATAATCAATCAGGATTGGAAGAGACCACAAGAATCATCCAGTTCCAACACCCCTGCCATGGACAGGGACACCCTACCCTAGATCAGGCTGCTCAGAGCCTCATCCAGCCTGGCCCCAAACACCTCCAGGGATGTGGCCCCAACCACCTCTCTGAGCAACTCATCCCAGGCTTTCACCTCTCTCATGGTGAAGAACTTCCTCCTCACGTCCAGTCCAAATCTCCCTACCTCCAGCTTTACCTGTTATGAGAGCCTACCAGGTTGCAGCCCTGCTCGACCTGCTGTTTGTTTTGTTGAGTTTTTGGGTTTTTTTTTAAATAAAATTCCAAACTCTTCTGGAAAGGGAAGTTTTGCCAGAAAATACATGCCAAGAGCCTGGATTCCAAGTTTGTTTTTTTTTTTTTCTTGGAGGACTTAAGAATATTTTCCTGAAATTTGTTAACAGAGTGGATGCAATTTAACTCTATTTCAAATTTAATAAGAATATATATTTTTTTTTAATTACTACAAATAAATACACAGCAAACAGCAGAAACAGCCAACCTTTCTTCAATAATACAGAGTGCTCAGAGGTTCTGTTTTACGAGTGTGGAATAATCACCCATTTCTGCAGTCAGGACTGCAACTGGAAGAAGCACAAAGCAAAGTTTAATGAGGACTGCAAACACTTTTTTTATTTGTTTTCTAAACAAGAGTCATTACAGGGAAATTGCTGAGAGAAATCCTGAATCTTTAAAGACTATATCTGGGTACACAACGCTGAAAACAAACATCTGAGCCAACACAGATAAGATTGCTTTAGAGAGGAATGGTTTATATGTAAAATAATACAATGAAGAGGAAAGGTGAGATGTATGCAGAGCCTAATAATAAAAAGCTTTTGTAAGTAGGAGATTTTTGTTAAACACTTCTTATTTTTATTTTTTATTTACGTGGAATTGCTGGAGCGGGTTCAGAAGAGGGCAACAAAGATGCTCAGAGGGCTGGAGCAGCTCTGCTACGAGGACAGGCTGAGTTGGGGCTTTTCAGCCTGGAGAAGAGAAGGCTTTGAGGAGACCTTATAGTAGCCTTCCAGTATCTGAAGGGAGCCTACAAGAGGGCTGGGGAGGGACTATTCACAAGGTCTTGTTATGACAGGGTGAGGGGTAATGGATTTAAACTGGAAGACTGGAGATTTAAATGGGTTGTAGTTCCTTACTCTGAGGGTGGTGAGACACTGGAACAGGTTGCCCAGGGAGGTTGTGGCTACTCCCTCCCTGGAGGTGTTCAAGGCCAGGTTGGATAAGACCTAGTGGGAGGTGTCCTTGCCTATGGCAGGG
This sequence comes from Psilopogon haemacephalus, assembly GCA_013396835.1. NCBI lineage: Eukaryota > Metazoa > Chordata > Aves > Piciformes > Megalaimidae > Psilopogon > Psilopogon haemacephalus. Next base: position 207,451 of record VWZI01001207.1, read on the forward strand.
GGTTGGAACTGAATGAGCTTTGAGGTCCTTTCCAACTTAAACCATTCTATGATTTTCCATGATTCTAAGCCTGATCTCAGCAAACTCCCTCCTGAAATGCACCAGAATACTCCAAGACTGAAAAGTAACAATGGTCACTCATGGATTCCCTGGACAGTTTTCTATGTCTCCTACTGCTAATAAGTGAAAATTCTGTTTCAGGGAGCAGGTGCATAAAGATTCCTCACTTGTTCTGCTAAGCTGACATTCCTATTGATTTTTGCAGACACAGAGGTGGGAAAATGGAGGAAGAGAAAAGAGAAAAAAGTAGTCAGGAAATTAAAAATAAAAAAAAAAGAATGGCTTGTATCTGCTGACTGCTGAAAATACATTTAATTTAAAAAAAAATAATCAGGTGATTTAAATGAAACCTATATGATATTCATGACAGTTCAGTAATGACGATTAACAAGTCCTTTTATGAAGCCAGGAAAAGTTGTAGCCAGAACCTAGTACCTGAGTCTATCAATATCCCTATCAGAACACAATTTGCTCAGATGAATTTGACTGGTTTGTGTTGCTGGCGTGATTTGCATTCTCCATAACTTTGAACAGCCCTACTGTTAAAGATCTAGGTGATTAGATGAATAGAGTTTTAGATTTTCTTTAGCCAGAGCCTCATCTATTTCTGAGAAGTGTACTCTATCAGACAAATTATATCCTGTTCTAAAAAGAAGCAGCTAGGTCAGTTCAGAGGTAAATCATGGCCTTGTCCCAATAGGAGGACAGAGAAGTGCTCCTATCTAGCGTAGATATTTGTTGGTGGCGGCAGGTTGGATACTCCTGAGTCTCAGAAGTCTGCTGATCAGAAGTAAGCAATTTTGCAGCACCTAATCAACCCCATGCTGGGCAGACCTGAAGAGTGAGAAAGCAGTTTTTCCACTCATACGGAGAATGAAAGTAAAAAAAATAAAATACACCCTTATTATTAATATAACTTTATGTTCAAAGGACCTAATCAACGGTGATGCAAGCTTTTGTATTGTGATGCTAAAGTACCTCAGCCCAGTCCTGAGGGAGTGAATCCAACAGAATAGCAGAGTTGTTTAGAAAATCTGCCACGACTTAATCACCTCCTCAGGATAGTAACATGCATTGGAAAGTATTTAAGTGACACATGTCATGTAGTCTGCCCTCTGTCATTTGGAAACAGGAACACAGAGTAATTTCAGCTATTTAAATAACAGCCTTTTCTCTGAACAAGGTTTGATAATTAAATATTTGGAACAGCTCGAGTCATGCTACTCAAGAAAACAAGAAAGAAAAAAAAAAAAGAAGAAAAAACCTCTTTAGAAATCTTTCACCAATTCATCGACATTAAAGTCAAATTATTATACTCATTCTGAAGCCATTAATTTCTTCAAAGACCACAGATGTGGTCTTATCACCATTCCACTTTGTTATAAGGCTACTAAATAGACAGAGATGCTGTTGCCATATCTTTATTGTCAAACTCAAAAGCTTAAGCTATTTAGTGCCTCGTATTAAATTGGTCATTATTATATTTTAAAGCATCATTAATACTTGAGCCAAAATTAATCATTTTTATTGAAAAAAAATCTAAAAGCAGCATTGAAAATCGACTTCAAAGCAGATCAAGCAACTAAAATAGTAAGCATCTTCAAATTTCATCTCAAAAAAAAATGTGTTAAATAGTTTCAACTCCTTTAAAAGTCCCCCAGTGATGACTTTTTTATTGGCATCTGCTCACTTGGCAAGCACATTAAGCACTGAACCTGTGAATTAAATACTCCACAGTTGTGAGTTTGCATGTATAAAACCTATCAGTCCTTTCTCTCATAAACTTAGGAGATTCATAGATAAATGGAAAGTGATGGCCTTCTAATATTTCTTTAAATCACAGAGTTAGCATCACAAACTTTACCTTCATCTGGAAAAGCACACCAGAATTTAAGCTAAACAAATAAAGCTCACATCTATTCTCCCAAAGTCTTAGACTGAAAGCTCCAGTTCCATGGAGAGCAGGTAGCAGAGTAATTCATATATACTTCAAACTACGATAAAAAATATTGTATTCACTATCTACCAGGTGTGTGTGTATATATATATATATATATAGATATATATATACATAAATATATATATAAAATATACTGCTACTAGCCTATTTATATCTGAATTAAGTAGTTATCCTAAGCTATCACAGCCTGCTCTCACAAGCCTGTCTCCTCCAACAGACAGGAGGGGAAGTAACACAAAAATCCCTTTGGGTTGAGCTGCTGGAATAATTCACAACTACCTTAGCCTATTTGCAGAAAATGTGTAGCAAAATGCAGAAGTAGTAGCAGAAAACAGTGATAAAATGGTTCTCCCCACCCAAGCACACAGCAGTCCACCCAGCAGAAATACCAACATGCCAAAACCAGAAGCAGCAGCAGCTAGAAGAAGAAGCCTCTCATGTTACAATCTAAACTTCAAGTCCTGGGATACCTTGCTCCATCCAGCATGTTCATTTTGAAGCTGGCATAACAGCAGTATGGTATTAAATATCAGCAGCAAATTCAACTCAACCTATGACTCTGTGTTTGAATAATGACAAAAAAAAAACCAAATCAAAAACATCATTGCAACAATCCTATTAAAACTTGCCAAATATTTTTCAGAGAAATAATTTTTTACATCAATGGTAAAAAGTAATTTCCTAGTTTGCATAAGTAACCTAAAATTTTGCGTTATAATGCATTTTGTACCAAACTCTTAAAATACTTGTACTTTATGTAACATTTTAGGTATATTTATTATATATTCTGAAGAGTAACACACTGAATACTTACATTAAAAAAAAAAAAGAACCCCAAACCCACAACAAAACAAACAAAAAAACCCCAAAGAATAAAAAGACCAGAGAAACCCAACCCGAAACCAAATCAAGGCCAGGTTGGATGAGGCCTTGGGTGACCTATTCTAGTGGGAGGTGTCCCTGCCTACGGCACAGGGGGGTTGGAACTGGGTGATCTTTGAGGTGTCTTCCAACCTAAACCATTCTATGATTCTTTGATTCAAACTAAATCAAACACAACAATTACAAAAATTAACATAAAGCAGCATTTACACCAATGTCACAAATATTTCCTTTCACTGCTACTAATTTATCATTTAAAAAACCCAGCAAAACCCTAACTCAAATCAAATGAACCAACCAACCAAAACCAGTTGTATGTCCGATTTCATATGACCTTAGTTTGGCTTGTCTCTGGGATGAAAACCACTTCTCTGTCTGCTGGATATCCTGTGCACAATGATGTCTTAGTTCAATTCTACCACAGATAGCACTGCTGGTTATCTACTTTTGAATGAATCTTTGTTAGCGGACTGAAGAAAACTGCAGAAAAAGATTTCCATACACTAATACTGAACTCTCAAAACTCAGTTTGAAGAATTAACTAAACATCCTTCTAATATTTTCAGATGCCAGCATAAGATCCGTTGAAATTTTTGCATTAGTAGAATGGTGTTAAAAAGAGAGATGATGCGTTGGTTTGAGGCTAATTGGAATATTTTAATAAAAGAAATTAGATTGTAGGTTGAGAAAGGAAAGCGTTGGTGATGTCTACTTCGCTCATAGTTATGCTGACAGATACAAAAGTAAGAACTCAAACATAGATAAGATGGAGATGCTCAGGTCTGAGCTCTGGGCTCTTGGTCTCTTCCTCTCCTTGCCTTCCAGCTGAATCTGTGTAACCCAATTAATAAATTCCTGCTTCTAACCCATCTGGCCAATCTTTCCTGTTTACCTGGCATGTAAGACAGATTCTAAGATAAGATCGGGTGGTGGTAAAGTGGAAGGGTAGTTGGGAACCCCTTTTGGGGACTCTGATCTCTGAGAGGGGCATTGTGTTTCTGTGTTACCTTTTTGCTGTAAATATCTGTAATATATTGTAAATATTTGCTTGTATATTGTGCTAAGCTGTACATATAAAGCTTCATTCATCAACTTCCAGCCAGCTGAGTCTAGTCTGGGTGAAATACTATACTCATAATCTAGTTAGTTGTCATGTTCAATTAGAATTTCATTACATTTCTGGATTAAGCAATTCTTCCTTTTACAATATTGGTAGCTTATATATGAAGTATCCTGCCTTTATGTCAAATCTTATAAGTATATATGCAAAAGCAGAAAATGTGATCTGGATGTTGCCATTCAGGACACTCTGAAACTTATAATCTGTCCTTTCCTACTTTTCAGTGTTGTGTTGTTTTGTTTTGTTTTTTTTTCCCTAAATGTAAAGAAATCAATGTTTGAAAAGAAACAAAACTACTGAAATAACTCTAATGTAACACTGCTTTTTAACTGTCTAAGAATTAATCAGATTGGAAAAGACCTCTAGGATCATCAAATCCAACCTATCACCTAACCCTTCTAATTAACTCAACTTGGCACTAAGTGCCTCATCCATCCTCCTCTGAAACACCTTCAGGGATGGGAACTCTAACACCTTCCTGGGCAGCCCATTCCAATGCCAGTCACTCTTTGTAGAACTCCTTCCTAAAGTCCAGCCCAAACTTTCCCTGGTGCAGTTTGAGACTGTTTCCTCTTGCTCTGTCACTGAGTGCTTGAGAGAAGACACCAAACCTCGCCTGGCTACAACCTCCTTTCAGGTAGCTGCAGAGAGCAATAAGGTCTCCCCTAAGCCTCCTCTTCTCCAGGCTGAGCTGTTTAACTAAATACACATTGACAACATTGCATGATGTGTGCTTTCACTGGCAGAATAAATGTTGTACGAGTATAGAATAAGCCAGGTTGGAAGAGACCTCCAAGATCATCCAGCCCTATCCAATGGCACTAAGTGCCCCATCCAGTCTTTTCTTGAACACCTCCAAGGATGGTAACTCCACCACCTCCCTGGGAAGTATCTTCCAGTATCTGCAAAACCCCTTATTCTTTGCAGGATATAAAAATATGAAGGATATTATAATTTTAGTATTAGTAGTGCTAGTTGTTGCATTGATAGTAGTAGTACTGCTACTGTTGTTATTATGATTAGTAGTAGTAGTAATTCCAAACCCCTGCTATTCGGTTTTATTTGTTTCTTCTCTTTGATGCCCGTTTACAATAATTTGGGGCTATCTCACAGCACAGAAATTCAAGAAAAGGCTCAAGGAAAAGCTGAAAATGGTATCACTCGATGGTAAAAAAAGTGTCTGTGAACACAAGCCAGTTATTCAAGAATTGAAAAGGAATCATGAATTTTTATTTCCCTATTTATAGTAAGCAAACTAGTCCTATTTCCATTGCCAAAATTCTAAGAAATCTCATCCCCAAATGTCATGCTTACCCATAAAGTGCTTGCCTTTTTTCTTTAAAAAAAAAAAACAAAAAAACTGTAGTTTGCTGAAAATGTAGAACAAATGTGCAGTCTCCATGGAAACTAGACATTTTCTCAATTATATATACATGGTTTTTAGCTTCTTTCTAAGGGAAAAAAAAAAAAAAAAGCTCTGGTTTGAATTTCCTATTTTTGATGGGCACTGAGAATCAGTATTTAATTTTCTGATATCATGGCTCATAAACCACACTTACACCTTACTGTGTATGTTCACTCTGCCTCTTTGATCTAACAGAAAGGAAAGTCATTTACTGGGGCAAGTTCATATAAAATTTGTTTCACTGCTAAAAGCATTAATTTAACTAGAAGTATAGACAGCACCGGGATGCAGAGTAGAGCATGCAAATTAATTCATGGGCATTAGAAAAACGAAATGAAATCTCACACTTCTCTCTCTTAATTGTAGCTACTGCTGGATTTCAGAGTCGAACAGTTAATGATCATTACAGCATTTGAAAATATCAGTGGGAGAGTGTCAAAGAAGATGAGTCTTCCATGTTTACAAGAGCTTTTGCCTGTGGCATACTGTGTGCCTTTGTGAATCATTTATCTACTAGCTTAAACCTGTCATGGTATGAAATATTGCAACTGTGATTCTGCATGACAGAATAATAAAACACTGAAAGAAGTCCATACTTCAATGACCTTTCCACAGAAGTTTGGACTTGAGAACCTGAAAATCTGCACAGGAAATAGTTTTTTCTTTTTTTCTCCATCAAAAACTAATCAAGACCAGTGAGTTCCTTTCTACATACTGAATATGCTATTCCACTTGTTGTGAAATATGCTATTCCACTTGTTTATGAGGGTTTGGGGTGGTTTTTTCTGTATCTGGTTGCTTTTAGCTTTTCTGAAAACTGTGATCTATTATAAGGTCTCATGTACTATATTGGATACCAAAACCATTTCACTCAGAAAATATCTGAATGGTATCTTTAACAATGAAAACTGAAGGCAAGATGGCAGAGGAAATGAGATAGTAAGGAAGGGGGAGAGGGGAGCAAGGGA
>VWZI01001207.1:217253-244378 GCA_013396835.1 Psilopogon haemacephalus
TTTTTTTAATCCAAAAGCAATCACAGAAGTCACCCAGAATTTTTCAAAGTATCCAAGCAACAGAAAAGATAAGAAAGAGGTCAGGTCTACTTACCAAATTCCTTAGGAACAGTGATAGAATAAACACAGTTGTGACCAACGCTATAGTTCTTGGGGTAGTTTGGTGATAATACAGTTCCTTCAGAACCAGTTGACCGGCTTCCACAGGGTGCTGAAATGTAATTATAATGAGATTTTAATAATATCATATAAGAAAAAAAAATTAAGTGACATTTTAAGTGTTGATTTTTTATGTGTTGGGGTAATGGGTTTGAACTGGCAGAGGGGAGATTTAGGTGAGATGTTAGGAGGAAGTTCTTCACAGTGAGGGTGGTGAGACACTGGAACAGGTTGCCCAGGGAGGTTGTGGCTGCTCCTTCCCCGGAGGTGTTCAAGGCCAAGCTGGATGAGGCTTTGAGCAACCTGTTCTAGTGGGAGGTGTCCCTTCCTAGGGACACCTAGGAGGGGAGGTGTCCCTTCTAGTGGGAGGTGTCCAGGGGGTTGGAACTAGATGATCTTTGAGGTCTCTTCCAACATAAGTGATTCTATGATTCTATAATCTATGCTATTAAAGTAAATTTTATTGCACTTCTAGACTGCATTAAATCTGCATAACCTGTGAAGTACTGAGTATGCACAACTTTCTCATATATCAAAAGACAACTGATTGCACTCTGAAGTTTTCCAGATCAGTTATTGGTTTTGTTTACCACTTATGAACCATCTTAATAAAATAATGATGAGCTTTATGCACAGTAAGCTATAATTTACAGCATACAAAACTATTATTCATTTCTATGATGTTCATTATACTCTGATAAAACCATAGATCATGCTGCCCTTCTGTACACTAGTAAATTTTTGCTCATGCCAATAGACATATAATTCAAAATAACATATATTACAACTGAAATAAGAAAGTCAGGGTCCCTTGACTGAACACTTGTTTATTTCTCGATTATTTATAGCATTATATATGAAAAGTTCTGAACAAACACTTTATCACACAAACTCCATGTTTATTCTACTATTAACAACTATAATACTCGATAAAATGGCAGATAAATAACAATGCTATTTACTACAACAACGCATTTTTCTAAGGTTAACAGTATAAATAAACACTTGGCACTATTCATAATTGTCAAGCAAGAAACAGTGGGTTTTTTTTCCTTATTTTCCTTCATCATTTATATGAAGTAGTCATAAATGTTAATGATTTCCTGTGTCTGCTACCTGCTTCTCACAAATCCTTTGTAATTTAGTAGTTCAATCTATTGTCAAGATTATGGCATCTCTTTAAAATCATTCTTCTAACCTTGGACCACAAAATATGAGTTTAATGTTAGCATGACTATTTAACAGAATTATTTTCTCTGTTAAGTATTTATTTCCTAAAATAAATACTACATAACGTTTCATTTGCTAAACATGCACACAAAAAAAAAAAAATCAGGCTTTTATGATATGGTCTCAAACCATTAATATCTTCTGAATTGTATTAAATAAGAGAGAAATGGCCTTCTTAATCTTATGAGAGAAAATTCTGCCTCATCACTTGTCACACTAAACAAAAGCTACTTATTTGTGTTGCTTCAAATCTTGTACTTTTAAAGACTACTGAGTCTTGAGTTAATTCACATAAAATATATGGTAGATTATAACCATGAATCTTTTAATGCTAGCAACTTATGGCCCCATTACTGTGAGCAAAAATGTCTGTAATTCACATCAACTTCAGTTCTTTTCAGTATGGAATTTGAGTTTGATGCAGAGTTTGACAGGCTGTGTACCAGAAACAAGAGTAGATGGTACCTACTGCTTGAGTCTGCATATACAATCTGTAAACGATTTAATGGGCTTGTGTGAAAGCCATGGAAATTGAAGCAGGTCAGCAAAACGATCTTGGATTCCACTTGTGCATGTGTTTATGCATGTTACAGCTCAGGCATATATACCAGAAATTAACGAATTGGCCAGGACCAAGGACAAGACATAGTCTTGGGGATGTTCAGTACAGCTTTACTTATAGACAACCACCCTGAGATACAGAGTATGAAACAAGATTACCATACATACATGGCATACTGTTCTCTATGGATAAAACAACAATTTCAGCATCTTTCTTCAATTCACCATCTTGTGAAACATCAGAAATCCATGTTTTCTTGTAAAAATATATTTAGATAATGGAATTATCTGTCTTTTTTTTCCCAAGAAGCAATAGAGGCTTGGCTGAGCCTCGTATTCAGGAACTTACTTGCCTTGAGTTATTCGAAAAGCACAAACTGAAGACTCTTCCTTAGCTGAATCTGGCAAATATTTTTTTGCTGAAAACAGATCTAATTACCAGCTTGTAAATATCCAAGATTTTGTATTCCAGATTTTGAGTGATATTGAAAAGAATATAGCAGGCTATACACAGTAAGTGCACTAAAAGCAGAGAAAGAGGATTGCAAAATGGCTTATTCTCTCAAACCTCATTTCCTCCTTTACTGTTTGTGAGCTGAGTTACTACAACAAAGACCATTAAAACTGTTACACTACAGAACTCCTACCATTATTATATATAGGCAATATTTTCTTTTATTAGGTGAGCTCCTTTTCAGAGTCTGCTACTTTAACTCCATTTTATTAGCAAGGAGAAAATGAAACATTACGTAGATGGAAGAACCACAACTTTATTCAGTGAGTGTGAAGTGAAAGAGACTCCTGGAAATGTATCTCATGGAGTTGTAGTGTATTTATCAACTGGAGCCAGAGATGTCTGGTGCACTGAGAAACATGAAATAGAGGCACCTCACTGGTCTTTGTTTAGCCTGGAAACACTAAGCCAGAGAGACCTCAGATCTCATCCCTTGTTTCAGAGTCAAAGCTCTAGAGCCAAAGGCATATGGTTGAGTGGGGAAAGAGGGAAACAAAGATGGGCCTTCATCCACCTCCTGTTGAGGCTGATGTTGAGGGGACAGATCCTACAGTGCACCTGTTCCTGCCTCACGTAAAGGGACTAAAGCCACCCAGGGAACCACATCTTTCACCACACACCTGTGTCTGACAGAAATGCTCATGCCATGAACAGCAACAACCTCAATATTGAACTGCTCGAGTGTGTCCAGAGGAGGGCCACAAAGATGATAAGAAGGCTAGAGCACCTACCCTGTGGGGACTGCCTGAGGGAGTTGGATCTGTTCAGCCTGGAGAAGATACAGAGACACTTTATAATGACCTTCCAGTATTTGAATGAGCTTACAAGAAAGCTGGGAAAGGAGTTTTTACTCAAGCAAGAATGGATTGAAGCTTGCAGAGGATAAATTTAGATTAGATATTAGGAAGAAATTATTTACACTGAGGATTGTGAGACACTGGAATGGTTTGCCCAGGAAGGTCATAAATGTCCCCTCCCTAGCGGTGTTCAAGGAAAGGCTGGATGAGACCTTGAGCAACCTGGGCTAATGGAAGGTGTCCCTACCCATGACAGGGAGTTTGGAACTAGCTGATCTTTATGGTCCCTTCCAACATAAACTATTCTATGAATCTACAAATCTTCATTTCTCCTTTTCCCAGCTTTCTATTTTGAACTGAACTTGGCCTGGGAGAGATTGCAGTGAGAGACAGTGAATTTTGGGCATCTGAAGGTTCAAAAATGGGAAGTTAACTCAGTTAAACCTGCACCAGAACTTCCCAGAGCAGGTATTTTTGTTCAATTGGAAGCAGCTGTGATTTTAATTTGGCTTAGAGGAGAACTTTAGGGGGGGAGGAGGCGGGGGAAACAGTGGTCAAAGCTTTCAGCTAGCAGGAAGGGGGTAGACAGGAGGACCCAGAGCTCGGTGCTGCAAACCTCCACCTTCAGCTTGACTCTTTTGCTTTTTTCTGCTTTTGTTGTTCCTCTCTGAGTCAAGCATAGCCCCACCGCAGGACACAGAGTGGAGAGAACACAGCCTGGTCACCTCCCCAGGGGTTACAAAGGCCTGACCTGGCTGGGCCTTGTGCTTGGTGCTGCCACCACTGTGCCTTGAGGAGGGAGGCGAAGAGGCTGCGATGCAGTGAGCATCAGCAGCACCAAGCACAAGACCCAGATGGCTCATGCCTTTGCAGCCCCTGAGGAGATGCGAAAAACAAGGCTAAAAAGAAAAAAAAAAATCAGTTTATGTAGCTTAAACTATTTCTCCTTCTTTCTAACATATCCTTCACTAAACTATGCTTCCAAAAATTGGCAGCAGATTTAGTTCAAGAGAAGATGAAGTACCTGGTTTTACGGTGCACTCTATTTAACTAATCCTTTAAATACCTTGGAAATTTGGATTCTCTGGCAGTCTATTTTAATGAGGTCATTGTAATTAACTGCTATTCTTCATTTCTTATGCTTTATTTACCATTATATTACATGAGTACTTCTTAAATGAAAGCTTAGAATAATTACACACATCATTTATTATTCAATGGATATTGTGAAACCGTATTATGAATTCCAAATGTATATGCAAAAGGTCAGAGACTCAAAGTAATACTTGGTGTGGGTATATGCATGTGGCTGTATTTATTTTTAATTGTTTTCTGAACTTCCTAGAATTATTAACCTTTATAGGTCACCCCAATAGCATTTTCAAAATTTCTCTGATATTAAGAGAAGAACAACTGTAAGGAAAGTTGAGATTTAACTTAATCATATCGCTCAAAAACTGTGGGGTTTCATTCTGCATAGTCACATAGGAAGATCTTTTTGTTCCTTATTCCCAAAAGCACTTATGCATTCTACACTAAATAGTCTGTACTCTATCATAGAAAAAGTAAGCTCAGAATCTCCAAAAACTATATACCGATGTATTTGGTTTAGGCTAGCCCCCCTTGATCTCAGAAGCCCAATAAATACTCAGTACAATTTGGAAATAAAAAGATATAAAACTTTAACAATAAATAGGAGGTAAGGGGATTTTTATAGAAGGTGGGGAAAAAAGTGGAACAGAATACAGGGTATGGAGAACGAGGAGAATTACAGATGATTAAGGGAAAGGGGATCAAAACACACAAAATAGAAATACAACCCGTGGAAATGTAAGTTGAATCCAAATGCTGGGATGGATGATGCGATGTTGGATGAAGCAGGATGCTGGCTTTTTTTGTGATGAAAAGCAGTTAGTCAAAGCTCCAAAGGTAAAATAGTTGCTATCCCCATGTGTTGGCTGGAGAGCACATGGTGTTCAGCAGCAAGGCAGCAAGGAGGCAGACAGGTGAGAGAGAGAGAAGACAAGCTGTCCACCTCTTTTTATAGCACACCCTGGCAGGAAGTGGGAGTGGGCTAAACATGACACCTGCGGGCAGGTCAGACCTTCCCAGGGAGGAGTCAGAAGGCTCCAGGTGGGCTTAACCCCTGACAACTGATAAATCTCTACTTAATTATGACAAATCCAATAGCTGAAAGTTAACTATTCTCTTTTTTTGTTTTTTGACTTGATAATTTTTGGTGTCCCACGGTCTGATTTCCATGGAAGAGGAGTAAGTGTGCTCGTAGAGAAAAATGAGTGCAGTGTGAGGGTTGTACTTTAATTGGGAAAAAGATACCTACTCTTCTACTTTTTCAGGAATCACAGGAGACTAGCTTTCTTGAATGAAATCAAAAGCAGGACTTGAGATACTGTTCTTGCTAGTTAGCTTGCTGCCAGACATTGGCAGGATCACAAGCTCACAGGATGCCAGGGGTTGGAAGTGGGACCCAAACAGATCGAGTCCAACCCCCCTGCCAGATCAGGACCATACAGTCTAGCTCAGGTCACAGAGGAATGCATGCAGGTGGGCCTTGAAAGTCTCCTCTGAGTGATATATTTTACACATTCTCACAAAAAAAAAAAAAACAACCCAAAAAAAACCTGCAAGTGTTCCAAAATAGTGTTCGTTGTACGTGTTCATCTCAAGCTTCCACAGAGTTTATTCAGGTATTTCACTATATCTGGTATTCCCTATGTTGCAGCTTTAAGTCATGCTCTGGTGAGCACGCAAGCTCAGTAAATCCTGTTCATGCAGTCCAGATGCAAATGGGAAAATATACCATCCTAACAAGCTGTTTGAATCCCCTTTGGTGACTTCTAAAGAAACTGATCTTTCTCCACAGAGTACACTGGGAGGAAGGCTGAAAATGCTACAGCAATGGGCATGTATTTGTTAAACATGGGCAGTGGTAGCTTAGGAACAGAAATCTCATACTGAGGAGGTGTTTCAGTCGCCAGAAAATAAAATCCTTTATATTGTCTTCAAATGTCTTTTCAAATCTAGCTAGTAAAAACTAAATTTTCGTAGTACCTACTATAGTATTTTACATATTCAAAACACATTCCTTACTGATTTAAATTCTACTTTGAAGTACTGAGCTCATGGCCTGTGTGATTCTGTAAAACAGGTTATTGTGGGCAAAAAATAAATGACAAATGTTTTTTAAGTAGCCAACATAGGACAACTTTAAGTAAAGCATGATGCTTAAGTGGTTAAATAGACATTACTTTGGAACGATAAAACAAATACAGTCTGATTCACAGTAACATTCATCTTCATTAGCTGCAAGTATACTCTGTGCCTTCTGCAACTGTCTCATTACATGTTTTTAAACTCTGAAATAAATTAAACAGTGGTCCTTCATACTGTGACTTCAAATATATGCACCTTTTTGTCATCACTGGATCAAAACAAAACAACTGATGCCCTCTCTTAGCCATTGTGGTATATAAAATAACTGCTGAAGGATTTCCAAACATACCCTCACCTGCAGAGCAGATTTAATTTTGTAACCTGAAAATATTTGAGGTTTCAGCATTAAATTGCCATTTAAATTTTTTTGGTCTTTCTTTCTTAAACATAAATATCACATCAGTTTATTGTTCATAATGGTATCACACTTTTATGTACATTACATTTTATGTACGCTTTTATGTACATTACATGCATGTAATACTCTAATAATTAATATAATATAAATCATTCTGTGATTCTATGATTCTATAATTTGTATTAGAAGACAAATTTTCCCTGTCTACACACTTCAACACTGCCTCAATTTTGTAACATGAAAATATTTGAGGTTTCAGCATAAAGTTGCTTTTTTTTTTCTTTTTTTCTTTCTTAAATGTAAAATATCAGTTTATTGCTCATAATGGTATCATACTTTTACATAAAATAATTGTGAATACTTTTTTATATATGTGCAATACACTTATAATTAAGATAATTTGTATTAAAAGACAAATTTTCCCTGTCTACACACTTCATGTCTGCCTTAATTTTGTAACCTGAAAATATTTGGAGTTTCAGCATTAAATTGCCTTGTTTTTTTTTCCTTTTTAAAAAAAAATATCACATGAGTTTGTTGCTTTAAATGGTATCATACTTTTACATAAAATAATTGTGAATACTTTTTAATGCATGCATGAATATAAATATATGAATATATAAATAGATAAATATATAAATATAAAAATAATTTGTATTAAAAGACAATTTTTCCCTGTCTACACACTTCATCTTGACTCCTATGTCGTTTCATTCTTCACATCTTTAAACAAAAATCTATGCATTTAACAGAGTAATTGGTGACATTGAACAGTCACTCCAGGCAGCTATGGCTCGGGTTTTGGGTTTCTTTGTTTTCTTGCTTGTTTTTTAACCAATACTGGTTTTACAGGTTTTATAAATAGAGATTTAAGGGAACTGCGAAGTAGTTTTAAAACCAAAGCATCAGCCTTGTCTTCTTGTTTTATTGTGTGAATGTCATGAAGCTGAATTCTTAGTCTACTCAAAGATGTTTTGCAAATATGACAGTGCATGTTAAAAGGCACAATATGAGAAAAATCACAGTTGAACCCTGTACAAATGTTCATTCAAGGAAGTTTTTTGTAAGTAAATAGTGAAGAAATCTAGTCAGAATGGCCCTTCAGCATTGAAAACACAAAAGGAGGTGTCACAACTCGTTCATATGCCCCTGGCAGTTGATGAACTCTGATATTATTTAGTCATAGTTTAAGTGTAAAATGAATAGTGATAAATTTATTTCAAATGAAAGTGTCATGCTTCAAGAGTAGGTAAATGGATGACTACACTTGCAGCATCACCCATGCTGCCATTTCAGAAGGTGTATTTTAATACCTTCTGTACTTTTGTTACATTAAGTTGACTAAAGCTGGACTTTGCACTTCAGCACACATTAACTTTCTTAGTGCCTTCATTCCACTCTTCCTACCATAACTACTAACCATCTAAGCTCAAGTCATCCTCAGATTTTCTGAATGAGGACTTATTCTACCAGGAGAAAGACAGATATTGGACTACTGAGAATTAATTCCAGATTTTGCAAGGATTCTCCTTTAGTGCTTCTAAGCCACCCTGACTTTGTATCCTCACTGCTTCTCTGCTTCCCTTCTACTATCTCATTCAATCCTCTGCCACCGCCAAGTGTCAAGGCAACATGTTTATTGCAGGCATAAATTTCTGCCAAAGAGAAACTATTTTAAAGTAATTTAATTACATTGCAGAGCAATGTTATGGCAGACAACTAAGAAAGCAGCACTGAACATGAAATTAATGAAACAATTAAAAGGACTTAAAAATAAGTGGGTTTAGCAAAAAAAAAAAAACAAGAGCAGTGATGGTAGCCAACCCAAAATACAGTTACTAATATATATCTAGAGTATCCTTCCAATAACATCTGATCCTGATCTCAATTATATTTCAGATATACACTTGATCTATTCCATTAAAAACAAGCATTTTTTGTCTGGAAATGCATTTTTACTTCATTTTTATATAGAGATGAAAATGTTAAATAAATATTAGTCTTTGAACAGCTGCCTTTCAAAATCTTCAATTTCTTATATGTGATAGTTGAGCATTTGGGAATATAATCAAGAATTGGGCTGCATGAGGAGAAGTGTGACCAGGGAGGTGATTCTCCCCTTCTATTACACTCTGGTGAGACCTCACTTGGAGTAGCGTCCAGTTCTGGAGCCCTTATTACAAGAAGGATGTGGACATGCTGGAGTGTGTCCAGAGTAGGGCCACGAGGATGATCAGAGGGCTGCAGCACCTCTGCTGTGAGGACAGACTGAAAGAGTTGGGGCTGTTCATTCTGGAGAAGAGGAGACTCCCAGGTGACCTCCTTGTGGTCTGCCAGTATCTGAAGGGGGCCTACAGTAAAGCTGGGGAGGGACTTTTAGGCTATCAGGGAGATTCAGATTGGATGTGAGGAGGAAGTTGTTGAGCGTGAGAGTGGTGAGGCCCTGGAATGGGTTGCCAGGGGGGTGGTTGGGGCCATATCCCTGGAGGTGTTTGCAGCCAGGCTGGCAGAGGCTGTGGGCAGCCTAATCTAGGGTAGGGTGTCCCTGGGCATGGCAGGGGCACTGGAAGTAGATGATCCTTGTGGTCTCTTCCAGCCCTGACAGATTCTATGATTCTAATTCTATGCTTGTGCTCCAGAAATGCAGCATGAGGCAAAAACATTGATGAAAGTTTTAAATAATGTGATCAAAACCATTACATCCAAAATATTATAAACTCAAAAAACCCCAAACATATCCTTGATTATTGCATCCATAAAACAGACTATCACAAGAGAGTTCTGATTTTTTTTCTATCTATCTATACATATATATATGAACATGAATTCAGAAGACTACACCAGTATGCAATAATCACTTCAAAATCATAGTTTCACTATGCCCAAAGCTTATGAAATGGGACCTAGAAAGCCTCTGATTATGTTTGATTTTAAAAATCTGTTAACATTTAATATATTACAAAATAAAAGATAGTAAAATTAAGCTTTTGTGTTCAGTCTTCCGCACAAAAAGTTTTGAGATACAAACCTGATCTGACCTTCCTTAAACAGCTGTGACAAGTTAATACAGGTAGAAGGAAACAAAAAAATAACCATACAGACAAGTGTGAATTATTGCAAATTAAACCAAGAGCTACTGTCATAGTTGAAAGAGAGAACCGATACTGTTTCTAACTTTCCAGGAAAACATTTCTTTGGGAGAAGATGAGGCTTCAGGCACCCCTTTTCCCAGCTCCTAATAATGCAGATCTCCCAGGTTATATGACTACAGGAGCAGATATGTATTTTAAGGTCCCTTCTCCTTCCTTGTAATGCATCTGGCTTTTTACTGTGGTCTTTAATCACTAAGCCACCACAAGTATAGCATATAATTGTGTACATAAGACTAGGAATTAAGATTTCTTGTTGCAGTCAATTAATGATGTTTCTATTGATTTTAAATATCATGGTATGGAATTCCTCTGTGAGCAATCCTAGAACTGACAGAAGTAATCTTTTCCTTATTTTCAGAGTGCCCTAGTGTGGTTTCCAGGAAAATCATTAAAAGAGGTAATGGTTTTAAGATGAAAGAGAATAGATTTAGATTAGTTATCAGGAAGAAACTCTTTAACATGAAAGAGTTCAGACACTGGAATAGTTTTCTCAGAGAAGCTGTGGATATTTCATTCCTGGAGGTGTTCAAGGTCAGAGTGAATAAGGCTCTGAGCAATCAGATCTAGTGGAAGGTGCCCCAGATCATGGAGTTGGAAAGAGGTGATCTTTAAGGTCTCTTCCAACCCAACTCACTCTATGATTCTGTGATTTTATCACTTTATTTGATTTCCTTTTAAACAAAAGACAAACAGTATATATGAATATTCTGAAGATTATTTTATAACCTCCTCCCCCCCCAAAAAAAAGAAGAAAAAAAAAAAGTGAATTGGTCATAGGCAATTCATTACAATATTTGGGATTGTTAAATAAATCTTCCATATGAGAGATTTTGTTGCCTAGATTCTAATCTTTTGTAGGATAACATTGCAGACTACAATGAAATGTAATGTTATTTTTTATAGCTATCAATAAATTGTTTTTTTTCTGGTAAGAACAAGGTTTTAACACTCAGCCATAAAGCATAATTTTCCACTACAGGACTTTTGGTTATTCTGTAAATAGTTGTTTGCTACCAAAAATTTAACATTAACTACACTTGGTGAAGCAAAGAGTAATCATTAATCATAATTTCCATCATAGTAGTACTGAATCTGTGTGTATTAATTACATCCTGTTTTTAACATCCACCATGAAATGCCAAATAATTTAGCATATTAGTCTGGATAATCTTTGCATGTGTTCAAAAAACAATGAAGCCAATGATTTGGTTCACTTCCCACACTTATTAGAGAGGCTCAAAGTCATATTTAATAATTATTTCAACCAAATACGAGTCCTGCCTAATGCACATAGGACTAGGTCATGAAAGAAATATTTGGTGTATAAGGACAAATTGCGAGACCTTTATGCACTAAATACATTTTGGAAAATTATTCTACTATACTTAAAGCCTCTGCTCAGCTTTTATCTAACTCCAAAATCATCAGTTATTGACTTTCAGGGTCTGCAGACACTAGGTTTGTACATTTGCAGGAAAGGAGGTTTTGAGGAAAAGAACAATTCAGCAGCCACTTCATGATGTGTTCCTCAACAAAAACTTCCTATGGCACTTGAAGTACCAGACATTTTCAGAAGATGCTTAAAGCTATCCCAAACAGTTGTCCTGCCAACATAATGTATCCACAGCCTTCATCTTCTTTTGAATTCTAAACTGAGAATGCTTTTATCCCATATGTTATGTAAAAGGCTAGACTTTACAAGTGAAAACCATAACTCTTTTCTAAATGTGGACCACTCAAATTTATTTTTCAAGACTGTGCCTTAAGTTATGTCTAATCATTCAGAATGGGTGTAGAGATGAGATTCTACTGAGATTCTACTATCCTGTGCATATATCCATACAAAAAGTTTTTCACTTAATAGTGTCTGACTTCGGACTAGTACATCATTTTCACCCTTATGCTATTCATGTTTTTTCATCTGGCCTTTTCTTCATGAAAATGATCAGATATTACTGACATAAATTCTCTTAGTAGTGAAAAAGCATTTCTACGCTGTTGGACTCACACACTTTACAAAACCAATTTTATACATGGTAAAAGCATGTTCTCAAGCCCAAGAGAGACAGCTGGAGTGTTGAAAGTTTTCCCTTCCTCTTCTGGTGTTTACTTAGCTCCAAACATGACCAAAATGAGAACACTAATTCATAATATTTTCCTTTTCCGTATTCTGAGATGCCTCACTGTTTCTATAAAGCTATATGGCTATGGCACTGAAGCCTGTAATGAGCATAGTGTGCGTTCAGCCTATGATGGTTTTGGTGGATATTGAAAGTATTAAAGGCCTTTAAATGCTTAAAACGATGGCTAAACTTTACAGTTGACAATTATATTTTTTTCTGGTATGCTCTTAGTTCACCATCTACAATGCAAGATAAATTTAAATACACAACAAAGAAAATTCATAGCCTATTTAAATGAAACATATACAAATTTAACAACTATTTTTATCTTCCAATCATCAAAATTAATTGAAATTAACACGATAATGAAGAGTTTTCATTTTAACTTAACATTTTCATGCTGTTTATTATTATGCTGTTGCATACATGGAAGAGGCTTTTGTGATTAATCTCATGAAAGTGAAAATACTTTTTTTTTAAGGCAGTGGCCATCAGTTGATAGTAAGAATTGACACCGAATCAGTAAAATAAAAATTGAATCTTTGTTTCAATTCTAAATACGAAAATGCTTACACTTGAGGTAGTCAGTAGTAACAGAAGTAAAGTCAGGTAGTTCCTAAAATGAGTGGAGCAATTCATACACACAGAAGTTTAAGTGACTGGATATAGGTAAATTATGTCATATTTTATATGTAAGATAATTTACCTACCTATTTTAAAACACAGTAAGTTTGTCCTAAGTGCACTTAGTATTCTATGTAAATACATTTTTATCATAGGCATCTCTATACCCTGCTGTAAACTTGTTAATTCAATAATACAGGTCAGCATTACAGATTACATTACTATTAACCTCTATTCATAATAATAAATTGTAGCACTATTAGACCAAAGTTATTATAAGCTTGAGTTTTTCTGGAGTTATTAAATATATCATTTAAAAAATCTTTAATTGAAAAGGGCTTTGACCTAAAAACAAGTTTATTGGAATTACTTCCTCTAATTTTGGACCTGTCTCTTCCATATAACATAGCAAGAAAAAGAACATCATCAATTATAATATATTAAAGAATTCTCTTACCATGACAACTGGGCAGGGCTCTGTTCCATCCAGGTCTTCCATCATCTCCCATGATACATGTCAGAGTAGAATATCCTTGAAGAACATAACCTGCATCGCAGTAATATGTGACGGTTGACCCCAGTTTATAATCCGTTCCAAGCCTTGTTCCATTCATTATATTTCCAGGATCAAAGCAAGACTCACGAAGCTTTGCTGTAGAGGAAAAAAAATGCAAATATAATTCTGAATAGAATCCAAAACGTTACATATCTTTTCTTGATACTCTCATGGTCGTCTTTGAGTACCCTCTGGACACTTAATATAGTTTTGTTTGTTTTTAAGATCCATTCTACATCAAATGGTCTCTCTTCTTCATTTTAAAGTCGATACAAATTGCTGTATAATAAGCAAAACAATAATTCTCATAGAGTTTCATTAGGATAACGTTTTTCCCAGAGCTCACTGTGACCAATGATAGAGTTAATAATCCCCAGATTAATATTTATATCTGTGAATATGATATACTGATATATTTTCACACAGCTGTTTTGTTTTTTTTTTTAATCAGTGAGGGACAAAGTATTAAAATATAATTTGAATTTATTTTTCATTTGTTGTCATTTTTTATTTATAGGTATATGTCTCGAAAACTTGAAATATATTCAAATATATGCATACGCTTTTATCTTCGCTTCCATCCTCCTTCTGTAATGTGAGTACCAGTGGGTTTAGTATCCAAGACATAACAAAATGCACAAAAATATCCACCTGATACCTTAGAAGACAATAGAAATTGTCTTAGAAGACAATAGATATTGCCTTCTTGGTTTGCAAGACAGGTGGGGTTGGTCTCTTCTCCCAGGCAACCAGCAACAGAGCAAGGGGACATAGTCTCAAGTTGTGCCAGGGGAGGTATAGGCTGGATGTTAGGAGGAAGTTTTTCACAGAGAGAGTGATTGGCATTGGAATGGACTGCCCAGGGAGGTGGTGGAGTCACTTTCCCTGGAAGTGTTCAAGAAAGGACTAGATGGAGCACTTAGTGCCATTGGATAGGGCTGGGTGATAGGTTGAACTGGACGATCTTGGAGGTCTCTTCCACCCTGGCTTATTCTACTCTACTTCCATTCCATTCCATTCCATTCCATTCCATTCCATTCCATTCCATTCCATTCCATTCCATTCTATTCTATTCTATTCTATTCTATTCTATTCTATTCTATTCTATTCTATTCTATTCTATTCTATTCTATTCTATTCTAATCTATTCTAATCTTTTCTAAATTTCAGAATTTCTCCTTCATTATTTAAAGGTGTTTTGGAGAAGACAAATAGGGAATCTTTATTCACTTTCTACATGATTACTGGCAGCTTTCTAATGCATCGAAAGAGGTGGTTTTCTACCAGGCAAAATTGCACCCTGGAACTTTGTGCTACAGGTAGGAAGAGTTGCCAAAGGAGTCTATGAGTTTTGAAATTCCTGGCATGCTATTTAATAGCTTCAAATACAACAACATCTTATCTGATTCTTGCCGTACCCTAGCTGAAGTTTCTGAAAACTAGGTGATAACAGGGAGAAATTAATATATATTTGACTTTTCTGTACTTTAGCTACATATCAGCCATTAGTCACTACCAGAGACAAGCTAATGAACTAAGTAGGCTGTTGGTTTGATCTCATTTTCATGTCACATTTCTGAGAGAAGAGAAAGGATTATAGCACAAACCCATAAAAATGCATTTACATTTGAGGCTGGAAACACAGAACATTTCTTTTGAAATTTCAACTTCACATCTTCCAGAAGAATGTGAACACCTCGTAATGTGGTTAATAATTTATCAGGATTTACATGTCTAACCTGCAAAGCATGTTTCTGATATGAGAAACAGTACAATAACAAGCAATAGTTACATCATGGTTAATTACCACCAACAGGTACGTGATATCCACATTGATATATTTAGGTAGTTGTAGTGTGGTGTGTATTACATCTGTCTCCTGACTGCTGAGCATTCAAAATACAGTGCAGATTTACATAAAGAAAGCTTTTTGTTGGTTTTATTTTTTCTTACACTCATTCAAAAATCAGGCTAGACAATCAAAATTTAAAAGATACAATTCACCAAAAAGCCTGCAAGGTATCACACAGATATTAATGATTATTATATAAGTAAATAGTGTCTCTTGAGAAGTCTGCAGGCCTTAGGGAAAACTAGGAATTCTTTACAGCCAAAATTCTGACTTATAAGCAAAACAAAGCAAAGCAACCAATGAAACCCACAAAACAACAAAAACCCCCACTAAAAACCCAGCCCAACAAACAAGAAAAAGCCCCAAACAAAAAAAAAGCAAACAAAAAAGAAACACCCCAACAAAACTATATCATTTAAGATTACTAACATTTTGACAATAGTGAGAAATCGATATTTTTTAAATTCTTACTGAACATATATTAATATATGTGTACTGATATACAGCTAATACTATGAGATCACTATTCTTGATTTTATGATAAGAAATTAATGTTTCATAATTCTAGCAGATCCTTGGATAAAGATTAGTATTACAGCAGAAGCTGAAAAAAAAAAATAGATAAAATAGTCTATTATGGCTGGCACATAAATCAAAAAGGAAAGACATGATCTGTCACAGCACAAATTTTCTCTAGGGAAAAACTGAAGCCCTGCAATTTTCTTTTCCCCAAAGGCAGAGTTGTGACAGACTCCTGAAGTTGCTGACTAAACAATAACAATGTCACTATAGAAACACAATTTCTTAATAACTATTCTGAAAATTAAAGCCTGAAATACTTAGCACCTTCATGCTGCTTTTACAAAGCTGAAGTATATAAGTGATATGTAAAAAAAAAAAAAAAATGTCAGTATGCTATGCTACAATATAGGAAGACTGAAGTCAAATGTGGCAAAGGATTCCCCATGTTTATCTGAGAACCAGTGAGAAAAAGACAAAACCAATACAAAAAAAAAAAAAAAAAAAAAAAAAAAAAAAAAAAAAAAGAAAGAGCTAGTAGAGACCCTATTAGCAAATTCACAAAAATAAAATGCTGCTCCCAAGAGAATGGAGGAAGAGTCCTTCAGCATCAATATCATACTGCTCCAACGGAAAAATTCAAGACATTGACTTCTCCTGTAATCAGTTTGTGTTGGTTTGAGCTAATTGGAGAATTTGAGTGAGAAATTAGACTATTGGCTGAGAGAGAGTAAAACACACAGTGTCACTTCACNATATATCGGTAAATATTTGTTATATCTTGTAAATATTTCCTTGTATATTTGCATTGCTGTAAATATAAAGCTTCATTTATTAACTTCCAGTGGTTGTTTTTTTTTTTTTTCTGAGTTTTAGCTGGGGTTTAAAAAGGTGGGGGCGCAGGTAACTGCAAACCCACTATACAGTTGAAGAATTCAAGACATTGACTTCTGCTGTAACCCTTTCTCTTTCCTTCTCACATGCACACTAGTATCAGTAAGCTGAAAACACCAAAGGACATCTGCAGGTTTAGCAGAACATCAGAGAAAATGCTGAAGAGCAATTGTGCTACATTTTCATTTATGAAGACATTTTTTTTCTGTAGTTTTAAAACTGTTTTCTGTAATAATCAGACATGGACTGAAAATAATAGTTTCATTATACAGTTAAAATTTGAGCCACAGTAACATTATATTCTTGGCTATGCATACTATGTGTAAGTTCTTTTTGCCCATAACAAAATTTTGCAGCAAGCTTCAAGTAAAACAGCAATTACATCTCTGCTAACCTTGGCAGACCACTGGATCAATTAAGGCTTCTGAAATTCAGGCTGAGAACAGGTAATAATACGTGCTGCAGCATTCTCAAGTTCAATAAGGAAGCCTCTGTTGGCTAACGTATGGCAATGATGCCAAAACCCTCTAGAAAGCCAGTATTTGACAGCATGGAAAACAGCACCAAAAGCCAAGAGAAGCAGGTGTTTCATCCAGAACTTGATGAGTTACTACCTCATCCCTAAGTCTCAAAGAAAACAAAGCCATAATAAGCTTCTTAGAAAGAATATTACAGACTTACTTAACTATAGCAAACATTCCATAATTATTCTCCAGAGCACTTAGCAGAACTAATAAGCTGCTCCTCCATTATACAACAAAAATGAAGAGAAGGAGGAAGGAAAGAACAAAACTCAATTAGAAACAGGATCACAGACCAGACCCGAGACACAGGTTGTGTCAAACAGAAAAACATGGCCTGTCAACGAAGCACAACTTGAGCACTACTGCCACACAAAATACACAATGCCTTCTGGTCAGTCCATGATCACTTCCAAGACTTCTGGGCAACTAGGATTTCCTCTTCGAGCCCATTTCTGTGATTAGTGTGACTCACTTAAAGCTGCATAATGTGTAGAGGGGACCCTTTCTTCTAACTTCCAGCTGAGCATGATCAGTCAGGGAGCCAGGAGCAACTGTGCTTTACTACCAACCACACCCAATGCAGCTTGAACTTCTTCAACCTCTTTTTCAGTTGAAGTATACTGGGGTTTGGATGCCCTGTATCCTTGACTCCAAACTTCTAGGAGTTAGCATCAAATCCAGCTGTGTGCCCTATAAAAGAAGCTCCAAGTAGGACCATTCTTACCGGTTGCACTGGAGTCCACACCTTCTGCCTGGACTGGCCTGAGGGCTCGTGCATGAGCTATGAGCCATTCAATTTGTTGAAAAGCTTGTTGTTATTCAGGGCCCCATTTAAAATTTTTCTTCTTCAGGGCCACTTGATAAAGAGGGTTTACAATCAAACTGCCATTTGGAATGTCCATTCTCCAAAAATCCATACCATCTAAGAAAGCCTGTGGTTTCTTTTTTACTAGCTGTTAGAGACACAGCTGCTATCTTGTTAATCACATCTATCAGGATCCAGAAAAGCCCATCTTTCCATTTTATTCCTGAAAATTGGATCTCCTGTGCAGGTCCCTTAACTTTATTTTGGTTTACAGCAAAACTGGTTTTCAGAAGGATTTGGACTATTTTCTTCTTTTTCTCAAACCCCACTTCTGCTGTGTCATCCCAAACAGTGATGGCATCAATGTGTTGCAGGTATTCCAGAGCTCCACCCTGTTCTAGTGCAGTCTGGATCCGTCCATGGCAAATGATAAGGCTGTACTGGATGCCCCTCCAACTGCAAGCAAACACTGGCCTGCTGTCTGCTGCCAATGGGAACAAGAAAAATGCAATGGCAATATCAGTTGTGGCATACTACTTGGCTGTCTTGGATTCCGGTTGCTATTGAAGTTCTGTCATGTCTGACATCGTAGCTCTCATCAGCAGCATAACTTTGTGCAGCCTATAACAGTCTACCTTCAGTTTCCCCTCTCCGTTAGACTTTTTAAGTGGTGATAGGGAGCTGTTAAAAGGTAAATCTTACTGATTACTCCCCTTGGGAGTCGTGCTTGCTGCAATATTGCCACCCATGCAAAACTGGAAGTGACTGACATCCCTTGCTCTTCAACCCTCAGCAACACCACCACAGAAGAGTTCTCTGAGAGATTGTGGTAAGGAGTTGTTTAATTTCCTCTGTCTTCAAAGCAGCTATACCAAAGGCCCACTGGTAGCCTTTTGGATACTTGAAATAGCCTACCCTGAAAAAGTCTATTCATGGAGCTTCTGAGCCAGTCACAATTGTGTGTTTAATCCCAATCAGGCATACAGTTATATGTTGGTATGTCCTTGCCACTCAAGAAATACAGATAGGTTCTGTCCCTTCATAGCTTGATGGCATTCGTATTCATTGTGCACTGGTGTCTGCCAGATTCTTATACTTCAGTGAGTCTAATGTGCCAAGCATCAGATCCATACAGTCCAATGAACTGTGTGTTCCCCTTTCTCCACCTGACTGGAGGCAGGGCTCCTCTAGTACTGGTCATGGTACTCATTATTGACTTCTTGTGAATAAGAACCAGAAGTCCCTGATTTGGTGATCTGCTACAGCAAGGTTACAGCATTAGTGGATAAGGGTAGAGCAACTGACAACATGGACCTGTACTTGTGAAAAGCATTTCACATTGTTCTGCACAACATCCTTGCCTATGAAATGGAGAGACACAGATTTGATCAATGAAGCACTTAGAGGACAAGGAAGAAGAATGAAAAGGAAGGAAAAAATACAAGGATGCATTTTCTTGTTTAGTGTGTTACGATCTCACTCAGATCTGACTGAGACAGACAAATTTACAATGGCCTATTTATTGTACTAGACAAAATATTTTTTTTCTTTTCAGTAACGACTTCCTAGATTCTGGAACATTGTTTCATCTTAGAGGATCTCAAATATACATACGCCAAAATACTTGACCGCACAAAGGAAAATAAAAAAAAATAAGTATTTTTGGAAAAAAAAAAAACAACCCACCAAAAATGTGTATCACAGAATCACAGAATTAACCAAGTTGGAAAAGACATCTAAAATTAAGTTCAACCTATCACCTAACACCTAATTAACTAAATCATGGCACTAAGTGCCTCAAACAGCCTCCTTTTAAATATCTCCAGGGATGGTGACTCCACCACCTCCCTGGGCAGCCCATTGCAATGCCAATCACTCTTTCCATGAAGAACTTCTTCCTAACATCCAGCCAAAACCTGTCCTGGTGTAGTTTGATACTGTCTTCTTGTTCTCTCAAGTTCTGGGAGAAGAGATCAACCTCACCTGGCTATGACCTCCCTTCAGGTAGTTGTAGACAGCAATGAGGTCACCCTTGAGCACCCTCTTCTCTAGGCTGAACAACCCCAGCTCCCTCAGCCTCTCCTCACAGAGCTGTGCTCCAGCCTTGGTGGCCTTGTCTGGACAGGTTCAAGGCACCTCAACATCTTTCTTAAACTGAGTGCCCCAGAACTGGACACAGTACACAAGATGTGGCCTAACCAGTGCTGAGTGCATGGGCAGAATGACCTCCCTGATCCTGCTGGCCACACTATTCCTGATACAGGCCAGGATGCCATTGGCCTTCTTAGCCACCTGGGTACACTGCTGGCTCATTTTCAGCCACTGTCGACCAGTCCCCCCAGGTCCCTCTCTGCCTGGCTGCTCTCCAACCACTCCATCCCCAGCCTGTATCGCTGTATGGGGTTGTTGTGGCTCCAGTGCAAAACCTGGCATTTGGACTTGTTAAAACTTGTGGTGTTGGACTGTGCCCATCTGTTCAGCCTGTCCAGGTCCCTCTGCAGAGCCCTCCTGCTCTTTAACAAATCCACACATGCTCCCAACTTGGTGTCACAGCTGCAAACTTACTGATGCTGGACTCAATGCCCTCATCCAGATCAACAACAAAGATTTTAAACAAGACTGGGCCCAGCACTGATCCCTGGGGCACACTGGGGATCAATGATCTTAAGTTTAGTCATTGTGCCATTATTTCTGAAGCCTGCAAACTGCCATCTGAAATTATTTTCTTTGGAATCATGCATCTAATGTTATCATTTATCAGCTAAATTAAATCACGCTAGAGGTTTTATTTCACATTAGTATATTTCTAATATCGTTTGCATGTATAGATAATATATGTTATCATACTCATAGACAGAAAACCAAAGCATTACCAGACAGAAAACTAAGAGAAATCAAAATTTACACTCATGCACTGGATGTTTTTAACAGAAAAGAAAAATATTTTATTTACCTTTGTACTCCAGATGGAATCCAGTAAAACTCACAGATCCATCGCTCCGAAAAGCCAGATGCATGGTGTTTGAACTGCTTTCTATCCTCTCTGGCAGCTTGCTATCTTGAAAGCTCCCAATCAGTGGGCTATTACCATCTGGCCCATCATAGATATAAAGAAAATCGTAATTTGGTTCTATACTGAAACTGCAGAATGAAAAAAAAAAAAAAAAAAAAAGGAATATGTTTTGTGTAACACTCACTCAGATTAAACAAAATTTTACTATCACTGCTTTCATAAAAGGGGAAAAAACCTCCACTGTCAGTATAATGGTTTGTAGATGTGTTTTATTAGAAAATAACAGAAATACTACTTTTTTTTCTTTTTCTCTGCTTAGAATGCTTAGAAACAGTACTTTGATGTGATATGGGAGAGGGGGAGGGAGGGAAAGGAAAAAGAACACTATTTCTAAAGCTTTAGAGAAATAAACAACATAGATTTACTCAAATCCTTGGCAGAAATGTTTTATGATACAATGCAGTCAGCTGCAAAGATTTGTGCACACAGATCCCAGTCAGACTGAATAGTTTCAGCTCACTGGGGGCTGATCTTCCAGCAACTTCAAGAGCAAGAAGCATTTTGCCTATAATCAGTTTAAATCAAAAGATATAATATTGAAAACACATCTTTTCTTCTGAACTTAATTTAAAAAAATAGAATAGTTAATTTACTAAATCATATAACCAAATTTAATTAATGAACAGTTAAATTATAATTTCAGTTAGGGGCAGAGAGCCAATCAAAATTATTTATCAGATTGTCTCTGTAAAAAAAAAACCAAACTTTTAAAAGAATCAAAATTTAACCACTGGAATTATTTTGTCTTTACTTGAGAACAGCTCCCAGTTAAAATAAGTGAACATATGACACAGCTTCTTCAGGGAAAAATATTTTTATTTCCCAAACTTTTTTCTTTTTTTTTTTTTTTTTAAAAAAATCAACTGTCAACGGCTTTAATTTCTAAAGTAATAGTTTGCCTTGAATTTAAAAGGGTTAGCTGGAGTAGGTCTCGCACAGAAGTGCATTTAACGATACTCAGTGGAGTATGCAGCATCCAGTTTATACGGGAAGGGGTCATTTCTCACTCTGGAACAGTCCATGTAACATGAGGGAGACAAGGATCAGTAACTATGCAGTCTGACCAAGAGTAAGATTGACAGGTTCTATCAAATACCATAGTAACTGTCCGTGTTTTAAGAACAGCTTGGAGATATTGGCATCTATAAACTCTTCAAATGCTATACTGTAAAACATCACACTGTAAAATATTGATTTTATTGCATGATGGATTCTCCCATATATCTAGATGTACAATACAAAAAGTAGAATATTCTTAAGTATTTTGATCCCAAACAAAAAGTCGTGCTACTGCACGGTATAAAGTTCCTTCCCAACTTTCAGCCTGGAGAAGAGAAGGCTTTGAGGAGACCTTATAGTAGCCTTCCAATATCTGAAGGGGGCCTGGGGAGGGATTGTTCACAAAGTCTTGTAATGACAGGACCAGGGGTAATGGGTTTAAACAGGCAGAGGAGAGATTTAAATGGGATATTAGGAGGCAGTTCTTCACAGTGATGGTGGAAAGACACTGGAACTGGTTGCCCAGGGAGGTTGTGGCTGCTCACTCCCTGGAGGTGTTCAAGGCCAGACTGGATGAGGCCTTGAGCAACCTCATCTAGTGGGAGGTGTCCCTGCCTATGGCAGGGGATTGGAACTGGATGACTTTTGAGGTCTCTTCCAACCTAAACCATTCTATGATTCTAACTTACAGCATTCTGAAATCATCAAATAAATCATTAAAATGTTAATTATGCAAATGTAATGGAGTGATTAATTTTCCTGGGAGGAATTCTTGTAAACACACATTGCCTCACCAAGCACCAAGAATGGACAACTATATGACCTGCATCACTAAACAAGTCACTTTATCACTGATCAGAACAATCATAGAATGGTAGAAGTTGGAAGTGACCTCTGAAGATCACCAAGTCCAGCCCCCTGCCGAAGAAAGATCACTCAGGGCAGGTCACACAGGAACACACCCAGATAGGCCTTGAAATAAAGCCATTACTATAGAACAACCAGCATAAGAAAGACTTAAAATTGGTATGATATTACAAGCAAAATCTAAATTTTCTGTGACATCATGATATATCCAGTAGCATGTCCAGAGGAGGGCCATGAAGATGATCAGAGGGCTGGAGCACCTCTGCTATGAGGACAGGCTGAGAGAGTTGGGGCTTTTCAGCCTGGAGAAGAGAAGACTTCAAGGAGACCTTATAGTAGCCTTCCAATAGCTGAAGTGGGTCTACAGGAGGGCTGGGGAGGGGCTATTCACAAGGTGTTGTAATGACAGGACAAGGGGTAATGGATTTAAACTGGCAGAGGGGAGATTTAAACGAAGCTCTTTACAGTGAGGGTAGTGAGACACTGGAACAGGTTGCTGAGGAAGGTTGTGGATGCTCCCTCCCTGGAGGTGTTCAAGGCCAGGCTGGATGAGGCCTTGGGTGACCTGTTCTAGTGGGAGGTGTCCCTGCCTATGGCGGGGTGTTGGAACTGGATGATCTTTGAGATCTCTTCCAACCTAAACCATTCTATGATTCTGTGATTCTATGTTTATTTTTCACACACAATACGCATATTAATTTATTTTATGGATTGTATACAATGCAGACAAGAAAAACTCCTCTGTGTGTTCCATTAAGCTCAATTTATTCTTACACTGCCATAAGGAAAAAATGCTAAAATAATTATTTTTAATAATCAGAATAACAGGAAATATCTTGCGGCAGTATCCTGAAATAATACAGAGTAATAAAACCAAACATAAGGACTACTTTTGAAACTTTGCTTAAAGAGCAGGTGAGCAGCTTCATCATTTAAGAAAATCTTTTCTGGGTTGGGTTCAGTTCAGTGAGTTACTGTATGCTGCTTTCTCAGGAAAAGCATCTTGGTATATTGAGCACCATCTACTTCCACAATAGATCGTGTAAACTGAGACTGCTCTGAAAAAACAGGAGCAATGAACTCCCCAGCTCCATCTCTGTGAGTGTTGAATAACATTTGGATAGGAGTGCTACCAGAACACCCAATTATTAATTACTTTAATAGCTAAGTATACATACAGAGCTGCACAGAGCATACATACATAAGTATACATACAGACCTAGAAAGCTCTGAACCAATAATAGAAAGCCAATAATAAAGTTACAAACAATGTTAAAAATGATGAGCAAATAGAAGTTTACCTGATAAATGCCAATGATATAACATAATCATTATTAACACTGATAGTCCAATCACAGTCTCTGCTGTGGGGATAAGGATGAGGGAAGTTTGGTGACAGTATAAAGCCTGATGAGCCAGTCAAGTTTCCTCCACAGGGAGCTGTGAATAAAAATAAATCAGAATTGAGGAAAGAAGGTAAAAGAAAAAGAATCAGGCACCAGCAATCTGCTCGCTGACATTTAACGTCCTCCAAAACTTAAACAAGAACCAAGCCAAGTATTTACAAAGCTTTAATCGAAATAAAAAATGTATCCACACTTGTTCTTAGACAAATACTAAATACTACTAAGTGAAGGACTTGTTTTTGAACTGGGTGTCCTTTTGTTTGCTTGCGTAACATTATGTCAGACCTTTCTGAAAATACTGTAAATTTGAAAAATGCTCTGGTTCAGACACAAAAAAATCTTGACTGAGTAAGCTTTCCACTTTCTACCTCTTGTTAAAAGCAATATAAAAGAAAGTCATAGGTTATGAAGTATGGTTCTTAGGTTATGAAATATGATTTGCTTACACTTATAATGCAACTACTACATTTTCAGCAGAATGCATTGATTAGTATCTTGGACCAAGGCTGTAATAATATAAATTAAATTCAACAAAAACGTGCTACTAATTGCAGTTTTCAGACAATGAAATAAAGAAAATACCTTCCAAGCACACACAGAATAAAGAAAACCCAAAACACCTATTTCTCTGTGTGATCTTGAGGTTCCTCAACGTTGTGTGTTTGTGGTCTAGAAATGTAAATAGTTAATATGAAGAATGAAAGTATCAATATCCTCATGACATTTTGTAGTTCAACATTCTTCAATTGAGACTTCATTGAAGATGAAGAAAACAACATTTTCTAAAGATTCTTTCTGAACAGAGAGGTTGTAGAGTCTCCAACGGGAGACATTCAAAACCCACCTGGATGAGTCCCTGTGTGACCTACTCTAGGTGATCCTGCTCCAGCAGGGGGTTTGGACTAGATGATTTTTCAAGGTCCCTTCCAACCCATAACATTCTGTGATTCTATGATCTTAAATACAGAATCATAGAAGAGGATGGGTTGGGTCATCTAGTCTAACCTCCCTGCAACAAGCAGGGACATTTTCAACTAGATTAAGTTTAGTTATTCAAAGCCCTGTCCAACCTGACCTAGAATGTTTCCAGGCATTGGGACATCTACAGGCTCTCTTTGGAAAAATTTCCAATGTTTAATCATACATACTTACTTGCCCTGGTGAGACCCCACCTGGAGTACTGCGTCCAGTTCTGGAGCCCCTATTACAAAAGGGATGTGGACATGCTGGAGCATGTCCAGAGAAGGGCCACGAGGATTATCAGAGAGCTGCAGCACCTCTGCTATGAGGACAGACTGAAAGAGTTGGGGCAGTTCAGTTTGAAGAAGAGGAGGCTCCAAGGTGACCTTATGGTGGCCTTCGAGTATCTGAAAGGGACCTACAAGAAAGCTGGGGAGGAACTTTTGAGGCTATCAAATAGTGAAAGGACTAGGGGGAATGGAGTAAAGCTGGAGGTGGGGAGATTCAGATTGGATGTGAGGAGGAAGTTGCTTAGCGTGAGAGTAGTGAGGCCCTGGAATGGGTTGCCCAGGGGGGTGGCTGGGGCCACTTCCCGGGAGGTGTTTAAGGCCAGGCTGGATGAGGCTCTGTCCAGCCTAATCTAGGGTAGGGTGTCCCTGAGCATGGTAGGGGCATTGGAACTAAATGATCCTTGTGGTCTCTTCCAACCCTGACGGATTCTATGATTCTACACTGTAAAAAAAAAAACAACAAATAACAAAACAACTTTCTTATATCTAATTGGAAGATATATTTGAATAATCATAATTAAATACGAAATAAATGATGACATTTTTCTTTGCAGTAGGAAAGATCCCATTTTGAGGAAAGCACCACAACAATTCAGTGTTTACAGCAAACTTTTCATGGATATAAAATGAAAAAAAATACCTTGGTTAGAACAGTAGAAACAAATAAAATAAAAACTAAATTAAATAAATAAATTAAATAAAAAAACGAACACTGAAATTAAAGGAAAAAAATTATAAAAATAAAATTGGCCTTTCCTGTTGCCCTCTTCTTCAGCCCTTGCTTAATTTTACCTGATCTATAAATTCACTAGGTCATCTGCCTGATATTTTGTGCATATACATATGTGCATGTAGGCACATGAACTTCGACCAAATCCTCCAGGTTTATTGCCGCTTTTAAAGTTTTAAGGTAGAGCTAATGGTGCCATTGACATTGACTTTCTTGCTATCTCTGTCACAGATCATCAAATTAGAAATGATATGGCCTTGAGAGGGAAAGGATGAGGACCATTATACTAACAACTACAGAGGAAAGATTTTGATAATGTTCATCAGAGCTTAATACAGAGCAATTTATCAGATGGGTAGCACTCGTATGCGTTCGTTCTTCAAAGAGAGCTCCTAGAGCAGTGTGGTCTATTACACCAAGAATTTCAGAAATTACTATATGACTTTTTTTTTTATTATTTTTTTTCTGCATACCTATACAGACTGGTGGGTTGGGTTGCCAGAAGTACCGATTTTCTACCTGAATGCAGGTTATTCTCTCATCTCCTTGCAATTCATAGCCAGGGTCACACTGAAAAATGACAGTGTCTCCAGGTTCTCTTCCATCCCCATTTCTAGTTCCATTCATGGGGACACCGGGATCGCGGCAAGCAGTAGCTACAGAGCCTGGCAGAGAAGGGAATAAAGAAAGAAAGGCGTTTGAAAAAAATTTATAAGTCAGTTTTTCAATCCATTTTTGCTAATGCAGGAAAATCTGCAAATCCAAAATATTCCTACTCGTTCTAAAATGGTAAGAAATCATCCAACAATCTCCTGGGTTTATACTATTACATTTTGCCACCTAATTATTAAAAGTATCTAATTTTTAGTGTAACCTTTTCTTTTTTTTTTTTTTTTTT
>VWZI01001207.1:245441-272422 GCA_013396835.1 Psilopogon haemacephalus
AGCCAGTTCCAACCCCCCTGCCATGCCCAGGGACACCCTACCCTAGATCAGGCTGCCCACAGCCTCATCCAGCCTGACCTTAAACACATCCAGGGATGTGGGCCCAACCATCCCCCTGGGCAACCCGTTCCAGGGCCTCACCACTCTCATGCTGAAGAACTTCCTCCTCACATCCAATCTGAATCTCCCCACCTCCAGCTTTGCTCTATTCCCCCTAGTCCTGTCACTACTTGAGAGCCTCAGAAGTCCCTCCCCAGCTTTCTTGTAGGCCCCCTTCAGATACTGGAAGGCCACAATAAGGTCACCTTGGAGCCTCCTCTTCTCCAAACTGAACAGCTCCAACTCCTTCAGTCTGATAGAAGTTTTGGTTTTTTGTTGTTTTTTTTTTTTTTTAAATCTGCTTTAGATGCAATGATCAGGAGTCTTCTTTATAACCTTAAGCTGCTGGCTTTTAATTTAGAAAAAAAAAAAACATTACTAAAATGTAGGATTACTAAATTTCAGTGCTCTATACTAGCAGATCTTGCAAATGTTTCATACAAAAAGAATAAGATGTTGGAGGTAGATCATAGAGGAAAAGAATTTCATGAAATATTAAAAGGTTCTTACATTGACCCAGGTCAGAAGTAACAAAGAAGTCTTCAAAGTAAACTTAGGCTGAAGCAAGTAGAAAAAATCAGACATAAGATTTTTTATCTTCTGAGAATCCAGAATATACTGTATCTTTCGATTAGTATTGGCCTGTCAGAGCAGTCCATATTGGAGAGAAATTGTGTTCTGCCCACTTAAATGCTACCTGCCTCAAATCCTGCCATAAACGAGAGAAACACTTCTGTGCCTTATTTGAAACATGATGAAATCAATTCTGGAAGAACAGAGGCTGACAGTCAACAGGTCATTTTGCTCTCCAAAGCCATAGAATGGTGCTTATCTTGCACACAGCAGGGACTATGTCCCTTATATGTCTATCACTTTCCGAGTCTTGTTTCCCTCTTACACGAAGTACTGACCAAATGCATCCTAGCATCAAGCCTGGTACTATGCATCAGGACAGGAAATGAGTGACTGAAGTAGGGTTTACATGATCCCTTGTAGCCTTCCAAGGGGATTTTCCTGGTTGCCTCTGAATTTGCAGGGCCCACAATTTCTGCAGGGCACAAAGAAAGGATGCGCAACACAGAATTTGGTACCCCAGAATTTGATGCCCCAACTGCCCTGTGTACTTGGGTACCTGACTTTGCAAGCACAGAATTGTCAAACATTAGTTGTATGCATGCTATTGTCAGAAGAAAGCTTAAGTCAAGCAGATGGTTCTGTCCTGAAAAAGTTCACTCAGTGAGTTATAGACTTTTATTTGTTGATCTGTGCAGTTTCTTAGTGGGGCTCACAGAAACAGACAAAGCACAACCTGTAAAATTGCACAAAAAGATGGCAACTGCTGTGAAGTCCTTTACAAGCTTTAAAAAAAAAAAAATTCTCATTTCCCTGTTTCCCAGTGTATAGCAAATAAAATTCCCATTTTGGTAATAGTAACCTGATAAGAAATATTCAGTAAGGTGTTTTGGTTTGCTGTTGTTTTGGTTTTTTTTTTTTCCATATTGTTCTCTAAACTTCTACTCAATTACATCTACACACCCATGTATAAACAAAGATTTTTATGTGAGATTTCTGAGAGATCCCAACCTGAAAAAAAAAAGCATTAAAGAGAGCTTGACTAGCCATCTGTCAGGACAGTTATTACCAGATATGCAGAGTAAAGCTCTGCCTTGTAATCCCCATAACATGCTCAAGTATACATTTGACAAGATGGAAACTGAAGAAATCTGGGGGGAAAGCATCTATTGCCTGAGGAAATATAGTCCAGAGATATGCCTGGCTTGCAGTCTAACATAGGGCAGAATGGTCTGTGTGGGAGTCGAGTTCCCCACAGTGGTTGTCCAAAGAGATTGAGACCATCACTCCTGCACCATTGCTTGGGAGCCTTGTGCTGAGCTGACACGGGGCTCCTAAGATAGAGGTAAATGCATTCTCAGGTAAGGCAACTCAGGACCAGAAACACCAGTTTAGTGCATTCAGGACCCTTACACAGGGAGAGATTATTCTTTCAAATTTTTGTGAAAAAAACAAAACAAAACAAAAACAAAACCAAAATCCCATATATATATTTTAGCTGAAAAAAAATAGAGTTTTTGAAAAAAATATTTTATGGAAAGTGCAGCTCATAGAAAGGCTTAAATTAAATTTATGTGCATAGGGTTGGCTTCAGGACTCTTATTATTTTAGTAATTTTATTTGACTTGTAGGAGAGTTATTAATCATTTTGGGAAAGCAAGCAAACAGCAACAGTAACAAAAATCCCACACCAAACTGAAATAAAAATAAAACTGGCACGGGTCTGGCCCATGTGTATCAAGCCCTTCTCATTGCTCTTCAGAGTGCTCAGGGGCAAGAGAGGGTTTCTGCACCTGCAAACACACCAACAGGCATGGCTTGGAGTTCAGGTGGTAACATGAGAAGATTTCTGTTGCAGTTGCTGCTTCTGCTTTTTGAGGTGTTGGTCTATTCTGCTGGGCAGGCTGTGGGTTGAGGAAGGTCACTGGCTTCTGCTGCTGCTTCTGCTTTTTGTGGTGCTTTCTGCAAACAGGCTAAGGCAATTTTGCATCTTATCATCTTATTAAACACTCTTTATCTCAACCCAGAGGGGTTTTTTGGTGTTACTTTCCTTCTCATCTGTGTGTGGAGAAAGTGGGGCTTGTGAGAACTACGTTTAATAGCATAGGACTTAGCATCTATAGTGTCCTGAGTTAACCACCACTATAGATGGCAAGTTCTATGCTACTAAATATTAATCACATTGCACAGAAACACAGAATATTTGAGGCTGGAAAGGTTGTATTGCATAGAATTTTGTGTGAAACTTGGAGATTTACACTCCTGTGTTTCCAACAGCAATGGTTTGTATGACCAGTAATGATAAGTTTTAGAATGCCTACCTGATAATTCAAGTTGGAAAACAAGACTGCTTCATCAGTTGCATCCTTAGATATTACTTTGGTGCTATTATATTCAGAATTTGTATTCAGACTGTTTTATGTGCTGTACTGATTATGAATGAAAATTATTTAGTAACAATTGTTCAGTGAACTTGTTTTTACAGTCTTGTTTACATTGTAGCCTGGCATAGTCTCACTCATTTTTTGTGGGGGAAACAGTGGAGATTAAGTTTGTTCTTAACAGACCCTCTGGGATTTTACTGTCAGGTGCACTTTCTGAGGCAGATACAGGTTTAATAGGATAAGCTAATTTTTTTTTTTTTTAATTTTTTTTTTTACAGTTTTTCCTGTTGTCAATTTACATGAGTTGTTAAAATGCATTTTGTTAAAGCCATTTGATCTTACCACATTTTACTGGACAAAGTTAGGACCTTTTTTTTTTTCACAGTTCATGACTTTTTTTTCCCCCCATAAATTAAGAACTCTTCAGATGTGAATATCTATTATCCCTTAAGCATTTGCTCCTAGCTTTGGCACTAAGCATGAAACCCAGCCCCAAATAAATTAATTGACATATGGTTTCAGATAATTGCTGGAACTCGGCATAAAATGGATACTGTGACAATATGTAATCATGCTGGCAACACACTCCAGCTGGGGAGAAGTGTTTTGGAAATCTTAATTTCATTTAGATTGCATGTTTTGGGGGTTGAGGTTTTTTTTTTTCCAGGGAAGTATAAGCTTCTTTTAAGCTTTTTATATCAGATTTATCCCTATTTCAGATGACATATTTCACTATGCATGCATATGAATATAGGGAGACAGAAATATCTCCTCAGAAATAAGCAACCACCAGATCTTGGACTACACACATGCACTGAAAAAATCTTACCAATTGTCACTCATATTTTAATGCCATTCCTACTGAAAAGATCATTAAGGTAATCTGAGTGAAAACACGTATGTTTCATTTTATTCTTTATAGAACAACGTGGAACATTTTCTGTTGAAAGTATTAAAGAGACAGTTGTGGAACAAAGAACAGCACTGCTGATTTGCTTTGCCCTTAACTTCGCCCTACAGGTGAACTGAAATCCTCCAAAGACAGGGGAAGATTGTTCCTGTCTTAAAAGTTAGACTTTCTCTTTTATCTTAAATATTAGCTTTTGTTTACTTTCTGCTTCCTCTGGTTTGAACTAATTGGAGGATTTGAATGAGAAATTAGGCTATAGGCTGAGAAGGAAAACAGATGATGCTACTTCACTCACAGCTTTACTGAGAAAGAAAAAAAAAATGTTTTAAGAGTTGTAACCCAAAAATAGATAAATCAGACTGCTTCAGACCACTTTGGGCTGTGGTAGCTCTTGCATGGCTCCTTTCTCCCTGCCTTTTGTAGCTGATTCTCAATAATTTCACTAACTTCTTTTCCTACTGCTAACCCCCCTTGCCTATCTGCTGCATTAACAGATGGTGAGATAAGATTGGGGAAAGGAGGAAGGTGGTAGGGGTGGTTGGTGACCCCTCTTTGGGATTTTGATCTGTGGGAGGGCTGTGGTGTTTCTGTATTAACGTTTTCCTGTATATATCTGTTATACATTGTAAATATTTCTTTGTATATTGTGCATTGCTGTAAATAAAAGGCTTCATTCCTTACCTTCCAGTCAACTGAGTCCTAGCCTGGGTTATTTCAAGGTGCAGGGGGGCAGCTAACTGCTAAACCACCACACTGCTTTAATTTGTTTGTTGTTGGTTGGTTTTTTGGTTTGGGTTTTATTTTGTACTGTAATTGAATGGCTTGGAATTGGTACAGAATTGACATCATGAATTGGTAAGACTCTGTCCACACACTTGAATATCATTACTCTTATGTTTGTTGAGAGAACTAAAATTTATTACTTAGGAAAGCATTACTCTGTGCTAATTTGCAAAAAAAACCTACAGAACACTGTTAGGAAACAGCTTTTTTTTTTGTTTTCTTTCTAGTCTCATTATGTATATTACGTTTTCCCAAAACAACAATGGGAATATAAAGTATGAAGATCTGATTCTTATTTCCTTTTTCTTATGAAACATTTTTAAATTCATCTATGCTTCACCAAAATAATTAGTGTAAACCTCAGCAGATGAATGTAGCAGTCATACTGCAGTTTGCTTATAGTTCTGCATAAGACTGAAAAAAAACCAAAACCCAAAAACCAAAAACTGTTGAATA
This sequence comes from Psilopogon haemacephalus, assembly GCA_013396835.1. NCBI lineage: Eukaryota > Metazoa > Chordata > Aves > Piciformes > Megalaimidae > Psilopogon > Psilopogon haemacephalus. Next base: position 250,647 of record VWZI01001207.1, read on the forward strand.
ATTAATGCAGATACTAATTTTCAGGGTCATAACTCCATAAGGCAGATATAGTTTGGGAGATGCTTCTTCACACATAGAAGACAAAAAGTAGCAAGCCCTGAACTCATGCAATTTTCCTCACTTTTTGATAATAATGGAAATGCAAGGAAGGGAAAGCCTAATTGAAATTATATTCCTCACGCAGTCAATCAAGGCTCATAGTTTTGGTCCCAAATGAGCCTCATGAGGCAAACTGTATTATTAAGCATAGGCTATTTTGGTCAGGCTTCAGATTTGCTACTGTGACTAAATCATACAATCATGTATCAAATTGTAATGCTCTTCTATTGGTGTTTTTTGAAGACAGGTGTTACACACAGGGTAACAGTGTAAGCCATATACATTCGACTACATTTTTACTAACACAAAAAATAATAGAAATTAAAATACATGCCTCTAATTAAGTCTTCAAATTACCTTAGCTAGCACAGCTACAGAAGTTTGTATAAACATACTCCTATAGAAACCTTTTGTTGTCTTTTGCACTACTTTGATCAGTAAGTAACTTTAAAAAATCTAAACCAAAGAGAAAATAATATGTTTAGGAAGTTAGAGAATCTTTTCTGAAATAGAAAAGTGGTTTCATTTGTAAGATTACGATTCCTAAAGACAGCTTTGCACTTTCAAGTTTATTATGTTTGTACAGACAGTTACAGAGGTCTGTAATAGATTTTGTCTGCAAGTAAAATTACACACCACCAGAATTACAAACTTTATCTGAGAAACCTAAAGTACAGTGTCAAATATTGGTATTGCTTTAACAGGACACGTATCAGCAGGTTTTTCAGATTCAAAGAATAGACTTCACGCATATGAAATAGAAATACGCACTTAAAACATTAATCTGAAGCACATGACACTCTCAAATTGGAACTAAATCAGCTTGAGTTCTCTGAAATGCCATATCACAAGTCAGACAAAGTCTATTTTAAACTCTAAATCTGTAAATTTAGGGCGAGTAGGCTTTGCTTTGATGTAAGTCACAAGGGTTTGGCCAAACTGTGTTGCATGGGATTTAAAGCAAGGAAGTTCAAACTTCAATATAATTAAAAGAAGGGAGTTTTTTTGGTGACATGACAAAGAGGAGCACTTATTTATCATTTCAAAAGGACTTATAAATTAACCTAATTCTTTCAGTACTTCCTTTCTGCTTTCAGCTAGCCATACCATAACTTCAGGTCAACCTAAGTACAACCCAATACGAATGCATTTTCCATGGAAGCACTGACTTGTAGCATTTGCTTGCATAACATAGACATATTTACTACTGAACTAAGAAATAACAGCTACTGAGCAGTTAATATAATTCAGAAACCTGCATCAGGAATGATGTTTTTGTCACTGAAAGACTCCTCAGTTAGGAATTTAATCCTTTTACTTATATCTGCTACTTAGAAGGAAGGTAAGAGCTAACAGAAGAAAAACAACTTACTTAACAATTTCTCTCTCTTAAGCCTTTTGAAGATAAAACCAAACAGCACCCAAAAATAAGCAAATATAAAGCAAACAAACCCAACCCCACCCCACCCCCAACACACACAAAAATAAACAAAACAACAACAGAAAATAAAAGGCAAAGGAAAACACAACACCACACCAACACTACCCTCGGCAAAAGCACAACAAAAACTTTGGGCTAAATTTAGAAGTGTAAAGTTATTTGTGATAGGAAAATAGTAATCCTGAAACCTCTGTATCCAAAGGACTCCTCTCAGAGCTGAAAGAAACCAGCAAACCAGGCTATGAAAATATTTAAGATGAGAAGCTGTTTCTGCTATGGAACCGACATGAGGGAGAATAAATCCTATCATATTGACTGCAGAAAAGTCAAGAAGTTATGTTAGAGAGCGATCCCTATACAAGCTGGAAGCAACACTGAAGAAAAGAGTTGAATTCTGTAAATCCATTATCAAAATACCTTCTGGTTAAACATGTGAAAAATAGAGACCTCTGCTGCTGAAAAATTAAAGAAAACAAAACAAAACAAACTAAAAATGAGAGAAATATTGTTCAGGCTTTCTTGTATATGTCTTTCTTTGAACAAAAAAAAACAATCCAAACCAAACCCACCCAAACATAACCAAACAAACAAAATATTAAAGAAAGGCAATTTAGAAGACAGCTTGACCATAAAATAGTACTAAATATAAATACAGAAAGCTGACTTGTATGCTAAATATACTAAATATAATCAAAGTAAGCAATACCATAAGTTGTAAATCAGGGCTGGAAAGTAATATTGTCAAACTTAAGTCATCCAGGTAGGCATTTGGCAAAAGTTTTCCAGGCCTTTTCTGTAGTCTGCAGAGACAAGTAACTCCAAAATACTATTCAAAGAACCTTAAAATAAGGAGGGGAAAATGTATTTTGATGATAGGGTAATTTCAAACATTTTTTAAGGTCTATCCTCTTATATATTAAATTACTTCCACATGATATGAAATACTGCTAGAGTATCTATTTCAAGAAACCCTCACAGATACCCCAAACACATTCACAGGTTAGTTCTGCACTGGCTGCCTTACAATTCACATCGTGTGCTGTTTGATTAGTCAGAAATGTGACTGCACACTTAGGCCCAAGGAGAATGCAGTCTGTAATGTTGAGTGACTCAGTAAAGCAGCTATTAGTGATGAAATAATGGCCTATGAGAGAGGAATGCAGATCCTTCCTTTCTGGATAAATGATAGATGGCACTCGAACTGTTGAAGCTAGCAGAGAGGAAGCTTTTCTGAAATACCAAAGGCCCTTGAAATCTATGGAAATAATCTCATCAACTTCAGTAGGATCTGATCTGATATTATACACTTCATGCATATTAAAGGGATAAAGAAAAGAGATTATTTTAAGCACACATGATTATTATCACCCAATTTTTTACACTTTAATGTAGCCACTTAACTCTTTTTCAGTCATCTTTGTCTTATCTTCTTTCAGCTACTACTTCCAGCTTGGTGATATGAAGCAGTATCAGCTGAAGAAAATGTTTTAATATGCTTAATATTTCTGTCTGACCCTGATACATATAGCTCACGTCTCTGGGAAATACACAGCTGCTTCCTTCTCTTTCTTGTTCACTTTTCTTGAAAGCTTAATTTCTCACTTTATGCAGAATTTACTGACCAAATGAAGTTGCTGCTGATTCCATTGGTGTTTTTCCAGTACGTATTTGATTCTTCATGTTTTGGCTCTGACAGTTCAGAGAGAATATGTAGCAACAGGTACCTCCTCTTTGCATATTGCTCGTGGCCTGTTGTCAACCTTTCACTCTTAAGAGAAGACAGATGCCACTTGTTTCTGCTTACATTATTCAATCTGTTCATCCCATTTAGACATTTTCCAAAATCATGACACTCATGCAGAGCACAGAAGACTGAGCAGGCTGAGCTCCTTTATTTCATCCCAAATCAATCACTTTTTGTTCTGCCTCTCATAGTAACACACAGTTCTACTAACATAGACAATTTATCCCTGACATTCTGTAGTATTCCTTATTCCTTGTTAATTCATCATTAACAAAAAAAAAAAGTTTTCCTTCATATTAATTATCTAGGGAAAGAGCCTAAAAATATTACAATCATGGAAATAATCTTACTATTTCAGACAATAACATCTCTTTTTTTCTAAAAAAAGAGCCAAGCAAACAACTTATTAACTGAAGCAAAGGAAAAGAAAATTTTATCTTGTCTGTCTTCTCCTTCCCAATCACAAATGTTACAAAATTATTTACAGTTTATATGCCAGGTAAAAGATTATGTTAGGCAGCCCTAGATAGAGACAATTCCAAGAGTACTAGTGGTAAATAACATAATGCTAATTAAATTATCATATTCTTTCTATTATTTATATAACATCTCAGCTCCTTTAGACTTCCTGTCCATCACTCCTTCACCCCTCTTTAATATAGTGAAGAATGCTAATTTGTAATTTATGAGACAAAAATTAATTTTCTGTGTATGCTTTGTTATTTTCAAAGCAGTTGAATTCAAAGGACACTACATTGCCAACGGTGAATATTTTAACTCACTAAATAAATGACAGATGCAGCATTGTGTATAAGTAGTTGATGAAATGAGATTTTAAAAGCTATAAGAAAATTATAAAGTTTGTTCCACTTTTAAGGGACATTTTTAGTTTAAAGATGAAGAAAATAATATTTTTAAAATGCAAAGCACTCAGAGTCTTGTAAAGGTTTGCACATAAGATATCTGTTGTCATTGAATAACATTCCTCTCGAAGTAAAAGACCAAATCACCTAGTTAAATAATCATACCCAATTTCATGAAGTGGCAAGGGAAAGTAAAAGCAGACACCTCCCAAGTGAGAGCTTTCTGTTTGTTAATTACACTGTAGGTAAAGTATGCAGACACCATCTGTTTCACTCAGACAGGTTATATACTCAAAGAAAGTATATGAAAGCCTGAGACAAAGTCTAATAGAATTATCTTACTTTCAGCTCCACAAATATATTTATTTCCTAGTTAACAAAGTAATCTGTCCATCAGCAATAGTACAATCCAGGTTGTGTGGCTATTTATAGCTTTAAAACCAAAAAAAAACCAAAACCCCAATTAAAATCTTAATCTAGGGAAATAAAAAAGAAAAACAAAAACAAGCAGCAAAAAGCAAACCACTGAACAAACTGAAAAAAGCAAAAAATCAAAACCAACCAGCCAACCAAAACCCCAAGAAACCAACCAAACAAAAAAAAGCTCTGTCATGCTAATTAGGATTATATACCCAAACAGTGCAATATCAAGAATATCAAGTATTTGAGAACAGTCACAGTGATTTTGTGAATCTGGACAGGATTCACTGAGGCAGTAACGGTTCATGGATCCTTTACATTTTTATCATTAGATCTCGATGGACTGCAAGAGCATGGAGACTTAAATAAAATACCTCTGCTTTCAGATTAAATTCTAAAACCTCTTTTCAGGTATAGCACTGGAAGCACATCAGTTGATGCTTTATGGTTTTACCACCACGTCCCATCCATTTTTCCTTGCAACTTCATTCTTAGTCTACATCAATCTCTTTTTCCACTCACCCTAAATAACTACCTGAATAAGTTCCATGGATAATGCTCTCCCTATGCCCTGTTTGGCCTCAGAATTAAATAAAGGAAATACATGAAACTCCCAAAAAGACTCTGAAAGGGGTTAAGTTGATAAAAATACTTTAAAGCTAAAGGATTAATAACTCTTTTTGTCACTTTCAGTCAGCAGATGGAGTAGAAGCATTCTTTCATTACACATTAAATATCTTTTATGCTGTCTTCTCATTCACATATTTCACTCTTCATTCAAATTACTGTGTACACAAAAATGTATTTGTCATACAGAAAGAAGGAAGTTAAGGGCTCAATACAATTACCAAACACAGGGAGCACAACAAAGTAAATACTATCCTTAGCAACGTCAGTGTCAATTAATGTTAGATACATTGCTGCTTCTAGACAAAATGATGATGTTAGATCTGATCTTACTAATCCTGAAGAAATACATATAAATTTCACTGACCAGGAAAAAAAAAAAAAAAAAAGGTCAAAATGGACCTCACTCAATAATTTATTCTGTATCAGCTCTAAAAATGTCTAAAGAGATTTAATAGCAGTTAAGTCACTGTTTAGATTTGTCATCATGCTGTCTGTAATAAGATGAAATAGCACTAGAAGGCAAAAGGGAGAAGGACACTGCTGTTCTCATTGTGCTATTTCCTGTTTCATCCTATATGAGAACAGCAGGAAAGAAAACTGCACAGATGTCTCTGAAGTCAGAAACTTTAGAAAAAGATGGAGCCTTCAACATGCTTACATCACCACCTTTGTGAAAAACACTAGTCATAACGATGAGCATTCTGTCACTGCCAAAACTGCCCTTGAAACAAAGACAAATTAGCAAAGGACATGAATTCGGTTTTGTTTGTTTGTTTTTTTTTTTAAGGTAAAAATACAACTTCACAACAAATATATGTCATACATTCAGGAATTGGAATGGGCTGCCCTGGGAGGTAGTTGAGTCACCAATTCTGGATATGTTTAAAAGTCATTTGGATGTGGTACTTGAGGATATGGTTTAAGGGTGAACTTTGTAGGGTTGGACTTGTTGATTGTGGCAGAGTTTTTCAACCAGGATGTTTCCGTGATTTTGCACAATTCCATGATAAAGTCTGGGGCAATTCTTTTCTAAAAAGAGTCAGAAGTGTTTCCACCACTACAAGTATTTCCAGCACTACAATTATCTGTGAGTGGACTACATTATTAAAAAAAAAAAATTAAAAATCAACAACTTACTTGAAAACTGTATGGCGAATCCAGATTTGCTGATATAAAAATCTGTGTCAAACTGGATAGTTACTATGTTGAGTGTACTGTGAATACCTTCAGGAACAAGGGATCCACTAATTTCTTTGAGTAACATCTCATTCTCAGGTGGACCATCCCAAACTCGTAGAATGTCATGGGATGCCTCAGTATCAAATGCAAGAAACTGGAGGCTGTAAGAACACCAAAAAGCAAATAAACTTTGATTTACAAAAACAATTTTCTATGTAGCACAGCTTTACCTTTGGATGCAAAAAAAAAAAAAAAAAAAAGCCCAATACAAAAATGTGTTTGAAAGAAAGAAACTTAATAATATTTGATGTTTACTGTGAAATAATGTGTTACTTCAATCATTCAAATAATCTGTAAGCAGCCATGGAATCTTCTCAGAAAATAGTCTTTTGTAAGACAAAGTAATATATCACATTCTCACCAAAACAAGTTAAATAGAACTGCAAACATGCAATTAGTGCTATAGTGTGAATAAATACCTATCTCAAAATGCAGGGTTTAAAAAAAAAAAACAAAAGGTAGACTATTCCACTACACATTTCTGCTACCTCCAGTACTTTTTACTTTGTATATATTCAATCTTATAGAATCATAGAATGGGTTGGGTGGGAGGACCTTAGGAACCACCTTGTTTCAATCACCCTGCCATGGTCAGGGACACTTTTCACAAAGATCAGGTTGCTCAAAGTCTCAGCCAATCTGGCCTTGAAGGCTTCTTTCCAGGAAGGAGAAACCATGACTTCTCTGAGCATCCTCCTGGCTAAACAACCTCAGCTGGGAGCTGAGGTTGTTCAGCCTGGAGAGAAGGCTCAGGCAAGACCTCATTGCTCTCTACAACTACCTGAAAGAAGGTCATAGCCAGGTGAGGTTGGTCTCTTGTCCCAGTCACCCAGTGACAGAACAAGAGGACGCAGACTAAAACTGTGCCAGGGCAGGTTTAGGCTGTACATTAGGAAGAAATTCTTCATGGAAAGAGTGATTGCCCATTGGAATGGGCTGCTGGGGGTGGTGGTGGAGTTACCATCCCTGAAGGTATTTAAAAGGAGGCTGGATGAGGCACTTAGTACCATGGTTTAGTTAATTAGAAGGTGTTAGGTGATAGGTTGGACTCAGTTATACTAGAGGTCTCTTCCAACATGGTAAATTCTGTGATTCTGTGTGATTCTGTGATCCTTTTCTTGTTTGTAGCCACCCTCACAGCAAAGAATTTCTAATCTAAATTCTATGCTCTTTCAATTTAAAGCCACTTAGCCCTTGTTCTATCACTATGCTCCCTGACAAAGAGCCCCTCACCATCTTTACTGTAAACCCCCTTTAACTACTGGAAAACTGCTGTAAGGTGTCCCTGGAGCCTCCTCTAGACCGAACAACCTCAACTCTCTCAGCCTGTCCTCATAAGGGAAGTTTTCATGCCCTTCATGAAAAGAACTACTCAAGCAGTTTTATGTCTTTCTTATTCTGGGGGGCCTCAGAGCTGAATGCAGTACTCCAGGTGAGGTCTCATGAGAGTGGACTAGAGGGGAAGGATCACCTCCCTAGACCTGCTGGCCATGCTTTTTTAATGCAGCTTAGGATGTATTTGACTTTCTGGGCTGCAAGCACACATTGAGACCCCATTCAATGTTTCATCTACTGACACCTCCAAGTCCTCCACAAGGCCACTCTCAATAACTTCAGCATTAAAACAGCATTGATGATAGGTATTTTTAAATCAGACTTCCAGTTAAGATATGCCAAATATGTTGGCATACATACCCTTAAGAATTGTTTAAAAAATCACTAAAATTTCACAAGAATATAACTAAGTTTAAAGCTTGACTCTCATCAAACAATGTTCATTCTAAAACAGGCAGTTTCAACACAAACCTACATATTCATTCTATGATTCCATATTCAAACACAGAATGTCAAAAATACTGACCTTGAGCTGCAGGCTTATTTTAAATCCACAATTCTTTTTTTTTTTTTTCCTTTTTTTCTTTTTTCATCCACTGTACGGGTAGGATTTGATTAGTACATAAAGAGAAAAAAAAAATATTTGTTTCCAGTACCTGACAATATTTCCTGGGTCTACTTCAATCACCCACATGCAACGAAGATTGTTGTCATAAGGAAAAGGATAGCCAGGAGACAAGATTCTTCCAGATGATTCTCCTTTAAAACGGCCTCCACATTCAGCTAATAAAAGAATAATATTGCATAATATGTTACTTTTAGTCCATTACAGATGGTCTTCCAGCTAATTATCTGAGTAATCAATTTGTACATCCATTTTCTTGCTGAATAAGTAACACAGCTAAACTGACTATGCCTTGAGATTGTAGGACAGCATAATAAGGACTTGAAGTACCTCGACAAAGGAATTTGTAATGGATTTTTTATTTGAAGGCATTTGCATTTAACTTTGACATCTATGTTTTCCTAATAATTAGAGAACATCCCATCATATAATGAAAGGAGCATGGATTGTTATTTAAATAAAACCAAACCACTGCAGCAGAATGAAATTAACTGTACGATTAAGTTTGACTTTTTTGTTTGTTTTAAAGAAAAAGAGAATGTAAAATACTAAATAAAAACAGGTATTGAGAGAAAATTAGCCTTTCCAGCCTAGAAAAAAAAAGTTGCACAACTTAATACTCAAAACTTGTTGTTGCAGTGAAGCTACAGTCTTTCTCAGAGGATGACAGATGGTAAGTAGCTCCCTCTTAGATGGTCTCAGCCAGCCATTAGGCAAAACTGAGTATTTAATATCTTAATACCTAATCGTTGAGAAAACCTCATTTTTTTTAATGTAGATCCCTGAGGCCTTTAAAGCCTTCCTATTTCACTTCCCTTCCTCTAAAAGTCCCTCTGATGCTTTCTCTTTTATGAAGTGCAAAGCCAAAATAATACTTTGATTAGATCCCTTGGTATAGTTAAGATGCAGTTTTATTTTGATTTAACATCACATAAAATATTTAGTTGTGAGATTTATTACCTTATGATCTGTGAGTTCCGTGATAAAATATAATTGAAATGCTACTCTTGATGGATTTTCTGACATAATAAAAGCAAATTTGCAGAGACAGGTGGCATTTCATTTTTTTTTTCCAGCACTCTGCCAATCTGTTAGTTCCTAAATACTCTTTAAATAAAAAATATTTCATAATTATTCAGCTCAGAGGCTAGCATAGTCTATTATTCTTCAGATAGGGTAAGGATATAAAGGAAAAAATTACTCCCTGGCAAACTGAATGAAATTTAAACCAAATTCCATTTCATCCAGGACCACTGAATTAACTACAATTTAAAAATTTCTAGTTTTCAGAAATAATAATTGGTTTGGGTTTCTGTTAATGATTTTTTAAGTTTGCCTTTCTCTCCTTAGGGGTTTATTTTTGTGTCTTCAGCAAGGTTCCAGCTCCTTGGTTTTGCTGGCTGCTGAATCAGCTATGTAAGTGGTGATTTCTGAGAAAGCAGCATCCTCTCAGGTTGCAGTCAAGAGTAAAGACCTTTTTATCTTACATCTCCAGATTGCTTACTGTGGAGAACCTAATTAAGAATCTTAATTTTGCCTCCAACTGTCAACACTAAGATTCTTCTAAAGATGTCAAGCTAAAGGAAATACACAATATACTACATTTATTCCTGCAATTTCCACAGATAGTATGTTGAACTGTAATGCTAACTACATCTTTAAGATTTATGATTGCTACCACTGCTTGGAAAGAATTTTGCTGTCCTCTTGTCAGTGTCATATTCTTCAATGCAGTTACAATAAAACAAGAACAGGAGTATTTTTAAGCCAATTTCTGATAATAACAGCAAAGTGGATTGTCTCTTGAGTTATATTGTTCATAAACATTCAGGGAAATAAGTTTATTTACATATGACAACCTGAAATATTCCATGCAAAGCATCACAGTTTTCAGAGAGTCGCAAGATTCACCTGAACAATCTGTAAGTCCTAAAAGACCTTGTTCTTGTAAGGACAAACCTTGAGTGCATACAGCTACCTCACTCATACACAAATACTCTGGAAATACAGAGCAGCAGTGTTACAGAAGCAATTTTTTCCACATATTTGTAATTTTGGTACTCATGAATATCTAATACTTACTATCCTTTTTTTTTAAGCTAAAAAAGGCAGCACCACTCACATGGACTTAGATGTCTAAATGTCTGTGTAAACCTCCAGACATGCAGATGAAATTTCACATAGATCTAGCAACCTTTACAATTTTCTTTTTTTTTCGCTTTCTTATATTCACTTAATAGCCTAAGTAAATAAAAATTAGAGTGTCTATTACCAATACATGATGGCAGAGGATAGTCCCATGCTCTTCTTTCTCCAGTCATGCACTTTAGAAGGCTACTTCCATGGAGTGTGTAACCTGGGTTGCATCCATAGATTATAGTGCTTCCAGCAAAATGGCCTTGGTCACTGATTTTATATCCAAATTGCGGCACACCAGGGTCTTCACAATGTGAAAGCTCAAAACCTGTGGTAGGAATAAAACATTGTAGTTGCAAAATCAAACAGGTACACACCTTAATGAATCACAGAATCACAGAATGGTTTAGGTTGGAAGAGACTTCAAAGATCATCCAGTTCCAACCCCTGCCATAGGCAGGGACACCTCCCACTAGATGAAATTAATAATTTGTTTCCCCATAGAAATTAAACATTTTCAAACTTCATGTAACAACATATTTAAGATTGCTTCTCTGTTTTTAAACAGTCTAGGCAGGATAAATGTCTATACCCCTCACTTAGAGCATGTAAATTGAACTGTCATAACATCATTTTTCTTAAGAGCCCAATTAAAGACCGAGAAGGAAACCCATTATCATTATCAATCACTTCTAAAATGATATGATACATTACAAAATGGCAGCTAAAGTGACTGTCCATTTACTTTGGTGACAATCTAGTTTGTGAATAGACTTTAAAAGGCAAATAGCACAGCAGATTTTTTTTGTTGTTACTGTGCATAATTACACCAATGTCACAACAGCACCTATGGCACCAAAGCTAATGTTATTATATTCATCAACTGTTACCATAATCCTGCATTCAGTGGTTTGTAAATTTAAAGTCTACAAGCAGGAAGCAATGATAATGATGACACAGAGAATTCAGGCCAATCAGTTTGTTTAGTTTGGAAAATTAAGAGGTGTGGAGCAAGAAGAAAACAAAATGTATGTATAAAACTGTGCTGGTTTGAGGCTAATGAGAATATTTTAATGAGAGGAATTAGATCATTGGGCATTAAAAGAAAGTAATACTTATGGCTATATCACTAATTTGTTCTGCTGAGAGAGAGAAAAAAAAGAAACAGAGACAAAGATAGTCAGTCTCTGTCTGGCTGCCACTTGCTTCAGTAATTCCTCTGTCTGGACCTGTATAACTCAAAGTAATCATTCTGTTTCTAACTGCTTCCTGTATCTCACCCCTTGCACATAAGAGATTCTGAAATAAGGGAGAAGGAGAAAGAGGAAGTTGGTTTGAAACCCCTCCTGGGCAGTTCTGGTGTTCGGGAGGGGTTTTGTATTTCTGTATTACTTTTACATCTTGTATAATTGTATAAAGTTGTAAATATCTGTATATGTTGTCAGTTGTGCCATGCTGTGAATATAACTTCACTCCTTAACTTCCAACCGTCTGAGTTAATCTGGTGAATTCATGATGGGGCAGGAAAGTCCCAAACTACCACAATAACAGAGAAACAGGGAATCATTAACATTTTGGGAGAAAAAAAATAAACTGTAATTTGGCAGAAAGGTTTTCTGTTAGCAAGTGAGAAGCAGCTTTAAATCTCCCTTAGTTCAAAACTAAATGTATTCCAGCAATATAGCACAGCTCAAACACTTTACAGGTAAAAAAGACAGTTTGCATCAGACTGCTACTCCAATATTTAGATGACATGGGGGTAAATAAAGGATTTTTTCATATCTGCATTGTCCAGTGAAGTCATTTAAGCACGATTTGATAATCTGGTTAACATTAAGTAGCGTTTCACAGTATCTCCTCAGGTACTGAGTCTCTACTATTGATTGATTGAAAAATTCTCATTGATTTATTTTACAGGGTAAAAAAATGCTTCACAGAATCATAGAACGGTTTGGGTTGGAAGGGACCTCCAATGGTTATCCAGTCCAACCCCCTGCAGTAAGCAGGGACATCCTCCACTAGATCAGGTTGCTCAGAGCCTTGTAGAGTCTGACCTTGAATATCTCCAGGGATGGGGCCTCAACAACCTTTCTATAAATTCATCTGCTTCAGGTAGGTTAAGGTTGTTTGCTCACATAAGGAAAAAAAATATATATAGGTCAAATGCTGTCATCCAAGTGATTCCTTCAGCTATTTTATTGTCTCACTGGAAATGGTTCATCTCCTGAAATGCCTCTACAACCTCTGTGCTGATTTTTTCTCATTCCTAGCTGAGCTATTCTTTCTCAACACAGTCTGGATTCTATAATCTCTAAAGAAGTACAACAGGAATAGAAAATGAAAAACATTTTATTTGTATTACCAATCTGGATACTTTGTTGTTTAATTCTGTCAGTCTACATGTGGGCAAGAAGTTTTTGTTAGGAATCTTTCTATACTACTCTAGTTCCAAACTGGATTATTCTAAACAATAATTCAAACTCTAAAGTTACTGGTCTAATGCAAAATTAGTATTGGATATGAGACTTAAGATGGAGGATTTTTATTTTTTTTTTTACTTACAAATCATTTTGAATCAGTGGGTTCACATAAAGAAGTGTTAACAATTTAAAATTTAATACATTTAAAAGTACTCATATACTTAACTATTTTCATGTGCTACAATTAACTGCTTTTTTTTATCCTTTCCAAGATTGAAAAAGAAATGCAAAATGACCTTCTAGGAAAAAAAAAAAAAAAGGATAGAAGTCTAAGAGTCAAATTATCAATACTACTGGATATTTTGGGCATTACGAAACTAGGTAATTTTGATTAGCAATGAGCAATTTGCTGTTGATTTTAGCTTTTAATTTTGATTGCATTTTCACTATAAGAGCAAAGAATTTTCACCCATTTAAAATCATAAATCTCTTACTACTGTTTTCACAAATACTTACTGGTGTACACAAGCTGAAAGCCTTCATCAGTCCCTTCCACATCTGAGTTAAATTCCAGCCACAAATGATTTGAAGTACTGCTTAATGTCAGCCCTCTTAATGATGCCCCAGTATATGCACCCAGCAGGTGAGCAGTGTTGTCTTTGCCATCATAGATCTGTAAAACAAAGATGATTTTTTAAAAAAATTATTGCAAAAAATAAGTAATAGACTATTTAATTTACAAAACAGTTCTGTACATTTTCATTAAGGGGGAGGACAGCTCCATCAAGGAGTTTATATTGCCAATCTGAAGTACTATTTGGGTGTGCTGTTTGCCTCCCTTAAGTTGACTTAACTGTGCAGATTTTTCAAATGGACAATTTAAAATATGTCAGTTCCTTTTTTGCATATTAATAGAAGTGGGAATAGGTTCTCAGTGTTTTTAAACCTCTGTGTTTTCTCTTTCACTACCAGCAGTGTAGTGCTGGTCACCAGCTATCAACAAACATCTATTTCCTGTAGTTGTGTTTGCCTCAACTCACTGAGGTGGAATAATAGAAAAGCTCACATGCTCCTAACTTGGGCTTTTTAAATACACCTCTGATTTTTTTTTCTTTTTCCCTAGGTAAAGAGAGGTTAATATATAAAGTAAAAAGGGACCAGAAAATAAAACAAATAGAACTGCTTCTGTAAGTTGAAAGGGCAATGTAATCTATATGTAAATTGGAATACAAGGCTTTTTTTACTATTTATTTTTCTTCAAGAGCTGTTCTTTTCCATATCTGAAACAAAAACTTACATCAAACTACTAAACATACTAAACATTTTTAAAAATCATTCTCAGCACATTTGCTTACAAGCCTGGTTGCTGTTGCACTCCTACCATTAAAGATAAAAGGTTAAATTATAACTCTTTGATAGTTGTTAACCCAACCAGTACACCCTGTAAGATTTATTTAGTGATTTGTATAATAATGGAATCTATGATAAATGGGGTTTAAGAAAAATTGCCCTTGCAAATCAGCCAATTCAACTCTAAATAATGTTCAATATGCAATACAGGGAAATTCCAAAGCTTTAGTAAAAAAAAAGGTATTGTCCTCAGTTATAAATAAGACTGAATTTTGTTAATTCAAAATGCAATTAAAGCTTGCATTTATAAACAGGAATCTATATGACAATGCAATCAAAACAAATACATCAACAAGAGTAGTAAATGCATGTAACAAAGTTGTGATGTAATACTGTGAAATATTATGATGCCTGTTCGCCATCTGTGAGATTTTGCAGAAATACTCATGCATCCTGTAACAAAAAAACTTTTACATTTAATGATATGCTGAAATAAAACAAACAATTTTGAGCCATATCTAATGAAGAAATAATTACTTGTACAGCAGTTTAAATGAAGCACAGCAACATGACTCAACATGTTTTCTTGTTCTTCACTGAAAAAAAGCAAAAAAAAATTCCCAGCAAAATTAACTTTTAAATGGCAATGTCATAAGAGCAAAAATGAGAAATTAAAGGGGGGAGGGAAAGTACTATTAATATTTATCAGCAAAATTCTAATTAAAAATAAATACAATAATATTTAAATGTACTTAGTAATTTTATTTAAGACTTTAAGACCTTAAAGCTGTATTGATATCAGTAATCAACTCAGAAAAATAACTGGAAATTAATTCTGAAACAGACTCAGTTTCATTCTGGTTAACTGAAAGAAAAACATCCATTCCAGGAGAATTACTGCTATCTAATGGATATATTTAAATCATGACAGACTTAGAGAAAACTCATCAGGAATTTGATGCAGTTTCTCCTAATCTCTCCAAGCTACTTAGAACTAGTAACACCTAACAATCCAGGAATTATTTTATTTTTTGAACACTACAATAAATCTGTTTCCTGTGATGTGTATATCACTAATAATCTACCAAAGGAAGCTATTAATAAGTTATGCCAACATAATATTTTGTCAGAACTACCTACTTCATTATACAAACTTTCCTCAGGTTAGAATTTTCCCACACATCCTTTACTGACAATTTTGTAACTGTCTCTTACATTAAACCTTTCACATTGGTACACTGACACCTCTCCAGAGTTGACACTAATTCTACTCTGTGGCTTAACCAGCACTCTGGCTGCATAATGCTTCTAAGCTTATTTAATTTCTGTGGAGTAAGAAAATTTAAAGAACCCTAACACTTTTAAAACTCTGATGCTTCGAGTAGGAGAATTGCATTTGTATGATGGAAGGGTGCGATTCATTTGAATATGAAATTGTAATACTTCTTTTCTCCTCTTTTGGTTACTGACTTTCAAATATTCAAATTAATACACACCGTCTGTGCAACAGTTAAAATGACCCCCAAGAATAAAATCACCAGACTAGCTCAGAAGGTTTGGAAGCAAAATGAAGCTATATAGTTACAGCAAGCTAAAATCAAAAAGCATAAAATACAATGTATATATGTACAAAAAAATATTTACATATATTTACAAAGTAGACACAACACAAGGACCCTTTTAAGGTCTCAAATCATCCCTCTGGACAAAACCAGAGGGGCTTCCAACAGCTTCCTTCTTTCCCCACCTCCTTTCTCTCTCAGACAGTTTGCCCCATCAAGAACTTCACGGCAGAGAGAAGAGCTATGCAAAGCAAAGTTTCAGGGGAAGGGAGAGAATTGTTGATGCAACTATTTTTTTCCCTATCAGCAAGCAAACGGAATCATACGGACTTATCTTTGTTATTCTTCTTGCATCCAATACCAATTATTTACTTTTTTACCTTTCTTTTCTAGTCAACGTTCTTTGGAGTCCCTATTTCTTCTTTACAGTTAGACACAAAACACTAAGCTAAGCCTTAAATCACAAATAGAGATAATGAAGTCTCAGGACAATAAATGGATGCGTATTTCACAATGTAATTCTTAGTTTGAGTCATACTATCTTATTTTGTGCTTCGTTTAAGTTAAACATAAATTCATGGATTTCAATGGCAGAGTAAGATGCAAAGAAGGTTGGTAACATCCTACAATCTCTTGCAAGATTTTCAGAATTGGCGTTTTATTTCTAAGCTTCCTAACATAGGTGGCAATTTTGCTAAATATTTTGAATGAGTTAGCAGTTCATCTTCAGAATTTGATCCAAAAGATGAGATTGTATGTGAATTAATGTAGACTGTAATTTTTAATATGTAGGAATATGCTTTCTTATAGGCCTTGCCAGTATATCTGGATATGTCACTGGGTGGCATGGTTTAGCTGAAGTTGTGGTGTTAGGTTATAGACTGGACTTGATGATCTCAGAGGTCTTTTCCAACCTGGATGATTCTGTGATCTGTATTTATGTCACTTGGATGCTAAGTGTATGGCCAAGAACGAGCACTGCGAACAGACTATTTGGTTGGATTCTTCTTTCTTAAAGTCATCCTGTAGCATTAATGGAAAGACAATTGATTCATTACTGTATTATGCCTGAGTATGCCACTGATAAGCTATTTGGAAAACAGATCCATCTTTATCAGCTATATAAAAGCCTGATCCGTTAAATGATTAATTCATTAAAAGGAGCAAAAGGCACTGAAAATTACATTCACATTCTTCATATCACAACGATACTGTGAAGTGTTACAGGAAAGGATGCTAATAGTGTTTAAATAAATACAATGTGACTTGAAAAATAATTAGGGAGGAGGGATTATATTTAGAATTGCAGTTAGGAAATAAAACTTCCTAAGTGTCATGGTTGAGTGTTTTAAAGCACATGAATCAATTGCTGTGGAATCCTGACTTCAGATCCTGCCAGCTACTTCAGGACAAAGAGGTATCATTGTCTCAACTCACTGGCCCAGTAGGCAAGGTCAGACAATGCCAGACTATCCCAGCCTTGCAATTGAAACAAGAATAATGGGAGGCTCATAGCTCTTGTAACTAAATCAAGAACAATGATGGCTGGTGTCAACATGGCAAAGTAGCCTTGAGTTAGAGGTCTGTACCACCACACTAAGCTTTCAAAGGGGTCTATTATAAAATAAAATTAAACGGAGATGAGTGGCCTTTTTCCTTCTAATTAGTCTAGCTCCACAAAATTTTAGCATGGAATTAATATAAAGTGAATGTACTTAATTTGTGCATGTGAATCAAACTATGTTTTTTTTAAGAATTGCTTTTGGAACGTGAAAGGCATATGGATATGATGATCTGTGCCTTTATAAAGAGAAGAAATAACATAAAATCAGCAGCTCAGAGCTGAGACTGTCAACACCCTGTCAAATATATCATTTATATCACATACGAATAGAAGCACTAATATAAAGACAGAATAGGGTCCATATGTTTGGTTGTGGTTTGGTTTTTTTTGTCCTCTACATTTATTACCTACTTCTCACTTAGGTTTTCAGGAAGCTATTCCTAAAAGGATCATGATAGCAAATGTTGAGACATAAGACACAGATTAGCAAAGATTCCCAAACAGTGCCTCCTTTCTAAAGCTTTGCACAAACCCCTTCAAAAGCTGAGTCACGTTCACACATTTCAAAACTGTCCCACAGGTAACAGTAAACAAATACTCTGAAAGAGCAGAGTGTACTGAACTAAGCACAAAGGAAGGGAACTCTTCATGCTATTTCTTCCGCTTGGTCTACTGACACACTGTTGCTTGCTTATTGCTTTAGTGACTGGTATTGTAGAAGGACAAAAAAAGATTTCTTAATTACATACATATATAAATATTTTTTCCCTGCACAGGTGCAATCTCCTCTATTACATGAGCTCTCATGCTGCATACTGCCAAGCACATAATCAACTACAAAGGGAAAAATAAATCCCCATAAGAAATGGATGTCCTGTTTTCATCTTGGTCTTTTTCATACTTGCTGTTCTTTTCTCTTTTGGTTTAGGTTCACATTTGCCTGTAGGACTTTTTTGGGGTAGGGCTGGGCTTTTATAAGATTAAAGGAAATTATTCATTAATTAGCACCATGCATAGGTACATTTTTATTCATGTTGAAATCTCTACTTCAAGAATTTGTTTAAGCTTTGGTTTTAGTAAAGGATAACTTACCTCCAGTAAATTAGAAAAGTGTATGAAAAAAATCTTTTATATAAATGAGTATATCCTATATTCAGCTGATTTCAATACAGTGTTCACCACCGCCAACAGTGAAACACAACCATTCTTCTACTGATGGGAGAAGCAAGGGTGGGAAAGGAAAACAAAAGGCCTGTCACCTTCATGATCCTTCCAACTTGTAAACATGGTAATCTCAGTGTTTGTACATTTGTTCATGTTCTGCCCTGAAGAGGTAAAAGTAAGCCCTGACTTTACCTAATATGGTCAAGTTTGGCAAACTGCTATTCTGATTGGCTAATCTATGGCCAAGAAACCATTAGTCTCGGGCTACATTGACAAAAAAGAGATGAGTAGGTAAACACACAACATGCTGTGCCTTAATGTGCTTCTGCCATTGCTTCTGCCTCTGTCTTTGCCATTGTATCCTGCTATACTCTTCCTGCTACATAATAACAAGCCCAGATACATCGGGTTTGTCTACCTGGAAACTGGCCTTGCCTTAAGTTTATCAGGCAATAGGCATCAAGTGCCTCATATGATAAACTTGTTTAGCCAATGCACACCTGCAAGACATCCTGCCTGCACCTCTGCAAGCCTCTGTGCCAAATCTGGAGTCAAGAAGAACCAGTATCTGGTCAGAGATAGTTTGCCTCTCTCTCAGCACCCTGTTAGGGCTTGGGAAGATTCAGAAGCCTCAATGGCTATCAAGGCACTGACAGAACTCCCTGCAAGTGTTCAGATACTGTCTGGAAACTGTAGTTAGCCTTGGAAATCCGAAGATAACTTTTGTGAGTAAATACTCAAAAGCGTCTTTGCAAGCTCTAAAATCCAAGAGTCTTTTGGCTTGAGCAGAAAGGAGTTTGTCAAGTCCTGCTAGTGGGTAAGAGGTATAATCAACCACAAGAACCTCTTTGCAGTTCTAAGGGTTTAATGTTTGCAATATTATTGCTAGATATTTCTTAAGGGTTCTGTGTTTTCCTCACAGAACTGTTGCAAAGAACCTATTATTAAAAATACTGGTGAGTGGCAAGAGTCTTGAATATCAACATTAACATGCAATATTAATTTTTGGAAAACAGAATCTCACACAACACAGCTGTCAGTGACTACAGAGTTTACAAGAAAAAAACTGTTGGATGCCACTAAAAGCTGAGGAAAAAAAAACAGGTAAGGAAGTTTTTATACTTTGGAAACTATGTAGGCAGTTGAATTGATTAAACAACATATCATTTTTTTCCTACAATACGCAGTCTATTCAGTCTTTCAGTGGAATTTTACCTGCATAGATCTAGTAATCTAAAACACTGGCCAGCAGAAAAAGTAATACAAATTACACGATTAACTTCTTTGCCAACATTTTCATCCATCAGTTCTAAGCAACAAAGATGCATTATGCACTTCTTAAGCAAAGTTTGTAGCTGAAAAAACAGGCTTTAACTAAGAAACATAATGGAGTTTCTTCATTTGTATTTAAGGATAGGGAGCCCTGTCTAGAAGCTGTTGTTTAAGTTATCTTAATTTTCAGATGGTGAATTTCTTACCCTCCCTGTTTTTTATTTAAAAGGGAACTGCACACTCACTACATTATCACACAGTTATTTACTGCATGACTGAATGATTATTTTATTTTTTAAACCTTCTTCTGTTAATTTTCTTACCTTGGAGATTTCCTGTAATTCAGTCAAGATGTTAATGGTTATACACATGTACAAAGCAATGATTTGTTAGGTAAGTTTACAACATTTTACAACTATTATTTGTTCATGTAAAACTGATGTATACTCTAAATGTCTTACTCCTGTAGCTGAAAGTGCATTCTCTAGTCATCAAAATAAATAAATTAGGTAGCATTTTCCACTTGTTTTCATTTTAGTTACCAGTTTTACAAAAGTAAAATGAAGCTGCAAACTTATCTTCAAAGATATTTTACTGGAATTAATGTAAATCAGTCAAAAAGTATACAAGAAAAAAAATATGTGGATAATGAAGGCTATTTTCCCACTCCTGAAGGTATATTAATACCATTATGATAGGTGCATTCCCAAACCAGTCACACACCAAATGTTCCACTGATGCATTGCTCAGCTCCTGAACATGAGGATCAACAGACAACTTTAGAATTAGGTCCATAAAAAGTGTTTTGGAATTTGACTGAGTCTTTCTGTATCTCTAAACAAGTCTACTTTATCAAACGGTTGTAGAATTCTGTTTTTCTCATTGGTGTTTCTTTTAAATGCAAGAAATTCTCTTCACCTGTAGTTGATATGAAATCACTTTGCGGATGTTTCATGCCACACAAGATTAGAATTATTAAAAGGGTTAATCCAATTTTCAAAATCTAGTATGTAGACAGGGTATTAAATTAAGCTTCTAGGTACAATGTTTATTAAGTTTATAACACAGATCACATTATGAAGATTCTAAGGAAGAAAAAAATTACAATAGATGTAACATTTACCGCTAAGAGCAGACTATAAACACAGATTAATGCAACATTTGGTTTACATCTGGTAAGAAATATATGTTTTAAGAAACGTATTATGGAAACTTCCCAAACTGATAATTTTTAACCTATTAGAAATGGAACTGGTTTAGAGACATATATTCTAAGAGATGATTGATAGAAACTTACTTGGTACTGTACTATCTCAAATAGATAAACTTTAATATGAGGAACTTCAAATTTAGAAATAACAAATAAATTTTATGAGCTTACATACCTTAAGAACATCTCCTTGGGCTAAGTGAAATGTTCTGGCAGAAATATTGATTCCTTTCCCTGCTTGTACCTGAATGCTATAAATGCATTCATGATTGTTTTCATAGTTAAGAGGATAATTGGGGGACAGTAAGATGCCTTCATTATTTGTTGTGGATGCTCCACATTCAGCTGCAATTAAAAGACAATGTTAAGGCATATTTTAATAGAAAGCATAAATGTGTTTAGTAATGGTCATAATGGGACTGTTAATGGAACCTAGTTCAACACTATTAACATTTATTGATATCTGGCATTTATTTTCAGATATATGTTCATGAGAGTGAATGAAGGCTGCAACAATATTTCTAAACTGCAATACTTTAATATAAGTTTGCTATGTAATATTAAGCTAACATTAACGGTACATTTTATAGTCATATCATTTTAGAGGCTCCTTCTTGAATTTTGTTTTGAAGGAAACATACTTGTTTTTATTTCTCCAGTACAGAAATCCACAAAGAATTTCAAAGAAAATAAAAGTAATCT
>VWZI01001207.1:272696-319821 GCA_013396835.1 Psilopogon haemacephalus
AAAAAAAAAGCATAACGCCTTGTGGCAATGCTACATTAGCTATTAATAACTAACTTTCATTTACTACCATATTTTGGACTTCTTACATAATTTTAATTAAGACATTTTCAGCACGTTGTTTTACCAGACATTTTCCAGGTATTTTAAACTAACACTGAAAACCAGTTACAATTCTTTCCTTCCATTTTTATTTAGTTTTGTTATTACAGTCTTGCATTACAGTGCAAAGCAAAGAGCATTTCCTCTGTCTTTAGCAGATTTAAATTAAGCACAACACTATGTTTTCTGGGTTTATGTTTGTTTTCAAGATCACTTTAATATGCTTGCCATTTATTTCACCTGGTCTCACAAGAATGTACTTTAGTTACTTTACCTTGACAAATTAATTAGTTTATTTCACAGAACAAGAAATTGCATTGTGCAGAGCTATGTGGTACATCTAATGGCTTGAAAAGGTATTTAAATAAGCTATTATACTTGAGATATCTCATTGATTATTACCATTACTATAAATTCTTACACCTGACTTATTCTTGTGAAAATAGAACACTGAAATATACATTTTGAATGTGAAATTTATACATTATATTAGAAATCAGAAAACAAAGTTAATTAGTGGTTCTCTCTGTATGTAGCTAAAACAAACATCATCCAGAAAGCCAATCAGATATAGATAAAAGCAGACAAAATGTTTAATGATTATATTTAACTCAATGGCAATACAGAACAGATGCCCAAATAATTCAGATATCCCCACTTTTCTCAGAACAGTTGGGTACACAATCTAGATAGAAGTAGAGACCTTATAGCTTACATGACCATGTTTATCCTTTTATTTACTTCCAAAATATATAGTAATTTGCAGCCTGAAGATACATAGATAAGTTTGAACTACAACACATAGGAACAAGACAATCGTTATTTCAAGTTTGTGAGAAACTCTTTCCGATTACAGCCAAAAGGCACAAAGTAATTATGGTATTAATTTGATCCAACAACTCTCTTTTGTCTGAGCTGTAAGTTAAAGTGAATTTTAAAATCTGAACACACCAGTGAGCTAACTGTTAGGACACTTTTAACTAATATTTGAGAATCACGCCACACTGTGGATGTCTTGTTATTGGAAGTGTTCACAGTCAGGTTGAGTGGGGAATTAAGCAACCTGTTCTCATGGAAGTGATCCCAACCCCATGGCAGGTCTCTTCCAGCCCAATCTTGTTCCAGCAAATGACAGAAAAAACCAGACTGAAGAGACAACCTGGGGTAAAATTTAGAGAAAATCTGTAGATGGAAATATAGAAGAAAGAAAAGAGGGGACAAAACACGAATTTTAAAGTAAAAGAAGAATCACAGAGGAACTGAAAGCCTGTGATGATCCTTTAAAAACATACTTAGAGCTGTTACCAGAAATTACAACCATTTCTGCAGTCTTAATGTGTCATTTTAATAACATTCCCTACCCAATAGAAATGAAACTCAGGTTGGTTTAATGCAAATCCACTTGTTCCAACTGAAACTTTGAACTTGCCATAAACACTTTGCTGGTTGGTAGGGGGAAAAAAAAAAAGACAAAAAAGTAAATATTCCAACATCCCAGTTGGAATTCCAAAAATAGTTTAATTCAGCCTCACATAATGTACAAGTATATAAAACAAGGATTGAAGGTCACGAGAGGTTTTCCACGTGGTTTGGGTAACCTGAATGACTTAAGCACAGCAAATCATATGCTGATTGAGAAAATGAAAGGAACGTTGTCTTCTTCCATCTATTTTCTTTTATAATGTTTCAAAAGATCAGGCACACAAACATAAACATGATTTTCTCTACAATGAAAACTAAATAGCATTGCTTTTATTTTCAATTTATGTTTCTGCACAAGTTCTTCTTTACTGATAATTTATTAATTCATTTTCAGTATACTACCGCTTGCAGAAATTTATTACTCAAATTTAACCTCTCTTCACAACTGCGTGCATTCATTATTATTCTTATGGTTAAAAATTCATCAACCGCATAAGAAAAAAATAATTTTTATTCATGCATTATACTAACTCAACTTCTAAACTGTAATGTTCCTTCTGCATATGTGAAATTTAGAACAGTTGGTATACCAAGGGAAGCACATGAATAGTTTGGAAATTAAAATAATGATAAAGCAAATAACATTATCTAAGAGGAAGCAGATAGTCAATCAAGAACTATTATATAATCAAATAATGAAAGAAATTTATGTTTTCATATAACTTGATACAGGTTTTTTTCATAGATAAAACTTTTCTACGTAATATATACACTTGAATATATATATATACAGACAGTTAAGTAATTATTTGCTTTTCTAGGGATTTTGCTGGGAAGAGTTCAGCTCAGACAACAGTAGCCATTAAAAGTTCCATTTCTAGTCAAAGCTACCTCTACAGTGAGTGGAACCATCAGAAAACGTTTCCTTTCAGTTATCTTAGCTATCATTCTATAAACAGGACCGCTATCTTGAGGATACTCTGACGATGTGGTTCTCTAACTTCCATAGGAAGCGCTTCTATACATGAACCTAATTTTATGAAATAACTCTATTTTAAGTACACTAACTACATTTACAAAATTTGGTAATACATGTATCCCTTTGAAGCTTGCATTGGAAAAAACAAAAAGCCATTTATTAGGCATTTGAACTGATAAATGCTGCTTTACATTTATACAATTTTCCTAACATATTAATCAAAATAAGAAGAGTTAACATTGTGTCTTCAATCTGAAATGCATTCAGATATAAATCCACTGATAGCTCCAATATTAAATATAGTTTTAAAAGACTGAATAAAATGACTAAGGAGATATGGAGAATGTGAATACACTAAAAAGTATAAGGTGAATTACCATGCTTTTCCATGCTGTAAATCTGCAAATCCATGGACAATGACTACACATACAAGCAAATGAAAGCAGCTGACCACGTACCCACACACCTTGGCAGAGGTGCACTCCATACTCGTCGGCCACCACCAAGACAAATAATTTCTGAAGCTCCTTCTAAACGATATCCAGATGAACAGGAGAACGTCAGAATATCTCCCACTCCAAAATTAAATCCTACTCTATTGCCAAATTGTGGAATCCCAGGATCTTCACAAGGTTCAAGATTATACTCTGGGAAGAAGAGAGCAAGACAGCTTATATGAGTGAAAACATCATTTTTGCTATCAGTCGTATTTCTAATCTCACAGCCTAGTAATTTCTGTAAATTTCCACTTGACCACAATGCAGATTTCAGATTTAAAAAACAAAATGTATATATCAAAGTTGAAGTGGCAATTATACTACATTAAAAAATATGAGTAATGAAGACATTCACTGCATTTTAAAGATGCATAACATAATGTGGCTTTACCACTCTTCTAAGAGCCATAAATGTTCCAGGTACATAAAATAATGACACAGCATAAAAGCCTAAATAACTGACACTTGGACTGCAATTTCATTAACCAAAATTAGATTAGTTCTGTTTCCTCCCCCTTGATAACAATTTAACAGTTTAATGCCATCTTATTTATCATGTAGCAGAAATGTCTCTACAGGGGTTTGCTTGCCTTGAAATTATTGTGCTTAGGAAACAGCTTATATAATTCTATGATTCAGTATACGTATTCATCAAAATTACCTCAATTATTTTTCTTTCTCTTTATACAAAATGATGGGGGGAAGAAAAAAACAACTTTTTTTTTTTCAGGAGTCAGATACTGCAGGCATGTCCTTACCAGAGAAAGAAATATTAAATCCTTCATATGATATGGAAAAATCTGATATAAAACGCAACTGAGCCCTGAAATTTCCATAGAGGCCAGCATTGATTGGTGAAGGAAGATCTGAGCCCGTAAGACGTGCTAGTGGCTGTGTGAAACTGCCGTTCTCTGTTATTAGTAAGTAGTCATGGTGATCCTCCAAATGAAAGGTGTAGAAGGTGAACTGCACTCCTGTTAGAAAAAGCAGAATTAGACTTACATATCACATATCAATTTAATTAAGCCAAGTATTAAATTAATGCATTTCATTACAAATCATGCTTCAGGAAAATATGATAATCTATTTCTTTATTTTTAAAAAAATAGCATCTTCCCTGATTTTCAATATTAAAACACCTTTCCAGCAGGTCTTTTTGGTTTGACAGTACCTTTCAGTTTTGCCTTTGGCTGCAAAATATGGATGTTTGATTAATGGAATTAAAAGACATATACTAGCCATTTTATGCAAAAATCCAGTGCTGGACTATGTATGCAGAAAATTAAAAACTGGCTATGGCAGAGTGGGAAAGGTACCCATTACTTCTTACAGGTGCCAGTATGTTCTTAATGGTGAC
The DNA here is from genome assembly GCA_013396835.1 of Psilopogon haemacephalus. Classification (NCBI taxonomy): domain Eukaryota; kingdom Metazoa; phylum Chordata; class Aves; order Piciformes; family Megalaimidae; genus Psilopogon; species Psilopogon haemacephalus. The sequence continues at coordinate 277,051 of VWZI01001207.1, forward strand.
AGCAAAAGGGCAGGTTATAAAATCTATGACATATTTTAATGACGCATAGAGTAACAACAGTACTTCCTCTCAATGAGATGTGGCATGTGTCAACAGCATGGGTTTTGCAAACCATGAGACATTTAGAAAAGAAGATATATCCTGGAACACAATAACAATAAAAAGACTTAAAGGTCAAGACAGGCAATTAAATTACATTTTCTGCATTTCTGTAACTAAGAGTTAGACTATGATCGTTGGGTAGAACGCACAGAAAAGTCAACAAAGAGATCCAGAAGACATTAGCTAATTTAAGGGATTATTGAGACCTTTAGTGTAATACCATATTCAGGGTCATCATCTGTTATAAACCGATGATTCAGGTTCTGTAAATGGCATAATGTATAAGAAGATCCATCCATGTGATTGAAGATTAATATAGTATATGAAGATATAGGCTGGATATTAGGAGGTAGTTCGCCACAGAGAGTGATTTGCCATTGGAATGCACTGCCCAGGGAGGTGGTTGATGTCACTGTAACTGGAGGTGTTCAACAAAAGCCTGAATGAGGCACTTAGTTCCATGGTCCAGTTATTGGATAGGACTGGATGATCTTGGAGGTTTCTTCCAACCTGGTTGAGTCTATGATTCTAAGATTCTAAGTTTAGCGATCTTACTGTCACAGACAAAAGATTTTTAATAGTAATAGTAGACATAATAAAAAAACAAACAAATACTTCTCTCCTTCCACAAAGAACATTGTAAACAGGGCAGCAAAACCCAACACTGAAGGCAGACATACTGTGCTTGACCCAGTTATCCACACATAGGAACCATGTATCCCTTTATGTGTTGGGGATCTCTAGAGTTCACATTCAGTTTTAGGAGGTATTGTAATGGCATCTGGAACGTAATGACAGTTTATAACATTGCCTAGTCAAGGACTTTTCAGTAGAGAAAGCAAAACCAATAAATAAGGGAAGTAATATATTATATACATATAAGCTTGAATGAGCAGGATTTAATGGAGACAGTGATACCGAAACTCCTGTGTTTCTAACTGACAGGCCATTGAATATATCAGTGTAATCTTGCAGCAGTTTTGCCAGAATTTAGCAACTGATTAGAATGGAGGAAAGAAGATTATCTTAGGTCTTGTGGAAATCAGAAACTTACAGTGGAGCATTTAAGGATATTTGTGCGATTATGTAAAATCTGAGATTTTTAAGTAGTATTTGGAGACTTCAAAAGTTTGTGGAGGGTGTTTAGAGTCAAAGACAGGTAAGAGGAGAGATCATGGAGAATAATGGAGAAAAAAATGCAGCAAGATAGTGTTAAGCTTCTCTTACTAACCACTGCAGCCTCTTTAATCTTTTAAAACTCTGTTCCTAACTGTTTAGTATTAAAGTGTGTTCTCTACTCAGATTGTGAGTACATGTGTGATCACTAGTGAAATTTAGCATTGATTACCTGGTAAGCAGGATGAGATCAGGGGCAAACAACAGGAAAAAGGGGCACTGGTCACTCAGGGCAGCACCTGGAGGGAGTGGGGCCAGGAGGTCAGCCCCTGGGCCAGAACCTGGAAAGTTGTGGAAGCACCTGCATGTGAAAGTTTCTGTTACTCCTAGCAAACTCCTGATCAGCTACAGAAAAATTATCTCGCTGCCTGTTGCTTCTATTGTTTCAGTACTGTTGGTGTTTGTGTGCCAGTGAAAACACTTCTCTTTGTCCATGTTAGTCTGTCTGCCCAGCCCACGCTGTTAGCTGGACAAAAATGGGAGCAACAAGAGAAATTCTTAGCATCTTAGATAACTCTAGGTTGTGCTTCTTTTTAAAGAAGCCATTGTTGCGATTATTAATTTTTAATTGCTATTAATAATCGCGGGGGTTCCGGGATTACTTCCCTCGGGTTCTTGTTCGGTTGGCAAGAATAAATACACGAAGTCACTTAAAACACAGAATTAAACAGTTTAAACAGTCAGAACTTAGGAAACAGAGAGCCTAATACAAAAGCAGTCCTAACCGCGCCTGGAAATACCCATGAAACACGTGCTAGATACAGTGCTTTTCCTGAGATAAAGAGAAAGAAGGAGGATTTGTCCCGAGTAAAGAGGAAAAGAAGGGGGTTTTGCCTTGCCGCTGTTGCAATACGCTGTGATGCTGCTGCTCGCTTGCAAAGAACGTGGCCGCTGCTGCACGGGGTGCTGAGGCGTATGTTCTTCACGGCGGTGGTGGAGAGAGAGAAAAAACAAGCTAACGGCCATTGCACCCCCTTAAATACCTCATTAGGAAAGCGTGGAACTGACCAATAAGTACTTAGCATCCATTGTCTGGCCAATTGGTTCAAAAGTCCCGTGCCCAGGAGTGGGTTCTAACACCCTAAGAGACAGCACAGATCACCTGACTCGTGCGCGTGACCTGTCCACGCAGCCCAAGAATTCCTGGTTCCCAAACCACGTGGTCTGCCCCTGCAATCCACCTCTGGACCTTACCACGGAGGGGGAAGGGAGCCCCAGGAAGTGAACCAACTCTGGGTAGTAATTATGCCCATACCAGGACAGCCATAGAACTATTTAGCCTTTTCAAACAGGTACCTCCTTCTCTTCCTTTACCTTCACCCTCCATCCCCAACTTGCTGCAGTTCACGGAGCCATTACACACTCAGTAATTTAGCAGCACTGATAGAAAAATTACAGCATTAAGTTGTTTTATAAGTAAAACTAGGTAAGCAAGGAAATCTAGTCTGCATTTTTAAAAATAGCAAAATATAAGAGAAAAGCTACTCATCTGCTTTAACACGCCTATTTATTTTTCTAGATTATGTGATAAAAAATCAGCAAAAAATACAGGCTGAATTTTGGTATCAAGGTCAGGTTACATGTCCTTTGAGCTAATGCATATCAGTTCAGCTTTGGGATTTATAAACTCTTCAATGGTTTTTTTTTTTATAATAGTTTTACATAGAAGACAGTGTTGATCTGACAAGAAAAAGAAAGCTCTCAAAATTAAAATGTGGTATAAGAAGAATGAGGCTGATGTTCATGTTGTAGCTGCTGCATTTACTGCACTCAAAATTAATTTTGGCCATTTTTATACACGCACACATACTGCAACACCAAATGCCAAAGAGATTTATGGTAGTGACCCAAAATAATGTGATTACTGTAAAATCAAAGCTGAGCTTCACTGAGTATTGTTCAAACATCAAACTCAGGGTTTAGTTCAAAGGAATGTTTCAATCAATTTTCCAGATTACCATGACATTTCTAAGCAAAACCCCAAGGTGTATCCAAGCAGCACCTGTACAATTTAATTTTCTCCAGAAAATATTCTAATCACGTTAATATGTTGTGTGACAGATTGTGTCTTCTCTGGAAAAGACTTTCAAAAGACATGTTCAGGTAGACACCTCATTCTGACTCACACAGCCTTCTATTTAAACAGAGAATGTTTAAAATCCAAAATGAAGGCAGGAAGACATAACACTCTGATGTAGTTTTTCAACATTGAGATTCAGGCTGCTGGAAGACAGGTAAATTAACTATGCTGTTAGTAAAAGGTTTTAAACATTTTACTGATAGTCCACAAATTTCACTTTACCATACATTGAACTGCATATTAAGTACACACAGAAGAAATTAATTGACATTTAGAAGTTATCTTTCCTCGTCATAAATAATACCAATTGCTGGAAGTATTAACTATATCTAAAATGCAGGTTCTATTCCCTACTTAAATTAAAAGACAAAACCAAACTCAACCATTACTAAAAACAACTCGATAGGCTTTTATTATGGATATTCAGGAATGCTGTTCCACATGTACCTAAATGAGAAAGTAATTCCAGAATTCTAGAATTGAATAGCCTTGAAAAGTAAAACTAAAATGTATTTATAATGCAGATTATGGTATTTAAGGCAGCATATATAAACATAGAAACTACTTTTTTTATCAGCAATACAACATATTCAGAGGCAATTTACAACTCTTAGCTGAACATACACATTTATTTGCCTGCTATTATGTAACAGCAGTAGGACGTTCCAACATACAGATAGTTGTTTAAAAAGAAATTACCCCACAGAATTTTGGAGCTACAAGTTGTTTTCTTGTTAGTCTCACACTGAACTACCAAATTTTGTCTGAAAAATGAAAGTTTAAAGGAAACTGTTCTTTAAAAATCATGTAACTTGCTAATAGCCATTAAAAGATATTCCTTCAGATTCTAAATGAGATTTCCAGAACATATTTTTTTCTCTTCCACTTTGAAAATAACATATTTATGGTACCCATCTAAAATTTAGTCATTCAGACTGCCCATAGACAATTCATTTGGGGACTACATAAGCCCCTTGGACATGTGAAGATAGAGATAAATGGGTATATACCTTTCCAAAGTGAAGTGACTTACATCCTGAATACACTAAATAGAGAAGAGGCTTAATGGATTATTCAGAAATAGAACTTCTCAGATAGGAATCAAGTTAATTTAAGCAAGTCTCTGACTTATTGTCATAAAATGAAAGCTATGTTCCTCATGCAGTAGTACAGGAAGAGCCTAAAGTTTTAATAGCCTTTTTCCCAAAAATAATAAAACATGAGAAGTTCATACAATATTCTCTATTTCTTAGAGCAAATCTTCACTCTTCCGTTGTTTCCAGAATGGCTTTGAACAGTGCCCCAGAAAAATTATGGCACAGAATTCACATTTACTGCTTTGTTATTCCTATTAAGCATTTCCTTAATGCTTAAAACTTGACGCAAATGAGAATTTGCTTCTATTGATAAGTGCATGCATATATATCAGTGTGTATGTGCTTCCAAAGAGATAAAGATATTTATACTCTCTCTTTTCCTGTACATTTCTGTATACTTTTTCTCCAGAAGTCTCATGATATATGGTGGCCTTTTTTTTCCCCATAAGCTTGCACAAAATTGTATTCCTGTTGAGAATTTCAGCTTTCATTTATTCACATTTATAACTTCTCTAGCTGAGGGTTCAAGAAAAAAATCCCCAAAAAAATAAACAACGACAACAACAAAAAGATAAGTCATCAAAAAAATTACTTAATATTTGCCTACCAGCAATGCTAATGCCTTATTTATATATAACAATATAAGCTATATTCCAGCCTGGAACTGCTTCGAGTTTACCAGGAGCAACTTTAATTGCTTTCACACAATAGCTGCATACAATAGCCAGAGTGACATGCCTGCTAAGACACATTGAAAGATGCCTGCCTGCATCTTCTGTGACTAGCAAGTCTTGGAGGAACATAGATCGTCAAAAGCTAGAACCAGGTCAGAAACCGTTTGCCCCTTCCCCCAGCAGCTCGTGGAGCCTGGGGTGAATCAGAAGCCTCAGCATCAGCCAGCGGCCAGATCAGCCAGAAAGCCAAGGGACAGAATTCCCTGCAAGTGTTTTGGGTACTGTCAATTTATTACTAGCCTTGTAAGTTGAGAAAATACATGTGTGAGTAAATACCTTAAGTTTTGCATTTACCTTGCTTCTGCTTTGTGCAGAGCGGCCCCGAGTCCATCTAGTGGCCAACTGGCAATTAACAGCAAGAAATTTCCCTTCCAGTTTCATTAATTTCAATTGGATTCAATTGTTTATGCATATTGATAGTTAATACTAGATCTAGATATCACTTGTGTAATGCATTCCATGACCATTACAAATAAAACAGTTTATTATTAAAATTAGTTGTCAGGGGCAGAAAAGTTCAAATATCAAAATTAATAAACAATATTAATTTGGAAAACTCTTCTTGCATTAATTAATCAGAACACTTTCCAACGCATCTGTAAGCAGAAAAGGGGCCCTGAGTCCATCTTGTGGCCAATCAGTACCATTGACTGCAGGAACCTTCTCTTCCAGTTCAATTAATGTTTATATATTGATAATTATTACTAGATCTAGTTATACTTTAGGTAATGCATTTCCACGACCACTGCAAATGAACAAGTTATTATTAAAATTAGTGGCCAGGGCTGGTAAGAGTTTTGAATACCAAAATTAATAAACAGTATTAATTTTGAGAAATCATTATCTTGCTTCAATTAACTGCCCCTCCATTACAATAATCAAACAAAATTTTCCCCCAAGTACTCTACTCCATAATCCCATTTTTAACTTAAGGAAAAGAAATATGTTCATAAAATGTCTTTTAAGGATGCTAAAAAATACTGGGCTCATATTTACTGTAGAATTTATATAACTGAGTAATAAATTACTCCATGAAGCTAAACTCCTATTCACTTCTGGCATTTCAGTGCCCTTATTATAAAACTTGGGCTGATTGTCCAATGGTTTTTCATACATGGTGCAAACTAAATGTGTTCAGGGCTGAGAGTTTTCTTGCACTTTCTATCAATCTCACTTGATTATCCAGAAGAACAGTCATATTCTTCTCATATCCTTGCAAAAGATCCACATTAGCCTTATGTTCCTGTAACACTAAAAGCTATGTGGTATATGAGGTAGCAAGAGCAAATGCAGCCATCTGATGCAGGCTCAGTAATTTCAGAATGCATTTTCACTTGGGATACTTAAAAGCAGATGATATTGATGCAATGTCACCATTTGGTATTAAAAAGTGACTGGAATAGCTGAGAAAAAAAAAAAAAAAACTTTTAGAGATACACTTCGCCACTTTAATACTTTACAAAGTTTTAAATGGGACATCCAGTCAGAGTGATTTAACATCTATAAGAACTTTAGCATTATTTGTGCAAAATAGAACAAAGAAATCACAGATCAGCAAAATTCTTTGTGAGGGAAGCCTTTTTCATGTTATCAACAACTCTTAGAGAAATACATCATCAGTATACTTTGTCACATTTTTCATGCCTTCACAGAGACAATTGATGAAATTCACAATTGAACTTGCCTTCCTTCTCTCTTTCATTCCATTTCTGTATTCTTTCCAGTGCTATAGATGCAATTTTTTTTTGTATTCATGTGCTATCTTATTTATATTCAGTTCCTTACACCTCTCTCTATTTTTCTCCTTCCCTTAATGTTTAATTCTTATGCTTCTCTAGCTCTTTGACTCATAGTATTAAGACTACTATGCAATCATTCCCCTATTTCACGTAAAATACCAACAATCTTTTAAACAACTCATTAACTTCATTCCTTTTTTATGCCATAATATGATCATCTTCACTTAAGTCTTTAGTTCAGATTCTTCTGTTGATACCAAGTCTAAATATGAATTATTGCTTCAAGCAATATCTCTCTAATATAAGTAATTTCCTCAGCAACAAAGAAAAAGCATTCAGCCTCTTTCACAGGTATGAATTAATGTGCCTGTATCCAACTGTCTGTTATTTGGACTACAAACTTGTAGGGATTTTCTATTCTATGGAAATAATCAGGGTGTGGTGAGTTTCTGGAATTCTAGGAATTAATACAATTAAAGACATCCCCAAAATCAGCATTCCAATTCCAATTTATTGCTGATAACTTAGAACCAGAACACTGGAATTAAAGATTACTTCATATATTAAAAAAAAAAAAAAAGGGAAAGAAAAGGATTTATTTACCTTTTCCATGGGTAACATCCACAGTCCATGTACAATTAAGTGAATTTGGATATAGGTCAGGATAACCAGGTGACAAAATTGTTCCACTGGGTCCTCTAACATCTCCACCACACAAAGCTAGAAATAATACAGAAAATCAATATGAAACTTAGAGATGAGAGTAAACAAGGGAATTTTATAAACTTCTGGCTTTACAATGACTTAAAAGCAGTTGGTCAAATGATAGAGCAATTTCACATATAGTTGAAGTCCATCTTTGCACAATATGAAAATAAACAAATAACATGTATTTTAATAAGTACTAAGAAAATTAAAGCCTAACTGCCTTAACTTTTGGTCTGCTTGTTTGCGATTTTGTTTGGTTTGGAGGTTGTATTTTTTTCTTCACATTTTCTTGAGACTTTGTAAAAGTCACGATTTCAGCCTGAATGTGAAGGCAGAAGATGTGTAGCCAAACAACATCACTTTAGTCAGAAGCTAAGGCTGGAAAGTTAAAATAGTGTAGAGTGGATCTTGCTGGTGAAGAATTATAGACTGAAAATGTTACTGCAGGGAAGCATGAAATGCTTTATTGTCTCTAGTTATAGATACAAAGAAAGTGATAATGACAATTGCCAACATAAGTCCCTCCTTAGTAATCAGTACTTGACCAATATAAACATGAAATTGCAGATCCAATTAACACAAAATACAAAAATTAAGTCATTATGAGAGTAACTTTCTTAATAACTCACCACTACATTTTAATAATTAATTTTCCAGGGTTTATAAACAACACAGTAAACTGTTACTGCTGCCAGATTTAAATCAAATAGACTGCTTTAGGAAAGTTATCATAGTTCTTCATATGAGAAGCTCTTCAGATTTAAATCAAATAGACTGCTTTAGGAAAGCTGATCACAGTTCTTCATATGAGAAGCTCTTCCAAAGTACTTAACACAAACTCTCCCTTTTCAGTTTTAAGCAGTCAAGCTCTTAATCAATGTCCCTTCAGAGTGTTTATTGGAATCAGTTGTAATTTGAGGGGACAGCTTAATCTAAGCAGTATTCAGCAAATTCATTTTCACAGAATCACAGAATGTCAGGGGCTGGAAGTGACCTTGAAAGATCATGCAGTCCAACCACCCTGTCAGAGCAGGATCACCTATACCAGATCACACAGGAACACGTTCAGGTGGGTTTTGAACACTTCCAGAGATGGAGACTCCACAACCTCCCCGGGCAGTCTATTTCAGTGTTCTGTCACACTCACAGTGAAAAAAAAACAGCTTTTAACAATAAGATTTTCTCTTTAGCAGACACTAGCACTGCTGATGTGGATACAGAGAAGGCTGAAGTGTTCACAGAATCTCAGAACTTTCAGGGTTGGAAGGGACCTCAAGGATCATTTAGTTCCAATCCCCAGCCATGTGCAGGGACACTTCCCACTAGATCAGGTTGCCCAGAGCCACATCCAGCCTGGCCTTAAAAACTCCAAGCATACTAAATTTGCTCCTGACTTCTTTGATGGAGAAATAATGAAGGGAAGCACTGCCCACTTATCAGCTGATCTTGTTTTATTCAGACATTAGTGAAGTAGAATTAGGGTCATAAAACACTATGGTAACTAGGCACTTTATCCATATCTTGGATCAGTTTCATTCCAAAGAAGATGCAATCAGTTTTTACAATCATAGGAAACAACCCAAAAAATTAATGCATTTTAGAATGGATATTTGGAAAACTTCTCAAGAATGCAAATGGTGACAAAATATCTATGGCATGCCATCAGGCACTTGGTGTAGCTCTGTGAAGGCTAACAGATGGCAAAAAAAAAAAAAAAAAAAAAAAGGCAGCAAGGGACCAGCATTTTACAAAACAGAGCCAACTTGACAGATCTGAAATATAAAATGTGCGCTGGTCCTGATAAGATGGCAAACAGCCCAAGCATATAATATCACTACTAGAACATAACATTTTTACACAGTGAACATAGAAACATGAAAATAAAACCAGTCAAATGCAAACTTCTCACATTTTTCCATATACTCCTTTTCTCAGCAAACTTTCTTCTTTATACTGAGTGCAAGGATATGCCTGGAAGCCAACTGGAGTCATCTGTTCTGGCTGACTCAGAACTGCTAATGGCCTGCAGCCCATGGCTTGCCTGTGATTCTGTCCCAGGACAGTTTTATAAATGGTTTCAAGCACTAATAACATAGGCAAGTTCAGAAAGAGCCATGGAGTGAGGAGAAAATAAACCTATTAATACACAGATGTGCTTGTGTATATTAAAATCTAAATACAAGAACGTGTGCAGAAGCACACAGAGGCTAAACTGCTTTCATTTGCTCAATTAACTCTAACTTTCAAGTAAGAAAAGGTGACTTGTACTTACTGCGTAATTTGATAATAAAAGGGAAATACAAATATAGTTAACAACTACTGAGAAAATGAATTAGAATTCGTGCTTCATGGAACAAGGAATTTCAGTATCTGTCTTGCCTAATTACAGAAAATGTAATGTCTTACAATGGGACACAGTCAAGTGGTAACAAGCAAATAACAATATAGACATCAAATTATTATAATCAGTTGGGCTTGTGGTAGATTACACAAGCAACCAACATAATAGAACCTAGTGTGGTGTAGATTACTCATAATATAAACTTGCATTTTTACACTCTCATTTAAAACTTAAAGAGACATACTACCCATTTCGAGCTCTGGCATCCAGCATAGTGAGTATCTGCATCAGGTTTTTAACTCTTGTATTTTTTTAAATGCATTGGTTTTGGCTTAGAGATACCTGTCCTGCTCTATTTCCTGGATATATTCCTCATGACATGGCACAGGTCGTATCTGGTAATTCATTTGGACATCGAGGTGTTTTCAATACAAACATTGCATATTTTCCAGCTTGCTTGAACATTTTACTTGCTGTTTCTTAATTTTCATAAGTAAATTAATTCAAGTGGAATGACAATATCTATTTTTAATTCAAATCATGAATAAGAATTATTATCTATTAGCATTTTATTTCATGTTCTAATGAAGGAAATAAAAAAGTGCTTTATACTCTTAATTAGGTATCTAACTTTTACATTAATTTTCTTGTCATTTTTTAAGGGAATTAATATAACATGTCATATATTGTGTAAGATGGGTTTTCTAAGATATACTTAACAGCAAAATTCTATCATAATATTCATACAGAAAGGACATGATAAAGCAAAATTTTGTCTTATTTGGTAAGAACTGAAAGATTACAATAAAAAAATTCAAGGCTGTCTGGACAGATAAGTGCACAGTAAATCATATGATAAAGTTAAATAGGAATGGGGTAAAAGCAATACCAGTAATATTTTCTAAGCAAAGCTCAAAATAACCTATTTTGTCTTTCTTAAGCATTCACTACACTTGTGTAACATTCTCTACTGAAAAATTTAATGTTTACTGTATGTTTATTGATATATTTGTATATTTATGGTATATAAACCAAATCACATCTTCAAAACTAATAAATGTACACAACAATACAAATTGTTTACCTGGGTCTGTGTAGATTAAAAAAAAAAATCCTATGAACAATAAGGTTCAAAGACTTTATTGTAGCCTTCCAATACCTGAAGGGGGCCTACAAGAAAGCTGGCGAGGGACTTTTTAGAGTGTCGGATAGCAACAGGACTGGGGGAATAGATCCAAGCATCAGGAGGATAGATTTAGATTAGATGTGAGGAAGAAGTTCTTCACCATGAAGCTGGTGAGACACTGGAACAAGTTGCCCAGGGAGGTAGTGGAAGCCCCATCCCTGGATGTTTTTAAGGCCAGGGTAACCTGTTCTAGTGGAGGCTGTCACAAGGATCAGGGGGGATTGGAACTACATGATCCTTGGGGTCTCTTCCAACCCTGGCAATTCTGTGATTCTGTGAACCAAAGAGGAAAAGTCAAAACTCTAGACCTTCATCAGTGCCCCATCTTTTGAAAAGAAATAAAACACTATTTTGATAAGACAGCTAGCCAGAAATTGGTCATACGTAACAACTCTAAAGCATGCTTAACTATCTTCCTAACAATCTGCAGACTAATTAATTTCTTCAAAAGAGAAGGAAAGTTTGATAAAGATCATAGGTTTTACTTCTCGTTCTTTGAAGAAGCTTTAGTTTTATGGTTGCATATTTATTTTAATGAAGCAGAGTTGCTATCCTAAAAATCATAAAGCCATTCAAATAGTTTATATATTCAAGTAGCTTTTCAACACAGTGAAAGTTTGAGAGGTAGTGGATGAAACTGGAATATGGGAAGTTCTCAGGTAGACATTAAGAATATCTATTGTGTGACCAAACAATAGCACAAGTTACTCAGAGAAGAAAATGTTACTTAGAGAAGAGTATTTTCTCCCTGGAAATAAACAGCTGTATACAATCCTGTGGAACCTGATCTAACATCCCAGCTGGGTTTGGATGAGATGACATTCTCACATTCCTTTCAACTGCAAGTGTTCTATGATGCTGAAAATATATTTTAAAAAATGTTTATCTTTACAGAGGAGAATCAGACTCTACTCAAAGGTCTAAAATGATTGTGGGTGGTTTTGGCTTTTTTTTCTTTTCAGAAATACTTTGCTATACTTCTGTATGTGTAAGACTATGTCCACATGTGCTTGTGTACAGACATACGCCGACAATTTAAGTGTGTTGAGAAATCAAGACTCATGTATATTAATTATTCAAATATGAATGAGTTATACAGCCTGTCATAATCACTCCCTTGAGCCATTCTTAGGGAAGAAGATGGTTTGTTCATTTTTGAACCATAGCTCTCAGTGTCATCTAAATGTTCCTGTAAATAATGAATTGTGCCCTCCCTGACCAGCATATTGTGATGCTTACCTGTTTAATAGTCAATTATGTAATGAAAGTATTAAACTCCTTCACAGACCAGAATTTCAGTCAACACGATCTTCTACTCTGAGGAAGAATTGGTTCTAAGAAGTTTTTGGTTTTTTTTCCTTGTCTACACCCTTCTCTTCCCAAATGCTTGCATTCACAATCTTTCTGCACAATTATCAAGGTCTGTCTACATATCAAAGACAACAATTAAGAAAAAACTCTGCTCCTCAGAAAATGTCAGAGTATTGAATGACCGGGAACAGTGACCAATGTGTTTATTAGTGGTACAATTAAGATAAACCCGTACTCTCAGTTTATGTAAAGAACAGCCCATTTAGCAAATGCCTTTTGTTCCCTGGGGGTGCAAGGACTCCAGACTCCTATTCAAAAACATTCCACCAGAGAAGAAAGTCAGCAATGAAATTAAAATTAGTTCAACCATGAATTGATTAAATTTACTAGAATAAATGTACTTAATCCTGCCTCAAGAGCATATTTATTTAATGGACAATTGCCATTTAGCAACGTGCACTGGAGAAAAAAAAAAATCTCATTTAGTTAATGAAATGCATGCTAGCTCAGCATCTTGAGCAAGAACTTTATCACAATATGTACCCTTATTTCACTGCAGAGCACAGTATTCATAGGCAGCGAGTGAATACTATTTGTTTTACACAGTTACCATCTAGTGCCTATCACCATAAGAAAACAGATTGCATGTTTATGACCTATTCGGTAAAATATTTTCCCCTTGCCTGTGAGCTGTGGGAAGTCTGCAATTCTTCATTCCAAGAACCTAACCAAAAAGGAGAACCCTTTAGGAAATGAGCTTGCTGAAGCAGAGAGTGTTGTTTTCAGGAAAGTGCTGATGCACACCACTTTCTACAACCACAGATTTTCAGTATTGTCATATTGTTCAACCTACTTAAACACCAGCCCAAAAGTATTTGCTAACTAAACAAGCAGAAAGCTAAGAAAAGCCCCAGAAATTTTAAAGAAATAAATACAGTGGAAATCAATATATTTACAGGTAGGAACTCACACAATTCAGTGAGCTTTTTTGTTAGTCTTTGTTCAAATTTCTTTTTTCCTAAGTGTGCTGAAACACTAAGAACTGTTTTAGAAAAAAAATATTATTGTGTCAATTATGTAGTTCATTAAAGTTCAGTATGCTTTTTTTCTGTTAAATACTACTTTATAATTAAGTAGGTACATTATTTCTGCTATTTGTATCATGGAAAAGTATGTAGCACATTAAAGGAAAAAAGATACTTTGAGAGGAAAATAAGACAACTTGAAAAACATTAAAGTTTACATAATACATATTCAATATAATTGATATCGCCATAAATGAGAAAATGGATTACAGTGAACAGTTCACATAAAATCCAACTGTTTCAGTCATCTCTTGGGTTTTTGGTTTTTTTTTTCCTTTTTAATGATATACTGGAGAATGCAAACTGTATTACATGTTCCTCATCACAGTTTTTGTTTGGTGTAACAATCATATATTTAATCATCAGGATGTTGCATTAGTCAGTTCCTATTGTGATTGTATCAAGTTCTGTTGACAAGCTAAGAACACAATGCTAAATGTGAAATAGGAGAAAATGCAGATTTTATGTCAAGTATAAATAAATCTCATCTCAGGTTTTGTATGTCAGTATATCTGTGTTGATAAATGGATATCCAAACACAAATATTTGTAGCCAGCAATAAGAATTTTAAAAGCAGATATACATTGACTTTGCATGCTGTGAGTTAATCAATAATCAGTTAGCTCATGGTAGCATATGTTCAGATAGATATATTGTCAATAATCTGCTAATTTAAAAAATACATTATACTCTACTTTTATGATTAAACATCTCATCACACATAGTGAGATAAAAGTTATTTCCTCTATGCATTTTCATTCCCTAAACCTAGAGTTTTTACAAGCTCCAACATTTAACTCATGTTGACTAAGAATAGTTCGGCAAAATGTTTATATGTTAAGGTACTCTATATTTTATCCATTCCTCCTTACCATCACAAGTTGGGAGTGGGTGACTCCACCAGTGATTTTTTTCACATAGCAAAGGCTCCTCATGACTCAGCCTGTAACCTGGATCACAACTAAATGAGACAGTGGAACCTATAGAGAAGTCATGTCCATAACGACGTCCATGCACTGGTATGCCAGGGTCCAAGCAAGAGTAAGTATTAACAGTTACACCTGGATTAAAAAAAAAAACAAAAACAAAACAAAACCAGCTCATAAATATGTTTTTTTATTAATTAATTCACTTTGCTGTGAGTGAGAGTGAAGGTTTTACTAGAACACATTTTCAGTGAATTGTCCTTGCTGCACTATGTTTTTCTGTGTTACCATTATAGGTATCCTGCCACTGCTGCAGACAAAAACATCACACATAAGGACATTATAGACAGGATATTTAGTCTGATACTCCTTCAGTAATATCAGGTGTTTTTGCCCCTGATGCTGAGAAGCTCTGATGATCACTCAAAATATTTATCTCCATCCTTTATTTTTTTTTTAATGATCAAACTCTGTTATTGTAGTTAAAATATTTTTGATATTTCTCCTTGTGACACACAGACCAAATATTTACATAATAATTCTTACATTATTTGAGTAAAGGGAAGCTGACTAGATAAAGAGAATTCTAATGTGTGATAAACTTTGAAACCTTTTAGATTATTTCCCAGAGAGAAGTTTAAGTTTACCAGGAAAAAAAAAAAAAACAAAAAAAACCCCCATAAAATATCTTTCCTTACAAAGAAATTCAGTGCAGAAAGAAACAATTAGCATAGAAAATAAAAACATAGAAAAAAACCCTAGCTTTCAATGATTATTCAAAGAGATAAATTCTTAAGAGAGCATCATTGATCATTATTAACCATAACAGGAAACTCAGAAATGGGTTGTGGTAGAAAATATGATGATGAATCAGTGAAAAAAAACCAAAACAAACCCCCAAACTAAATTAACACTTGATATCTGTATTTAAACAGACAATATTAAAGAGAAAAACAATAACTGAAAATATTTTCTTTGATGTAAAAATGACAAAGAAGTAAATTTTCAGTATTCTCTGATAACATAAATATAACTTTTCCTCTTCACTAGTGTAAAGAGAACTCTGTGGTCAGGATTAATTTCAGAAAAAAAAAAAGAGAATTTAAAATGAAACTGAAGAATTTATAACAAAATCTCCAATTTCCTTTCCAGCTTTATTTAATTTGAACATTTTAATACGTGCAACTTTCCCCTCTTTGCTGTTCACATTCCTAAAGTGTCATTTCTACCACTCAACATTATTCATGTAGTCAACCATTTAAAGAATTTAGTGGTCTCTCCTGGCAATATTAATCTAGTTTTCCTGATGTATAGTGATACTATCCTTCAAACTTCAGGATGGATGAGTGCTTAACAAAATCATCTCTTCCCCACAATCTAGAAAATTATACAAATGGAAATATGTGGGTGAAGCTTAGGAGAGTAGAGTTTTGAAATCAGAATTCAGTTTTGCAAAAATAGCCAGAACTTGGCACTCAGTGGACTTCAAAACAGCTTGAATTTTACCTGACAAAGTCACTTCCACATATATCATACTTAATATCCTTATCATCAATGGTCAGGAACAGTGAAAATGACCAAAAATAATTTTAAAAATAAGGAATAAATGAAAATTGCTTGATGGTAGTTCAAACAAGGAGGTATATGAAGCAGAAAAGGACACGTCCTCATTACCCTTACTAATCAAATCAGAGAGTGAATATATAAAAATATTATTTTATGTGAAAATATGACTTTTTTACAACAAATAAAAAGTATATTTACAAACACAAAAGGTAAGTTACATGATAATATATTGATATGTGAATTTTAAGGATTCATAAAGTATTAATTCTTACAGATCCTTCCTTCAGTGCAGTTTATCTGATTATAATAAGGAAAAAAATGCTTTGATATGTCAGAACATATAGCATATGCAGGTGTTTAAATTCCTAAAAATCCACCGTCAAGAAATTCCATATGTTGATTTTCAGCTCGTTATTGCAAGCTGCATTTCCCATTACCTTCAGCTAGAGCTGCAGCTGCAATAATCAGGGCAGTAAGTCAGATATTTGTTTAGATTTTCAAAATCTCAGGCAGTCTTACACACACAAAACCACATTTCATAAAAGATAAGAACAACAAGACACAGACACAACCACCAGAATAAAGGCGCTGGCTCCCCATTCCCATCTTTTGATTCATAAAGCTTGGAGCAGAAAAGCAATAACAAATTAACTTCAGTTACTGGTAATTCCTTTTGCACTCACTAAATCTTTCTCAGTTTGAGAAATAACGGAATTTAACGAAGATAATACCTGTGCACCTATGTATATTTCTGACTAGGATAGCCACTGAGTGGAGAATTGAATGGGAAATTCAGAATGACTTACTTTCATAGTGAATTTTGAACCCATTGTTGGAGCGACTGTTGTCAGTTGTGAAAAGAAGATAAATGAAATTGCTACTGCTAAACAGGAATTGTGGGACCTGTGTACCATTGTAAGATCCCAGAAGTGGAGATAATAAATTCGGTCCATCATGAACTTCCAAAACATCATAATTGAGTTCTGTCTGAAATCTAGAGTTGGGGAAACATGCAGGGACAACACAAATATAAGAAGCAGTTAAAATACATTCAATAAACCCACACAAAGTTAGTCATATTTTAAAACTCTGCTGCTTTCCTCATAAGATGATTTTTTTTTCTTCTACATATCTACCTTGCAACATCAATATAATAGTATTAATTATCCTATATAATTAATAAAATAATAAAATTCTAGGTTAGTGCCTCAGTAAGTTGAGAAATAAGTTTAAACTTCTCTTATGGCAGGAAACAAACATCAAAAACACAATGTTTCTTCATTTAAAAAGTAATATTATTTGCATATACTAGTTCATAACACAAAATTATTTTTTTCTGTTCTGAAAAAATAAGGAAATTGTATAGAGGCTATGTTGATGCATTCTTTTGTTGTATCAATTTCATTTGGCACAAATGTCATCAAAGTACTTTATATTGTCAAATAGTCATATTCTGAGGAGTTTCTACCCTACAAATCAGCTACAAGATCTGCTGTGAGTCTCCACTCTCTGTGCTAGTTGAAGTTTAGTTCAAGTAGTAGCTGAAGTTATGGTGAAAACATTTTGAAAAAAATCCTATTAGAAAGCACTACAAAGCAAAATGCCTGTTTGGAGACAGTGTGTGTGCTTTCTCTGTCAAGGAAATGCTGGTGGTGACAGTGCTGCTAGGCATCTTGCTTGTCTTGCTTTAGATGGTATTAGCAGCACTAAACACCTGTTTGGTATTTTGACACTGATTTCTTTCTTGCTATGACAGACTTTACATCAATCACACTGCTTTAATGGATGTTCTGATTGGATTATTGAAAAACCCTTTCAGAATTAAAAGGAAACAATTAACAGCAGGATCCTACAAAGACCCTTCAGATATTCCTAATTCTCTCTCTGATTCTTAGATGCTTAATTCAGCTTTGTGAAATCCATTCAAGGAACCGCATGACTAATACCAATGTACGGAGGAACTCTGTATTTCAGTGTTTATGTCCCATGGGTCTGAGACTAAAGATCTAAAGCAGTCTGGTGAAAGGCAAGAAGCCAAATTAAACCTTCAAAACATGTTCTCTTTTATCCATATCCTGCTCCTATGAAATAAAATAGAAAAGAGTACAAGACACAAAAGTAATAGAGAATTAAAGAAACAAAGCAGGATAAGACTAGAAGGAGGAGAACTGAAAATTTCTTTTTTTTTTTTGATAGCTCCCACATGAACTCACAATATGTTACTAAAAAGCAGTAACTTCCTTTTTCCAGCATTTACTTTTCCCTACTTATCTGTATAAACCAGAAGAAATCTTGGAAACAGATCATTTAGACTTGCTCAGCATTCTAAGTTTCTTTATCAAAAGCATACTTGAGACAAAAAGTGTAAAAAAGGCATTGCTCTCAGAAACACAAAGGAACTCTCAGGCCAGAAAAGATATGATGAAATTGAGTCTCTGAAGACATCACAGAAATCCTCTCATAAATACTTGTTGCTGAAAGATTACAACACACAACACTACAAATAGCAGAAAAAAATAGACTTGGTAAGCACCTAAAGGAGAAAAAAAAAAACCCAAAAAACCAAAAATAGAGTGAGAACAGTTTTTAGTGAGATGAACTGAAAGAAATTTGAAGGACTAATTATGTACAATACTTTGCCCGGTCACTTGGCTCGGAACAACTTCAATTTAATTTATATGGGTGGTGTTTATATATTTTTAATTTGAATACCTTTCCTCTTTCTGCTCAACTTATCTGACATATTTACCTACAACCTCATTATTCTCTGTTGTGAAGAAAACAGAAGGGATGTATAGGAAAATAAAGAATAAAGTACTTTGGCCCTATGTAAGGCCACTAGAGTGTTCTTTCCTATTTAACTAGTCACTATCCTTAAGAGGAAAAACACCTGTCTTAACTTATGTGAGGTCTCTTCTTACAGAAGACTCACAAAAACTCATTCAAGAAGACAGCAGCAAACCAAACTTTAATACAGCAGGTGACACACACACATATCTTATTTGAACAGATGAAGCTGCTTTAGTATTTACAACATGCATCTTTGTTTCTAAGAGACACCCTATCTACACAATGCAGTTTCAGGATATACGCAAACTGCCCTGTTGCACAGTGTATACTCATTAGTCAAGTGTGACTAGTATGCCAATCAGTAGTTTGCTGATTAACATTCCTAGCAGTTAAATACTCATAATTAGGTTTCATGATAAACACCTCATTACAATGGGGAATGGCACTCACATTTCTCGCTTCTATAATTTCAACTGAGTCTAAAAAGGTACTGATTTCTAATAAAAACGCAACAGATTTTGTAGGGTAGCTATGCTTGTGCAACAGGAACAAACTCTTTATACACACAACCTCTGAAATCACAAAAAAAATTAATTCTTATTATTTACTTTGTCATTAGACATCTTTTCACCTCTGCCTGTGGCTGCATGACACTGGGACACTTTAGCACAGTCACAGAGCACAGTACCTCACACACGGACAGTAAGAGGTAAGTCATAGTGTGCTGGTTTGAGGGTAATTGGAATATTTTAATAAGAAATTAGGTTATAGGCTGTGGAAAGAAAACAATGGTGATGTCTATTTCAGTCATAGCTTTGCTGAGATGTACAAGATCAAAGACATAAACATAGATAAGACAGAGTTGGTCTCTGTCTGCAGTCTGATACTTCCCTTTGGTGTCTAGCTGGATCTGTATAACCCAATTAATCAATTCTGCTACTAACCTCCCTGGCCAATCTTCCCTGTTTATTTGGCACATAAGATGGATTCTGGGAAAAGATTAGGAGGTGGGGAGAAGGTGGAAGAATGTTGGTAACCCCTCTGGGAGGGCTGTTGTGTTGTTGTATTACCTTTTTACTGTATACAGCTGTAAATATTTGTAATATATTGTAAATATCTGCTTGTATATTGTGCTAAGCTGTAAATATAAAGCTTCATTTCTTAACTTCCAGCTGGCAGAGTCCAGTCTGGGTGAATTCATTGTGTGGAGGGGTGTGTACCTCCCAAACCATCACACATAGGAAGATGGGAGACTAAAAGAAAATCACCAGGCAGGTGATAAACTGATGTAATGTTGAGGTGTCATTCTGCAAAAAATATCTATTACCAAGAAATGTTCCCTTCCTCTTAGGAAATCCAGAATGAATGGCTGTAAAGATCCTAGATGTACTATAAATGTTTTATTCTGATTGAAAAAAAAAAAAAAATCTTCCACAATATGTGTAGTTATTTGAAAGTCTTAGTATTGGCACCAAAAAAAAGGCTATAAAAAGGGTCTTGTTTGGGACAAAGTTGAAATGTAAAGAACTAGGGAAAATATAAGTTTTTTGTTTTCTAATCATATAGGAAGGCCACTTGGCTACAGTTTTGAAAGTATGTATATTAACAAAGTTAACTTTCTTATCTTTCTGTTAAGAAAGTGCAGTGGGAGATTTGCAAGCAGAAGCAGCAAAACAAAACCAGTCAGAGTAGAACGAGCTTGTGAAAAGCGAATATATGACTTTCAATTAATATTATGTGAAAAATAATGCAGAAGAAATAGAAGTTTACAAAATGCTTTCCTTCAGTACACTATAAAAATATTTTTTTTCCTTCTTTAAATCCAAGAATGTAATTATATAACTAAGTGCATTTGCATGAATATATCTCAATGTATTTTTCACATGTATTCCTGCAGAGAAACAGAAGCACACACAAACCTTTTGCTTCTCTTTATGGCTGCATCTGAGCAATGTGCATATCAGTCCAATTTAGGTCAAGCGACAAGTGTCAAAAATGAGAAGCAATGCAAAGAGAAGTGTCATAATGACATTAACCTATAAGAAGCTAGGAGCTCTCTCTGTGAACTGAAAGGACCACATCCTGTTGTTACTGGTCTTACCTGCAAGACTAATGGAGGTTGTGCAAGTTTATGACATGGTGTTAACACATTACAAAAAAAAAATTTTACACAAGCACTGTCAAATTTGATGAAGCTCATGTGCAGAGGAAGAAAATTCAGCTGGCCTAGAATTTTGCAAATGAAAAAGATATATGCATTTTGCTAATGAAAAAGATATATGCATTTTGTTTTGAAATAACTGTTCACATCAAGTGTGTAGTGGAAATTTAAATGTTGAATTCCAAATAAATTATTTGAAACTATTTTTTTTTTTCTTAAAAAAATAAATAGAGGTAATAGAAGTTCCAAGACTTTTCTTTTTCATTTTGATTTGCAAGACAATAAAGAAAACTTCATTTTGAACTAATATTAGTCTTACTAACTTCTACAAGAAGGAGTTACTCCTCTTTTGCATTTTAATTAGGAAAAACTTGTTAAAGCTTCATTTTAAGTTGAAGTACAACACTAGTGATTTTGGAAGACCAGCTTTCAATTAATATGAAGATTTGGAAATACCTTTGAAGTGTCCATATTACCTGATTCCTGATTATGTATAGTGTCGTGTGAAAGCTTTATTGTAGCATATAGTATAGTACTAGGAAGAAACATTTAAAATAATTTTGTGACAGTAAGAAATTTGGTAAGACAAAATGATAATTTCAATACCTTGCTAAATAGAACTTTTGAACTGTATTATAATGAAGTGATAACTTCTAAGCTAAGTGTGACCAGAGGTAGTCAAAATATGCTGCAGGAACAGCAACAGTACTTGCATGACATTTGTGCCCTTCAGCTTTCATTGTCAAAGGCCTTTTTTCCCCAGATCATCATCTAGCTTTATTAGTATCTACAATATCCTTGAAAATATGCAGAATCTAGCAATTTTTGATTACATTTTCTAGTTTACTTTCTCAATAAGATGCTAAATGATCCATGTCTTGCTGCCATGAGAAATTTATGGGTCTCAGTACATTTCTGGACTTGGAATCAGGAAGGGACACAAGTAACTGAGAGTAATGTAGAAAAAGTGCAATGATTCAGTAGTTTGGGAAAACTGAAATTCTAGCCTGAGAGCACACCATCCTTTCACCAAAACAGAACAGCTGATTTGATAACTAAATATTGAAGACGGATTAAAATACGAACGCATTTTTACAATCATTTCAGATTTTAAGAGCTGAAATTTCATGAGTCTGAGAGAGAAAAACAAAATCGTAGGTGTTATTCATTGGTATAATTCATCATACCATCACAGTTAATGAGCATGTGAAGTACACTAATATTTAAAAGCAGGTAACATTTACAACTAGGCCATACAGGTTTAAATATATGCAAGAGCATAGGAATTTTGAAAGCTTTCAGTGCATCAAAGTAGAGATTACACTGAAGATAACATTTCTGTCTGAAGGTACTAAGGTGCCTCGGAAAATCCTGCACAGTAATATGATTGCTTGATTTTAGTGCAAATTAATGCTATGACAAAGATAATAAACTTCTGCTTCTGGGTAAACAGCTGGAAAATATTAAGTAAGAAAAGCATTAGCCAAGACCTTTCAAATGTAATTTTGATAGAGTGTCCTGGTTCAGCTTCTATCACCCACTCACAATTCAAGGAATCTTTATAATACCCTGGCCAGCCTGGAGAGAGGATCACTCCACTGGGAGATGAAAAATGCCCACCACATGGAGCTAGAAAAAAAACAGAGAAAAAAAGGTATAATAGGACAGACTTACATGTAATTCACAATTATCAGTTCCAACATTGAACATCCATAATGAATAAATTTTAAAACCCTTGTTGCAGGAAGATGCAATCAGGCTTTGAAGCTGACAGACTCTTAGAGGTTCATAATTAGATGTGAGACAACTGAGTTAATACCTTAAAAAGATAAAATGAACTGTTCAATAACTTCCAACAAAGCTTTTTATACTGAATTCTTATGGATGAAATCTGCTTTCCTGTAATAAATCACAGAATCATAGAACACACTGGGTTGGAATGGACCACTAGAGGTCATTTAGCCCAAATCACCCGAAGGAAGGAAGGACATCCCCAAGCTAAATCAGGTTACTCAGAGCCCCATTCAGCTTGACCTTGAATGTCTCTAGGGTTGGGGCCTCTACTAGTTCCTGGGTAACCTTTTCCAGTGTTCCACCACCATTATAGTAAAGAACTTCTTTCTAATGTTCGACCTAAACCTGGCCCTTTTCTAATTTAAAAACATTATCCCTTGTCCTAGTGCTACATGTCTTTGTAAATAGTCCCTTGCCAGCTTTCTTGTAGGCCCCCTTGAGGTATTGGAAGGCTGCTATAAGGTCTCATCAGAGCCTTCTCTGAACATCATGAGGTGGTTCTCCTGGATCCACTCCTCCAGCTTGTCCAGGTCCTTCTGAATGATATTGAGTACCTCTGGCATGCCAACCAGGCCACTTAGATTGATGTTATCTGCAAACCTGCTAAGGGTGTACTTGATTCCACTATCTATGTCACTGATAATGGCATTGAACAGCAGTGGTCTAAGTATGGAACCCTGAGGGACATAACTTGTCACTTGTCTCCATCTGGACATTGAGTCATTGACTTTCTGGATGTGAACATCCAGCCAATTCCTTATCCACTGAAGAATCTGCCCATTGAACCTATATGGAAGGTTGTTGTGGGGCACTGTGTCAGAGACAGACCTCCAGACAGATGGCATGCATGGCCCTTCCCTTGTCTACTGATATAGTCACTCCATTGTGGAAAGCCACTAGATTTGCTAACCAAGACTTGTCCTTAGTAAAACTGTGCTGACTGTCTGATATCACCTCTGTGTCCTCCAACTGCCTTATCAAATCTTCTAGGAGGATCTGTTCCATGAACTTCCTAGGCACAAAGGTGAAGCTGACAGGTTGATAGTTCCTTGAGTCCTTGTTTCTACTCTTCTTAAAAATGGGTGCATTGATTCCTTTCTTCCAGTCACCAGGATCTGCTATGACTTTTTGAATATCATAGACAATAGGCTTAATAACCACATAGGTCATTTCCCTCAGGACTCTGGGATCCATCTTATCAGATTGCATATTCGGGTTCCTCGGGTGGTCACAAACCTGTTGGTGCACTTACAGTGGTAAAGACTTTGTCCCCTATGTCCTCATCCTGTGGTCCTTCAACTCAGGAGGTGTGAAGAGAGAGGCTCCCAGGGAAGACCAAGGCAAAAAAAGTCATTGAGAGCCTCAGCCTCCTCCTCCTCTGTTGTTACTAACTTGCAATTCTTGTTCATCAAGGCAGGGTGGGTAAGCTTTCTTTAACTTCCCTTTTTCCATTGACATCCACTATCATACCACATACATTTTGCTTGTGTTATCAGTTCAAATTCCTCATTTATTCATACTTACCATTCTTAACAGAAGATGAGCTGACTTTTTTTTTCCTTTGTATTTTGAAGGAGATAATAGCCCATCTTTCTCTTACTGTACTGGGGAAAAAAGGGTTTCTACAAGCTATATAAAGTTTGGAATTCGACATGTTGCAAACATTTCTAAATATGAAGATTTAGACTTCCCCCCCCAATTATGGTTTTAAAATAGTGTTTCTCAAATTTTGCCTTAAAATTGTGGTAGTTTTTTTTTTTTTCATAATACCTTCAGCAAACAGTAACAGACAAACAGTAAGATATTTAAATTCAAGTTCCCCTTGGGAACTAAAAGGTTAACACTTGGGCATTCATCATCCTTACATTTTATTGTATATAACCACTTACAAGTATTCACAATACATATGGAGCCTATAAACTGCAAGAACAAGAATACCAGATGGCTTTATTCTGAGCCAGTATACTACCATAGTAGGAATGCAGTATTGCTAAACTTGTGCAGAGCTTCATTTTCTCACAAAATGCACATGAAATTATTAAAGACTATCTTTGGAATACAAAAAAAAAAATAGCTCTTACAAAATTAATCCTAGGGATATTGCATTAATAATAATGCCTGTATATGACTGCCTGAATTCAGAGTAATTGCTCTTTATATTTGGGATCCAATAATAGCAGAGTGTTTTCAGATTTTTTTTTCCAATGTTTTTGTTTTTTCTTTTAAAGAGTATCATAGAATCATAGAATGGTTTAGGTTGGAAGAGACCTTAAAGATCATCCAGTTCCAACCCCCCGCCATAGGTAGGGACACCTCACACTAGATCAGGTCACTCAAGACCTCATCCAGCCTGGCCTTGAACACATGCAAGGAAGGAGCAGCCACAATCTCCCTGGGCTTTCATACCCTTCTGCTGGTTATAGTTCTTCCTGATGCTTGCAGAGCAGGATTCAGTAGAATTGTTATTTGACTTTCACCATCAAATGCTGAATTCCTAGTCCTTCAAAACAGCTCAATGACTGGGATTATCTTTAAGAAACTCGACATGAAACTATCCAGTTGTTTTCCCAAAGGATTTTTTTTTTTAAATACTGATTTTCAGCCCCTGTTCTTTCTTCCAGTTCTCTTCGATGGTTGTCTGGCAGATTCTACTCACTGTCAATGTGTTAAAAACAAAACACTAGTAGTTGTCATCAGCCAAAATCTCCCTGTCAAACACTGAAAGCTTTATCTGAGAAATCTCACAAAGTTCTTCTTATGAATTTCTTTGTGTCATAGGGTACAAGGGTTGAGGAAAGAAATTTCTGTACATCAGTACGAAGAAAGCTTTGAGGATAACAGGCTAAGCACTGAAGACCTTGCAGATTCACAGATTTAGATTCTTTTTGTTTCACGAGCTTATCCCCCATGCTACAGAACAGCAGAAGACAAAGCATTACAGGAGTTATGTAGGAATGCCAAGGTTAGAACTGCAGCACAGGCACAACAGCATAATACTACAAGAGACTATATGAAAATCCTCCATATAGCCTGTAAAGGGTTACCCCCTTCTGGGGGGCTTACCTGAACTGAATCCTGACTCCTCCTTGGGGGTGGTCTGACCTGCCCCCCAGGTGTTGTGTTTAGCTCCTCCCACTTCCTGCTGGGACCCTCTATGAAGGGGATATGAAGTGCCTGTTTCTCTCTTGCTCATGCATTCCTCATTAGCCACTGTTCTGCTTTGCTGCTGCTGCTGCCACTACCCCATGCTCTTCAGCAAACACGTGGGAAAAGCAACCATCTTTGGATTTCTTTTCCTCACCTCATCCGTCATAATTTTTTGCATCCATCTGTATCCACCATCAAAAACAACTTTACCACCTGGATCCAGCTACATCCATCCTCATCTACTGGCTGTATACCTACATTTTGCATTTTGTTTCCCTTCCCCATATATTTTGTAATTCCCCGTACCAAAATTACCTTTTATTTATAGTTAAAGTTTATTTTTTACTTCCAAATCAAATTAAATATATTTATTGAGCTTTTGAGCTCAGGGAGGCTAGCTAAAACCAATACATAGCCCTCACACAAGAAGGATGGAAGGCACAGAAATAGGAATCCCAAACCCAAAATTATAACGCAAAATCAGGGCTGCTCTGCTAGAGAAGGCAGAAGACAAGGAGGCAGTTGGTGCCACCATAGAGAAAACATCATCAAACTCCACCCAAGCAAGGTAAACAGGATTAGATTGCAGTTCTCAAGTGACCATCAGATGAATGAAATTTAATGGGCTAAGTCTGAGGTCAAACCTGGAAGTCCCATGAGCATGCTGAAATCAGCAGATAGGGCTTTAGATCAGTGCTATTTCTTTCTCCTAGCTATTAACAATGCCAGTCGTAATAACAATTGTACTGGAATTAAAAAATGCAGAGGTTAATATTATTGGCTTATTGCTAACACTGAAGATTGTTGTTTTAAACATATTCTCAAATTGAAAAGTGCATGCTTTAGAAAGGAGGAATTAAAAAACAAAAAAAAAAAAGGCAGGAGTGATCATTTCAAGCATAAAATGCCTTTGTGAAATTGCAGTTCCACCAGTGCCAAATGAGAGCTACCTAAGAGTAGGAACAGTGTAAACTATTCCCATTCCAGTCCTAATAAGTTTCCTGGATGAGCATTCATCGTTAGAGGTTATATAGCAGTGTTTACATCGCTGATGTTTATGCCTATTTTTTCTTATAGCAGTTATGAGAAAAAAAAATCACTCCTGCAGACAGGTTTATAATAAAAACTCATACCTCACTAGACTCCTTTATCAAAGACTACATTTTACAGGAGCTCTGTGCTATCCATTTGCAAAATCTGAACTTCATTTGGTGACAACTTAAAAAGACACTACATCAAGTTCTCCTGAATCAAACGGAAATATTAGACATACCTCCACACTTAGGAATAGGTCCACTCCACATTACTTTTCCATCCATTAACATGCAAGTAATTGTTTCAGTTCCTTGTGTTTTAATAAATCCTTCCTCGCATATAACAGAAATTGAGCTCCCCAGCTGAAAGTTGTCACCAAAGCGCCGAGCATTGATTGGCACTCCAGGATCAGGGCATTCATTATGTCCAAATGCTTTTCAGAAGGAAAAAGGAAAAAGAGGAAATAGTGTGATAAGTCTTGCAAGTAAGATGACATTTTTAGGATTCCGTTTTGCTAGTAGGAATAAACTGCTTATAACAGGAAACCGATAAGAAATAAAAGCTGGAACAAAATCAGAAAATGGACAGTAGTACAAAAAATATTATGTTATACCAGCGAGAACCTTCATTTGGACAGCTGGCAGTGGTAGGTTTCAGTGGGCAAAGTTTTCCTTTCCACCAGCCCATCTTACGCAATGCTATGATGGGTCAAAAGCACCCATTAAAAAGGCAGCGCAAGCATGTATGGTAAAGTATCTTTAGCCACCTTTTATATTTTCAATTCATCATGACAGCCATTCACAGAATCACAGAATTTATCAGGTTGGAAAAGACCTTCAAGACCATCAAGTCCAACTTATTACCTAATACCTTCTATTTAACTAAACCATGGTGCTAAGTTCCTTTTCCAGCCTCTTTTTAAACACCTCCAGGGATGATGACTCCACCACTTCTGAGGGCAGCCCATTTCAATGTCAATCACTCCTTCTGTGAAGAACTTCTTTCTAACATCCAGACTTAACCTGCCCTGGCACAGCTGTACTGACTTCAGTCTGACTCATATTGTCATAGTCTGTTGTGCTTTCTCTGCTGAGAGCTAGCTGTGAACAGCTGAAAAAAAAAAAAAAGGTGATATTGGCAACAGAAAGAAAACCTTCAACTGTAACTATATCATAGAATGGTTTAGGTTGGAAGAGACCTCAAAGATCGTTCAGTTTCAACTCCCCTGTGCCACAGGCAGGGACACCTCCCACTAGCACAGGTCCCTCAAGGCTTCATCCATCCTGTCCTTGAAAAGCTCCAGAGAGGAAGCACACACAACCTCCCTGGGCAACTCGTTCCAGTGTTTCACCACCTTCTCTAGAAAGAACTTCCTCTTAACATCCCGTTTAAATTTCCCCTCTGCCAGTTTAAACCCATTCCCCCTCGTCCTGTCATTACAAGACCTTGTGAATAGTCCCTCCCAAGCCCTCCTGTAGGCCCCTTTCAGATATTAGAAGGCTACTATAAGGTTTCCTCAAAGCCTTCTCTTCTCCAGATTGAACAGCCCCAACTCTTGTAGCCTGTCCTCATAGCAGAGGTGCTCCAGCCCTCTGAGCATCTTCGTGGCCCTCCTCTGGACTCGCTCCATGAGTTCCACATATTTCTTGTGGTGAGGGCTCCAGAGCTGCGCAGAGTACTCCAGGTGGGTTCTGACAAGAGCAAAGAGGGGAAATCCCCTCCCTTTCCCTGCTGGCCACACTTCTTTTAATGTCATTACATTTAAAATGAAAGAAATTTCTAGTATGTATGAATCCTTCCAAACCTTTAAGTCTGTGGGCAAATTAGAAAAATAGGAATCTACCTGCTAGTATCTAGACACTGTCATGAAGTTCATGCATTTTACTATAGAATGCAACTTACAATGGGAGAGCAAGGAGCCTCATCTTCCTCGCAGAACTCCATAAATTTATATATATAATAATGTATCATTAAAAGATGTGCAATAATTAGTCATTATATTTGATGCTTTATACATTAAGAAAACTGCACATAAACCTTAAATTTAAAATAATATTTTTTTTTCCAGTGATAAACACAGTATCTGCCTTTCTCACATGTGACTGCAAATTATACCTTCACAAATATGCCTGTGTATGGAGACATCAGAAAGGACTGTCCTAAGCTGTAAACAGTTAACCTCTCCTGGGCCCTAGCCAGAACCTGACACCAGGTGATCCTGACTCCTCCTTGGGAGTGGTCTGTCCCCCGGTGCAGTGGTAAGTCCACTCCCACTTTCTGTCTGAACTCCCTATACAAAGCGGAAGAACTTCCTGTTTCTCCCTCTTGCTTCTTTGCTCCCATTCCTGCATCACCAGCCAGCAGCCTCCTGCCTTCCTGCTCTTCCTGCTTTTGGCCACGTGGTGGGACCACCTAGCATCCATCATCATCCAGCTCCACCCACTTGCATGTATTTCCATCCACTAGCTGTATACCTATATTTTGCATTTTGTTTTCCTTTCCCTATATTTTTGTAACTCCCCTTACCTAAAATACCTTTTATATATTGTTAAAGTTTCCTTTAATTTTTAGATCAAATCAAGGCTATTTATGGGGCCTTGGGCTCTGGGAAGCTAGCTAGAACCAATATATAGAATCATAGAATCAGTCAGGGTTGGAAGGGACCACAAGGATCATCTATAGTTCCAACCCCCCTGCCATGCCCAGGGACACCCTACCCTAGATCAGGCTGCCCACAGCCTCATCCAACCTGGCCATAAACACCTCCAGGGATGTGGCCCCAACGACACCCCTGGGCAACCTGTTCCAGGGCCTCTCCAACTCTCATGGTGAAGAACTTCCTCCTCACATCCAATCCAAAGCTCCCCACCCCCAGCTTTGCTCCGTGAGTATATAAGTAGATAAAATTCGCAATACTGTTCTGCAGTTTTACTAACGCCAGACAAGGCATATTCTCTTTGAAACTTTATAAAAGGTAATATTTGATTAACTTAACAGAAACATTTCTCTGATACTACATTACAGAAACATTAAGCAAGGAGAAAACATTAACTAATTGACAACTGGAAATGCTGCATATATTGAAATGAAAATAGTGCTTTCATCAAATAGCTGCTTACCATGTGAGGATGGCTTTAAAATTTATGTAATCTCCTAATTTTTGTAGGGATTACAAAAAAGTGTTCAATACTTTCTGCACAATTGTCACTTTTAGAGAGGGGATTGATTGTCTGTCCGGCTTTAGACAACACAGAGATAGATGTTCCATATTGTTATCTGTAAATGTAGATAAATGTTGACTTCAGGTATAGCCTGCTTGGTGTATGACACCAGTTTGTTAAGGCTGAAAAACTAGTTTATTGCTCTATATTTCAGCTCAGAATCTGAGTGGTGGCTTCTACGGAATTGATTTTATTGTGTACAATGGCTATGGAACGCAAGAGAGGGAAAAATATCCCTTCCCGACAACAGCAGTCATTTTCTTAGCATGGACAGTCTGCAGTTAACATTAATTAGCACGTAAAATTCAGTCTGTCTATAATTCTGAAAAGCTTCATGTTGGAGCTGTAATATTAACATATTTAACACAAAAAGAACATTAATGCGGGAGTATATCCTAATTATTAATATTTTGCCCATCATCAATAAATAAATTTAAAAAACCAAACCACTTTGGAAAAAGCAATTTATGCAACACTGGAGATAAAGAGGCCTGTATGCTCATCAATTATCATGATTGCACTGCTGTTTTAAGCAGGACATGGAAAAAAAGAGGTACAATAACGAGAGCAGAGGGTGACAGTGAAGTAATGTCAGTTCTCAGAAGGATGTTAAAACCATTTAGCATCAGAAAAATGTGAAGGGGAGGAAGTGTAGAGATCTCAAGATCCAGGAAGGCAAGGATGAAGCTAACCATAATTCATCTGGCCTTCTCTGAAAGGTCCTAGGAAATAGGGCCAGAGTGGTCCACTGGTGTGATTAATTGTTTTGGTCGATTGTCCTACTGTCATGGGTTTAGCCAATTGAATCTACTAATGAGTATTCAACATCATGCTGTTGCCATGCCAGCTTTAAAATGAGTGTAATGGCTGGAGAAAAGTACCATGGGCTTGAAGTAATTGTAACATGTTTCTGGTTGCTGAATCCAGTTTCTGGTTTGGGGTGTTGCCTTTTTCACTGGGGTGGCTGCAAATCCCCTCCCCATTAGCCTCAAGCTTGACACTAAGGAGCACACTAGAGTGAAGCCTTAAGGAACGAAGTAGAACTTTTATAAATGAAAAAAAATAAATAGAGCAAATATAACAATTTAATTTTCATTATAATTGATTTTATATTTCAGTAGTACTGAATAACCCCAGACTTTCCAACATTTAGTTCCATCACTAAGATACCTAGCTACAGCTCAAAGTTTAGTTTGCAATGATGGCTGGTAACTATAGAAACCAATAAGAAGAAACAACATTTTCTTCATGCTTACATTCTGCCTTTGTGAGAAATAGCCTGAGGATGAAGCAGAGCAGCTAAAATAAAGGGCTGGGAGCTGAATTATAAAACAATACCAGAAAAAGAATGTTTGCAGAGTAATCTGATGTCACCTTATCTTTTCTATTCAGACAGCAATGTTCAAGGTAACTCTTAAGAGACAGTTTTCATGAAAGATGGACAACCTAAATCAAAACAAAACAAAAATAGAGAGGAAAAAACCCACAAAAACAAACAGATGGAGAGGTGTACTATGACACAAAAAAAGTACACAAATAGAATAGAATCAGCCAGGTTAGAAGAGACCTCCAAGATCATCCAGTCCAACCTATCACCCAGCCCTATCCAATCAACTAGACAATGGCACTAAGTGCTCCATCCAGGAAGTAGGGAGACAGGAGAATTCAATCCTTGCAAAACTCTGAAAATGTTACTAATACTTGGAGTAAACTGAGAAATCTGAGTCTGACAATGACCAAGATTAGTTTGTCTCGTTTCCTCTTTGTTTTAATGGATCTTCAACAAAAAAAAAAAAACCCAACATTTTTTTTTCATATAGCCAGCATTTTCCTGGGAAGGAAAGGTGTGGGTATACAGTTCTGTCAATCAGGCAGTTGAAGACTCACTTACACTCCAGGTAAACATTTGGAATTTTCATGCCCTTAGAGATCAGGAAGAACAACAGGTACAAGACCAGTCAGTCCTGACACCAGACTTTCGGGAACACAAAAATATTCCTTGTCTCTTGCCTATTTTGTCTATCTGTTGGCATGGAAAATTACTGTATTATCTCTACCTTCAGAAATGGGGAAAAAACCCAACTATCCAATCCAACCAACTAAGCAAACCAAACAAAAATATCAAAACAAAACAAAACAAAAAAACAAATAAAAAGGGAAAAAATAAAATAAAGGAATACAAATGCATGAGGTAGGGCAGCTCTGGATGAAGGATACAATAATCCATAGAACAGTCACTATGGTATCTCCACCATCCCCTACACATCGTAGCAAACTTGCTACTTCAGGCATTTCCTCTCCATCCAGTTTTCTTTCAACTCCCCAAAAGGAACATCCTGGCTAAACCCAGCCCTTCTCACTTCACTGCTGGGGTAATAAAATTTAATTTTACATACAAGGAAAGCCTCATGCTATATTTTAGTATCATTCATGTTGTGGATTACATATTGCGTCAACATTCCTGCCCTAACTGGGAATATATCTTGTCTGGACTTCTGTGTGGGATAAATGCCAGTTTGACAGCAATACAAAAGCCAGTTCTTCATATGTCCTTCAGAAGAAACAGAATGATTTTGTCAGCAAAAATTAAAGTGAATAAGTGCTATTTGTATTTAGTACTGGAAAAAGGTATTTTAAGTCACCTTCAGCTATTATGTTTTCAGTAAACATAGTGCCAAGTAGTAAACGTGGTGCTATGCATGTTTTTGGGTGGTTTCATCATTATTAACTCAGAGAGGAGAGAAGCAAGTGAAACACACAGCTCTCCACTTTAATGTGAAAATCTCTGTTCCCATACAACTTACAGAATAAATGCAAAAGGTGACAGAAGATGCTACTTTCCCTTCTAAAAAGTACAAATATGTACAGTTGAGAGGACTTGAGAGAAGGCTGGCTAGAATTTACTGCAGCTTCTCTGAATGGCAAACCAGAAATCAGTCACTCAGTGGCTGTTACATCTGCCAGATAGAAGTGTATATAATTAATATATAAGCACATCAAAACAGAGTAAATAACAACAGTATATAAGTGGTGCTTTTAACTCTATAATGGCATAGTCAGTCACATCTAAGTTTACATGGGAATGTCAGCAACTTGTTCACCAAAATGGCAAAGATAAAGGGGTGTAGTTGCACACAGAAGGCATCCAATAGACAAAAAGAAATGCTAAACAAAAGACAAGTACAAGGAAATGTAAATAAGCCAGACATCTTTATAAATATGCAAGGATGATTGGCAAGACAGAAAACAGCAAGGCAAGTAGTACCAGGAGAATATGAGTGCTGTTCCGGGAGTGAGAAAAATAGTTTAAGATCATCAACCATAAGAAAAGCAAACCACAGAAAGACAACAAACCAAACTGTGGTTTGGCTTCCTTATCAAAGAGATCCTATGGCTACCCATGTTAAATGCAGTGACTTGAAGCTAGCATGGATTGCGGTCATCAACTCCAGATTATCACATGCATTCACAACTAAACCAACACATGAGCACTGAAGAATAAAAATGTTGTATATACAGTGATGGTGACTGACATTACAGGATTTTATCTGTAGCATAAAATATGCTGTTAATGAATTTATTAAAGTTCTATTTTACACTTTAAAATTTACTTGCTTTGTCAGTCTAAGTACCCCCTTCACAATGAAGGTGTATTACCATAATGTCATTTTTGCATAACTACACATACTCTCATAAACTGTACGTTGAAAACAAACCATATACACACACCCCAAAAAAACGTGGTTACTTACTGTTATAACTGATGTTAAATCCACGTCCTGACATTGAATGATCAGCTTGGAATTCCAGACGCAAAATATGACCATTACTGGTAAGGTGGGAAGGAACTTCAGCACCGGTAAATGTTCCTATTATGGGGGAATCTGGAGAGTCACCATCTTTAACGGCGAGGAAGTCAAACTGAGATTCTAAGTCAAAGTCATTAAAAGAGAGATGGATGCGGCTTCCAGGTTCTGAAATTATTGTCCAGATGCAGTTTAAATTATTCCCATATCCCTCTGGATAATCAGGTGAAAGAACTGTTCCCATTGGTGCAGTGAAATTGGAAAGGCAAGGAACTGCCAAAAAAAAAAAAAAAAGAAAGAAATTAGGTCATAGAATAAAATATATCAACAGAGATTTATTTTATTACTAAGTTTTGGTAAGAGATCATTCAACTTGATTAACTCATCTGAGTAATTATTTGTTATGATCTGTGAAGTCAGAAAGAGGGCTTTTTATTTTAAAATCTTCTAATTCTCTTGCCCTCAGTAAAGCTACCTCCCAAGTAGAGGCCTCAGGTAGTAAACATCCTGTTGCATTGGTAGCCTACAGCAGTCCCTACAATGCACCCATGTTCAACAATACTTCATCATTCCGTATCACTTATTTTCTCCTTTAGGAAGTTGTTTGGATGAGCAGACCTCTCACTGAGCACATTAAAGAAGCAAAAAAGTCAATAGAGCCCTTATCATTTGTTCACAGAGAAGCACATGAAATTAACTAGCCTCGAAGAGACAACAGAGTTATTTTGCTGTTATCAGGATAATATTTTATATTAAACCAATTCAGTTAAGCCATATTAAATTGAGTTGCAGGGATGAAAGTAATTGATTGCATTCTGAATATATTTGATGTGCATCATTTCAGTGGAAAAGTTAAGAAAGGTGTTGCCTCAAGTAGGTATCACAACTTTGGGTTTACTTAGGTTGGAAAATGAAACTGGAAGAGAGCCATATATGTCTATGGTTATTTAAGTGCTAAAAGATATTATGATACATGGGGGGGGAAATATAAATAATTTAAACCATGTATTATGATTCAGCAACTTCTAGTCTAAGGTAAAGCATTAGCTAAGGAGAATAACTATAAAAAATATATCATGCATATAAAATCTACAGAATCCTACTAAAATAATTAAAAAAAAAGTAAAAAAAAACAACAAACCCTCCTCTGCAGAAAAAATAAAAACCAAACAACAAAACAAATACACAAATAAACATAACAAACAAGCCAACATATCAAAACACAGAAAGACAATTGCTTTAATAGTTACTGGGAAAAAGGAAAAAAAAAAATCTTTTAGCACATCTAGAACCTCTCTTGGGCGTAATCATTAGGCAAACACTGCTGAACAAAACAAAATTTGTTCTGTCACAAGTACTGCAATGTGGTAACTCTGTACCTCATTGCATGAATTATTACATGTAAGGAAAATGTACAAAATTATAGACCATATATAATTATAAAATGATACAGTAAGATAATAAAATAAAAATATTTGATACATACAAATGCAGATTGGTATGTTTGCAGACCACTGGTTGTTTTCTTGGCAAATGATAGATTTCTCTCCAATTAATTCAAATCCAAACTGACATTCAAACCTTAAAACATCACGGTTAGAAAATCCATCCCCTTCTCTCATACCATACAGCGGTGTGCCAGGATCCCCACAGCTTTCCTTTTCAATTTCTGTTGAAATAAATAAGAAATTTATTTCCAGAGGAATGAAAANATTATTATAAGTAAATAAAAGTAATCTGCATAATGACAACTGCTGAAACACACCACTGAGCCTGATTCTGCAGTCCAGCCTCCTAAGGAGGAAATTCTGTGTAAGACTCATAAAAATCACAGCTTATTGTGTTAATAGAAGGTGTTAAATGGAAAGCATATGAGGAAAAGTATTCATACTTCATTTTATTTTGTAGAATTTTAAGCAATAATCATAGAATGGTTTAGGTTGGAAGAAACCTTAAAGATCATCCAGTTCCAACCCCCCTGTGCCATAGGCAGGGACACCTCCCACTAGATCAGGTCACTCAAGACCTCATCCAGCCTGGCCTTGAACACCTCCAGGGAGGGAGCAGACACAATCTCCCTGGGCAACCTGTTCCAGTGTCTCACCACCCTCACTGTGAAGAATTTCTTCCTAACATCCCGTTTAAATCTCCCCTCCACCAATTTGAACCCATTCCCCCTCATTCTGTCATTACAAGACCTTGTGAATAGTTTCTCTTCAGCCTTCCTGTAGGCCCCCCTCAGATACTGGAAGGTTACTATAAGGTCTCCTGGAAGTCTTCTCTTCTCCAGGCTGAAAAGCCCCAACTGTCTCAGCCTGTCCTCATAGCAGAGCTGCTGCAGCCCTCTGATCATCTTTGTGGCCCTCCTCTGGACTCTCTCCAGCAGTTCCATGTCCTTCTTGTGCTGGGGGCTCCAGAACTGCACACAGTACTCCAGGTAGAGATTTAAGTAAACCATCACTTGTAGTGCATGAGCACTTAAATCAAGCAGCAGAACCCTGCATCCCATAGTGTAAACACTGCTCATTTTCCAGTACAGCCTAAACTGATGAACTAATCACGTGGGGGGAAATAAAAAATAATAATTTTATTGTTTATGCAATAACTGTCTTTGAAAATTCAAACGTAACCTAACTGATCAGCACAGCTTTGCACTTTCTGTTGTACTTTGGGTCCTTTGTAGTCTTACTTTTTGATTTATGTTCTTTTTTATGATTCATTCTGTTTCTGCAGATGTCAAGCTCATGTTAGTCATAATGACAGACAGGTAGGATCAATTTTTCTTTTCCTATGGTCACTACCACTGACCTACAAATCTGTGATCCAAAAGGTGAGTATTGTTATTTGTGGCTGTTGTAAGTAAAGGACTTACTGTTATATCATAGAGAAGGAATTCCCCCAAGGGACTAGAAAGTCCCAGGGGGGAGGCACAGGGTATTGTAATGTGTTATTCCATTCCATATCCTGCATTATCCTGATGTAAGGAGCCAGCTTTCCAGACAGCTCCCTCTTGGCTCCAGGCTCTTAACTTTTGCTTTTGCTTGCTGTGTGGGAGGGAGGCCTTGAAAGTGGCGGGAAGATAATTTTGCTGTGCCACAAGGCCTACCTTAGGGCCTTAGTCCTGAGGGGTGGAGGGTGCCTAGGCTATTGCTGGTTGTGTATATCCTTTTCCAGTTAATACAGGATCACAAGATGTTAGGGGTTGGAAGTGACCCAAAAGATCATCGAGTCCAACCCCCCTGCCGCAGCAGGGCCATACAATCTAGCTCAGGTCTCAGAGGAACACATCCAGATAGGTCTTGAAAGTCTCCAGAGAAGGAGACTCCACAAGGTGTCTGGGGAACCTGTTCCATTGTCCTGTAATCCTCATAGTAAAGAAGTTCCCCACTGTGTTGAGGAGCCTGTGCTTATGCTCTGTGACCCTTACAGTAAAGAAGTTCCACCTTGTGTTGAGCTGGAACCTCCTGTGCTGCAGTTTCCATCCATTGCTCCTTGTCCTACCCCAGGGAGCAAGTGAGCAGAGTCTGTCCCCTCTCTCCTGACCTTTATTAGATCATAGATTCATAGAATGGTTTAGGTTGCAAGGGACCTCAAAGATCATCTAGTTCCAACCCTTTGCCATAAGCAGGGATGCCTCCCTCTAAGACAGGTCACTCAAGGGCTCAAGATCCATCTCAGTCTTCTCTTTTCCAGACTAAAAAGCCCCTGGTTTCCTCAGCCTCTCCTCATCAGGCATTGCAGTCTCCTAATCATCCTCACAGCTCTCCTTTGGACTCACTCAAGCATATCCCTATTCCTCTTAAAATAGGGAGCTCAAAACAGAACTCAGCACTCCTGATGGGGTCTCACCAGGGCAGAGTAGAGAGGGAGGAGAACCTCCCTTGATCTGCTTGGACACACTCTTTTTAAATCACCCCAAGATCCCATTGGCCCTCTTGGCCACAAGGACACATTGCTGTCCCATGGACAGCAATACCTTCTGTACCTGGCTTATGTTCATAAATATTATTTCTATTTAACTTCCAATTCTGTGTGAGTGTTGTTTTTTTTTTTTTTTCACTTTCTTTGGGGTTAAATTCTACACGCTGTCTTCAGCTGACTGCTCAAACCAGCACAGTGCCTAAGGAAAAAAAACAACAAAACAAAACACCCAAAAAACCCCCCCAAAACAACCCGACAAAACAACCAACCAACCAAACAAAAAAACCCCCAACATTTGTGCTACTATTATGTCCATTAAATACTTCTTCCGATCTTTGTAGTTTTATTTAAAACAAAACAAAACCCAAACAAACCAAAGGGGCACCTCTAAGCTTGCTAAATATATTCATAAAGAATCAGGTATGATCTCTTGATGTTTAGGGCTTTTGAGAGGGGGAAACTACTCCAAAAATTATTTCATGGAGAAGCACACTAACAGCAAAAGGAGGCATGAGTCCTGCTGATTTTAAAGACCTAACATTTCTGAAGACTAACTTCTTTCGACACAGGATGCTTATTATTTTGAAAGCACAGTCACACAAAACAGTCACAGGGCACTGAATAAAAATAAATGCCAACATATTTTCTCACAAGAAATATCTGGAAAACATAATAAATCACAGAAGGGAAAGGAAAATAGGAAATTAAAATTAGATTATTTTTTTTTAATTATAGTTTTGTTGGTTTTTATGCATCACAATGAAGGGTTCTGTAGGTTTGCAATCTGTGATGCACTGAAGCGCAAGCCCACAGTTACAGTATCTACCAGTACAGGGGTTACCAAGACATGACTGTCTTATTCTCTGTCTTTGTGAAGGACAGGCATATTCTGGAGGTGACTAAATGGGCCTCGGGGAAAAGAAATGGTCACTTACTACATAAATGCATTTTGACAGACTTGCACTGGATTTAAGGCTTGAAGAGGTAACTTGTCTATCTTTTCCCTCCTGTAACTCAAGGGCAAACAAAAGATATGAGTGTGTCTCTTATAAGGGAAAACAACTTTGAAAGAAAAGAGATCACCACTGCACAGTGGAAAAGTGCAATAATGAAGGTTTGCCATCGGTGCAGCAGTTTCAAAATCCATAGTACCTCAGAGATACAGCAGACAAATACTAATTATTCTAAAATGCTGCTAAAGAGTTATATCAATTTTCATTTGTTTTACTGACCATATCAATAGAAAGATGATAAATTACTAGTTGTTTTTTTTTTTTCACTAGTGAAATCACATTTATTACACGTTATTTGTTGCAATGAAGCATACTGGATTAGCTAAATTCTAGTTTGTGAAAAGAAACGAAGTTTCAGTGTGTAGTTAAAAAAGAATGGAGCTGGCTGTTTTATGTTTGAATTTGCTATGCCAAAAGCTACAGGCGTTCACTATCTTATATTGTCACATGGACATTTTGTAAGATAATAGGGGAGGGAAAAATCTATATAATCCCACTTCAAAACATAGAAGTATGTGCAACTTATAAATTCTCGTTCTAATTTGCTTGCTGATTTGCCATACCAACGTTCCTAATGCAGGATTTTGCATATTCAAAGACCTAGGAAAAGATTTCATTATATATTTTCACAACTTTTGTGCACAAAGCACAAAGAAGCAGCTCCAGTACAATCATTTGTCTTGTCTTGAATAAGGAGAAAAAAAAGCACTCAGAAAGCCATAAACAGGAAATGAAAAATTAACGCCTGGTGAATCATGAACATATATTTATGTCAATTAGAAATTTTAAAAAGAGCAACTGGTAAGCTATGCCATGTGCCTTCACAGTATATTTAAGAAGAAGAATCTTAAAAATACATAGCAGGCAAATAGTTATGGATCAATTTCAGCAAGATCTTGGATTATGCTTATCAGAATGCTTAGGAGAAGATTGGAGGTTTGGTCACATTTGCATGCAATAAGGTTTAGGTATTGCTGTGATCAGCTAACAAAACAGAAAGCAATCTGAATAACCTAACAGATGATACTTTATCCTAAGTATAACTATTTCATATGTATCTTCAGATAAAGGAAATTGCTTTGCCTATTAAATTTTACTGTTATATAGCATGAGTGTTTTTTGCAAGCAAAATATGGAATATCATTTTCAAAAGAACAGAGAGTTCAGCGTTATTTGATTTTCAGTTGTATTTTAAAGGTTGTCAATAGCTTTGCTTCGTTTTCATCTGCAGATTACATGTCTTGAGAAATGCCTGTACATGAACAATTTTTTCACCTTAACCACTACTCTTACTCAGAACAGCTATTGCGATTTATTTAGCCCCAGTTCTGATCACAATACATTTTATGTGCGATACGGCTATTTCTCTAGCAAACAGCCAAGTGTGAAAATAAGGAGTGGATCTTGGACTGAGTGCAGATACCAATAGGCTTGAACAATGTTCTCTAACAAAACCATGAGAAGGTGCTCTCCACAGGACCTCCAGCTGTGCCTGACTGCACCAGGTGATAGATCCATCAGAGTGCATTGCAGCACCTTCTTTGTGTTCCTAAGTTCCCTTACCTAAGAAACTGGTATGCAAAGGCAGGAAAGGAAAAGAAAGGAAGAGGCTGACTTATGTATACAGTCAAGTCTTGCCCTTGTATGAATTCACAAGATACTTAGTGTATAATGTTTTATACAGAGCACCCGTCCAGGGCTATAGAGTCAGTGAATGAATTTCTGGGGTGGGGGGAAGGGGAAATAATCTATAAAAGCAGC
The DNA here is from genome assembly GCA_013396835.1 of Psilopogon haemacephalus. Lineage (NCBI taxonomy): Eukaryota > Metazoa > Chordata > Aves > Piciformes > Megalaimidae > Psilopogon > Psilopogon haemacephalus. Next base: position 317,751 of record VWZI01001207.1, read on the forward strand.
AGCTGTTCTTTCCCTGCTATATGGGCAGTGATAACCTTCCATACACCCTTGCTGAATTGTACCAGTTGTCATAGTACTTCTCATTTTCCGTTCACATAAAGTGACAAGCCAGAGTGTGAGCATGTCACAAAGAATAAAAGCGTAATTAATTGAGGGAAAGTAATGGGGCTAAGGTCACTTATGGGAAAGTCAGATGAGGTTCTTCTGAGAATGTAGTGGGAAAATAATAGTAGCTACTATCAAAAGTAACATTTTATGTATACCAGAAGTTTCCAACTTTTCCAGTATAAGAAAAAATTAGTCAAGACATTCTCCATAATAATAGATTTTTAAGAGAGACAGCAGTTACATATATACAATTTTAACTGTATAATTAATCTAATGATTTTTACTGCAAGCATTAAATATTTCTTAAGTTCTGCTACATGTTGTAGGTACTTACAGACTTTACGGATATACATACACAGGGCAAGGAGCAATGGTGTAAGTTTAAGCAGAAGAGGTTCCACCTTAACACAACGGGGAACTTCTTTACTGCAAGGGTCACAGAGCACTGGAACAGGCTCTCCATAGAGGTTGTGGAGTCTTCTCCTCTGGATTCTTTCAAGGCCTGTCTGGATGTGTTCCTCTGTGATTGTATGGTCCTGCTGTGGCAGGGGTTTGGACTCGATTTCCTTGAGTCCCTTCCAACCTTTAACATCCTGTGATACATTCTTCTTTTCCTATTCAGTGCTGTGTTCTGTCTTTTAAAGCTGAGTTATTTACTACTCAGTCATCAATAAGCTGGCCTGACTAATAAATGAATGAGCCCTGTGGGGCTCTAAATAATAACTGCACATCCAATAATACAAGTTACTCTCTTAATTTAGGTTTAGAAAATTAACTGCTCTGTATAACTCTATCCTTACAAACAGTTTAATGGCACCATGAGACTTCTCATTCATATAAACATTCACAACAGCTTGGGTTCAAGCACGTATATTTTGAAAAAGAAAATAGCTCTACAGGCAAGCTGAACTAACAGTACTGGCTCAAAACAGTAAATTAAAATCCTCAAATGCTTTCAATTTTAAGTTTCCTCTTTCTTCCATTTATGGAATTGTTTTTATAATTCCATTCAGGACAATTTTTTTTTATTCATAACTCTTAAAAAAGAAATAAAATTTGCAGACACTGGTCTTTAGGATAATTTTAAAATTCTGGTAGCACAATATTATTAATCTAGTTTTTAATGGCTTTTTGGTAACATTCTAACATGCATTACCTTGCTAGCATCACCCATTATTCACTTTCATTAAAAGCTACTTAGGACATTCAAAAGTCCATTGAATTAAACAGCTGGGGCATTAAGTCTAATTTCAGTCAAAACCATGAACAGAATTATTTCAATTCTAAGAGAAACACAGATGAAATATTAGTTGATATGCTGAGATTTAGCAGCCTCTAGAACTCAGAGAAAACCAGAGTACTCTAAACAGATTTGAGTCCTGTTTTACAGGAGTATGTAAGAATGCTTTTATCTTTGAGTATGTGCTTTGGGACTGTAAATTTTAAGTACCACCCATAACAGAAACATTGTTTGATCCGATGCCTGAACTAACAAGACAAAATAATTAAATATGCCCAGAACTCCCAAGATGATTCATATCTACTCTGTTACCCTACACAGCATAAGCTGTCAAATATATTTTACCTAATCAACAACATTTTCAAGTTCTTTGTATAAAATGCAGCCCTCTTTACTGCCTCAAAAAAGGAAATCATTAGTAACTCCAGGAGAATATTTGTTTAGTGGAATATCTGACTGCATAAACCAACTTAGTTTTAAAGCATCATGTCATTTATTTAAAGATGGAATTAATATTAAAAAAAAAAATCACTTACTTGGATTATTGATTTTTTAAAAATTAATTTCCCAGATTATGACACTTTCCAAATTTCAACAGAATTAATACAAATAGATTCAATTCAGCAGATATCCAAGATACTTCAGTGTGCTTTTATGTTCAAAGCTACCTCTGTTTGGGGATGAGCCTCTTCATTCACCTTAGGGGTTCATAGACTCCCACAG
>VWZI01001207.1:319826-343139 GCA_013396835.1 Psilopogon haemacephalus
ATTCACTTTAGGGGTTCATAGACTCCTACAGAGTTTGTTGTTTTCCCCATTGCATTAGCTATTTTGTCCTCTTCACATATTTGATCAGACAGTAGCAAACCACTTATGATACCCCTCTAGTGGTAAAATAGTTACTTACTTACTAATTTATTTATTTCTATTGTATAAATATTAGTGTATATATTTATGTATTTATATAAAGATATATTTATGCATGCATGCATACAAGCAGACAAATATAGATATGTATTTGTATACATATAGATGATACATAGATGATGTAGATGCAGATGCAGAATGGGGCAAATCTTTATCTGGGCCAAACATGAGATTAGAGTATCAGAACATGAATGGAAGAACCTGCTTGCTTTCTTCCTGTGTTCTCATTTACTTCTGAAAAAAACCTCCCAGTAATACACAAATATGAAGAAGGTTGGTCTGAGGAGAGGGAGCAGGGGAGGCATGCAACAGTTAAAATTGTTTATCACCTCCATGTCCAAATCCCCAAATAAAGACAACTCCTTTCAGAGACGTCTTCACCTTCCTATGTACATGAAGTAATTTTAAAAACCCCTGGATTTCAGAGAATGCAAGAGTTACAATTCTCAAATGCAAGAGAAAGCACTCCTAATGATCTTGAAAGCCAGAGAGTTTATAACAAGTTTATCAGATTCACAAATCTGACTAGCTAGAAGATTTATGATACGGTAATTGCCATACAGAAAAGCAGACCATAAAATACTGCAAGATGTTCTCAAGGTTATAAAGGGCAGATGGAACATATCAACACAGAAGTTCCAACGTACAAAGTTTGTAAAATAAAGAGAAAATCTTCCAATGTACAAAGTTTGTATAATAAAAAACAATTTGTAGACTTAATCCTTGAATCCTCTGAAGTCAATGGCAAAAGCAACGACAACAAAGAAACTAGAAGCCAGTAATCATATACTCTAGTACGAATAATACTAGAACATTGGTGTATATCAAAGCAGCTACAGAAGTCTCTAGTCCCATTTTTCCTTGTCCAAATTCCTCCTTATAGCACTTTCTAAATTTCTGTGGAAATATTGCTAAATTCTAGGATATTTTTAATTCCAAATTTCCTTGCAAAACAAACCCTTATATTTTAGAATTTGTTACAACTTCACATGAAGTTGTGAGAATCAGCAGCAATGTTTATATGCCATCTATATTGTGCTCAAGATTTCTGTTTCTTTCAAAACAGTCTCCCCCAAACCCTATCATTCTGCCTTTCCTGCTTCAGCCTTATCACGGCAAACTTGTTTTGTTTCAGTATAATTTGAATGTGAAGAGTGTCACGGGACTGGGTTAATCAAACACAGTATCCCGTGGGNTTCACTGTGCATGTACATCTTTACATTCCTGTTTACTTATCTTTCCTCCTCAGTCACTGCAACTTTGAAACAACCACATCTTTCCTTCTCAGCTCATTTCCTTCTATCCATAATCAAGAGAATGGGCAGAAAGCAGTTATATTATATTTCCTCTCATTAACACAGCTACTTCAGCCTGGCAAAACAGCATTTGAGCAGAGTGAAGTAATTCCTGGCAGCTTTTCCTGAAAACATTTGACTTCAGCTGGACTAGAGATCACTGAATAATCTGAAGAAAGTTTCATGCAGTAGATCTAATTTAAAAGTTGAAACAGAATTCCATGTTCTGGGGTGCCATACCACATCGTTACACTTCAAAAAATGAAGCAATTTTATTAGAGAAAGAAAACATGTTATTTCCAGCAGCTCTGCCTAGATTAAGCTTTTAAGAACAGGTAACTAAACTGTTAACTTTTTAATGGACTTAAAGAAACCAGGCACTAGAAAGAAAGAACAAATTAATAATAAAACCAAAGAATCTTAGCTAAGTCTGTGATCCTTTACATGAACTCCTCCAATAAGAATATAGATAACCACCCTCAGACCACTGTTTACTACTTGGCCTGTTAAATGGAAATAACATGAACAGATAACCACCATGCATGGAAACATGTGAAATAGCTTTTAAGGTACCATTAAGCCTAAAATTAATTTATTAGTAGTTACATAAATTCTATAATTTCTGTTTGAGTCCTAAGCAGATTTTTTTTTTCTCATTTTAATGTAAGAATTGTTTTCTTCCATAGACTAAATAATGTGACTTCGATAAAAAAACTACAAGCATGTTGCTAACCATCATAGCTGCTGAGAATGTGAGCCTCTAATGTTTACAAAATATTCAAAGATGATAAAAATGTGCAATATACTATTGTACTAATAAAAGCAGCAGGAAACTCATTCATGTCATTGCTGATTTGACTAAGACATTTAACTCCTACCTTTAGAAAACCTTCAGGAAAATAGAATGTTTCAATAAGATCAGTAGCTTCACCTCTATCTTTCACCATGCTTTTGAAGATCATACAAATGAAAATGAACTATTTCAGGGGATATTTTCAGGCACTGTGTGAGTCAGGCAGATTTGCACATACACTGTTGACCTTTAGGTTCTGAACAGTGCTGTCCTTTTTCTTTTTATATGTTAAATGTGTGCAGATAACTCCAAATCCAATATTATGAAAGCTAGCATCCACAATTTATCTCTTGACACATCCAGAGTTTATGGGTTGACAACTGTGAATTTATTTGCAGCTAGTATGTCGTCTGTAATACCTTTCAAATCTGTTGGTGTTACTTTTACTGACAATATCAAGGTAAAGTTTTCACCTGCAAGAGCTCTGCACCCCTTCTTTAATGACAATCATTAAATCTTCTCTTCCAGTGCTTTAAATGATTCCACAATGGTTACCTGTATCATACTCTGAATATGGAGAATATAATATCACTAAGGTTTTAATTTAATGATAGTGCCATGGATTCAGTTTAATCTACTGATCATTAAAATGGTCAGATTTTGCTAAACTAAACATCTAATTAGTATTTGAGCTTCAGCTTTTTTTTTACTTTTTTTTTTTTCTTTTCAGAAGAACACAGGTCAGAGACAAAGAGAAAGTCTGTAGAGAAACACAAATTTCTAGTATAAATAAAACCTCAAAACCACAAAAAACCCCAAAACATGCTGGATCTCTGTGTTGATTCACTCACACAGGATTAATACTATGAATGGTAAAAAGAAATGCCAACAGACTGCTGAAAAATTCAGTAGCTATGGGAAACGATGAAACACCTTAAATTTCTCAACTAGAATTAGGCAACAGGAATTACATGACAAGAGACTGACTATTGTCATTTATAGTCCTCTTTGTTCCTCAATATCAACCTTCATTTTAGTTGGATCTGTCTATTGTTTCTTGACATTTTCTCAAGACAGTAAGGACATAACAGCAAAATATTTGTCTGTTGGGGGATTTATACAAGCAAAATCTTGTCTGTGACTTGTGTTACACATTCCAGCCACTGTTACCATGTTATATGGCAAATGCTACTATGGTATTAATATGTTATATTACTACTGCTACTCCTGTCAAAATTACTTATTCATCACATATTCCTTTTATGGGAATATGTAATTATCTAAGTGGTAAAACTGTTCTCTCCACTGCTATTCCTCTATTTCTACACAGAGCTTTGGCTTTAGACTTTCTGTGTGGCTTGCTTTCATGCTCAGGGTTCTCTTCTTATATTCCCTCATTCTGCTACCTCTTATTCTGGTCATTCATTCCCTTCTGGCAAAAGGGAATTAGAGCAGACTAAATAGAAAATCAAATCACATAAAAACCCATCCTCAAAATGCTGCCTTCCCCTCAAGAGAGTGGAGGGGATTTTTTTTGTTTTGTTTTGTTTTTATTCCTCACCACCATTCTTTATTTTTAATTGGCAATATATCAAATTAATCTTTTCCCAGTTGAGTTTGTTTTGACTGTGACTTACTGGTGAGAGATCCCTCTATCCTTATCTCAATTCATAGACTTTTAAAAATTGTATTTTGTCCCCCTGTCCTGCTGAGGAGCGGGTATGAGCAGCGTGACAGACATCTGACATCCAACCAAGGTCATCCAGTAGGCAGCTGCATCTAAATTTCATCAAAAGGTGGTTGTTGAATGTAGATTTTTTTTCTTTCAAGTAACAAATGGAGAACTCTTACCTTCACACCCCACTCCCCAAAAAAAGAAAAGAAGAGAAAGAAGCATTGCTGGAAGCTCTGATTAGACTACAGCTTGGACTAAGCTCCTGAGGATTTCAGTTTCTATAATCTAAATCCTCTTAAACAAGTGAGTAAGCCTATGCAAATTGGAACTTTACAAACTGAATCTAGCTAGATATTCATCCCCTTGCCAAATTTCAGGACACTGATCCAATATGCAAGAATGCTAGAACTTATTTATGAGGTTGCCAGATTGTTTTTTTTTTAATGGCTACAAAACAGTGTATATTCCTGAAGCTGCTGAGGTGTTTTACTTGAATTTGCTCATGAGTACTTCCACTGAGAGAGTCATTCACATCACAGATAATTTCAGTCAAACAGTTAAAGTTCCTAATTTCTAAGTGGTAAAATACAGAATAATTAAACTGTTCCTTATCTTACTTAGGAAATTATTATTTAAAGTAATGCATCAGCTTCTCCAATAATACGCTTTATTGTTTCACTCTCTATTATGGTTAAAATATACAAATTAGAGATAAAAGATCGTTTGCATAAGGATAGGAGAACAAGTAAAATAAACAAAATGCTTCCTTGGTAGGTATCTTACTTTGCAAGATCACTACTCTGGCTGTGTCTGAGCTGTTTGCAAGAATTTGTAAGTATCAGAGAGATGTCCATGTGATGATGAGAGAAGATTTTCCCTATTGAAGTAAACATCAGTCTATAAAATGCACAAGTGATCTGATTTTAGTGTACAGCTGAACACGAGAAACATTTTAAAATATCTAGAGTGTGAAACAAACCTATAAAATTCCAAATTGCATACATGTCCAATCTCATATTAAATGTTTCAAAACCAAAAAGACATAATTGACTGGAACAAAAAGCATGGTTTCCAAATTATAAATATATTTCACTCGTAATTGAATGTCATTTAAGAGAATACATTCTAGGTTAACTACAGGCCTCTGAAGGCAACCATCTAAAAAAGTACAGAAGCATGTGAACAGTTTTCCCCATCATTTTCCCTCTCAGGCACTGCCCTATTCTGTCTCTGTACTGAACCTTACTAACAGCTTATAAAACTTACAATAGAATTTTCTTTATTAAGATAGTGTGCTGGTTTGAACCAGCTGGAGGATTTTAATAAGAAATTAGACTACAGGCTGAGAAAGGAAAATACTGATGATTTTATTTCACTCATAGGTTAGAGAAAAATTTATAAAAGTTAGAACCCAAACAAAGATAAGACAGAACACTTTGAGCTGTGCTGGCTGTTGCATGTCTCTCTCCCTGCCTTTCTTTGCTGGACCTGTGTAATTTCCCTAACTACTTTCCTGCTGCTAACCCCCGTGGCTGATCTACCTTCACTTATCTGGCATGTAAGAGAGATAGTGAGATAAGATTGGGAAGTGGGGGAAGGTGGTAGGGTGGTTGGAAACCTCTCTTAGGGAATCTAGGAGGGGTGTGGTGTTTCTGTACTACCTTTTTTTACTGTAGGCTGAGAGAGTTAGGGCTTTACAGCCTGGAGAAGAGAAGGCTTGGAGAACTTACAGTAGCCTTCCAGTATCTGAAGGAGGCTTACAGGAGGGCTGGGGAAGGACTATTCACAAGGTCTTGTTATGACAGGACAAGGAGTAATGGGTTTAAACCGGAAGAGGGGAGATTGAAACTGGATGTTAGGAGGAAGTTCTTCACAGTGAGGATGGTGAGACACTGGAACAGGTTACCCAGGGAGGCTGTGGCTGCTCCCTCCCTGGAGGTGCTCAAGGCCAGGCTGGATGAAGCCTTGAGTGACCTGTTCTAGTGGGAGGTGTCCCTGCCTATGGCACAGGGAGGGTTGGAACTGGATGATGTTTGAGGTCTCTTCCAACCTAAACCATTCTATAATTCTATGATATATCTGTAAATATCTGTTATATATTGTAAATATCTGCTTGAGTATTGTGCAAAGCTGTAAACATAAAGCTTCATTTCCTTAACTTCCAGTCATCTAAGTGTAGCCTGAGCAATTTTCACTGTTGGGGGTGGGGAGGGAGGGGAGCAAGGAACTCCCAAACCACCACAGATAGAAATATAAAAGAAATTAAAATGACAGGAAAGAAGAGCACTATACCTAAGTCATGACAAATCACCAAACTCTTAGAACAAAACAACCTTCAACATCAGGGCTAGACATTCAACAAGGAGATAGTAAAAACTGCTGTTTACTTTCCAGTCTCATGCAAGACCTAGTGACTGCGCTGCCTTTACAGTCTGCTTCCTTGCCCTATTAATGTTTTTCGAAAGCTTTTAACCAGTATTGTAGGACAACTTGATCATGCAACACTTAATTATTGCCTTGCCATAAATAGTTATAAATAGCATTCTACCACTACTTCATCTGCTACTGTAGTTCCTAGTACTTGCTTATAAACCAGGCTGGATGAGGTCTTGAGCGACCTGTTCTAGTGGGGGGGTGTCCCTGTCTATGGTGGGGGGTTGGAACTGGATGATCTTTGAGGTCTCTTCCAACCTAAACCATTCTATGATTCTATGAAACCTAGCCCATTTTTAAATAGCAAACAATGATTCAAAGGTCACCTCCTTAGAACCTAGAAGTTTTCTGAAAGGGAGAGTTGTTCCAGCAGAATGTCACTATACTACATTTGAGCTAATGCAGAAACTTAAAGCCTCACAGGAAATGTGAACCAAAGCTGACAAAAGAGATCTCAGAAGGAACAGCTTGAAAGATATTCAGTTGAAATTCTCTTCGGTATTCCACTTTGTCAGAGGCTTCCTGTTAAATTACATGTAGGAATTTCTTCCACCACTAGGAAAAATAGTTTAGTCAAGAATATTTATGTTAGCAGAGATTATTTTTAAAATGTACTAAATGATTAATAAAGGTGAATAATGTTTTCTTCAATCATTAAAATTCAGTCACAAAGGAGTAAAAGAGTTAGACTGCTGAAGGCCAGCATATCTATCTTAGGTAAAGCAGTAAAAGAATGCTAATGCAAAGGTAAAATTAAAGGTGTGCAAATCAAGGCAAACTTCTGTGCAGCTATCCACAGCAAAATGTGATCGTGACATAATACAAAGACTGCCAAGTAACTTTTAGGATGGGCTTTTGTTCATTAAATTCTAGAGGACTGTAAAGGACATTTTAAATTTCTTTAGGTTTTCATTTTTTGGGGACAGTTGTTTGTCTGTTTTGGGATTTTGTTGCTGCTGCTCCAGTTGTTTGTTTTATTGGGGTTTTTTTGGGGGGAGGTGGTTTTATTGTTATTGGTTTTGTTTTGTTTTTAATAAAATTGAGTTACGTGATTTGCATTGCTTTGCTTTTCTGCAAGATGTGCATCAGAAGGTGATTGGCTTCCCCCATGACTTGTACTTCCTGGATTGATAACAATTTTGCCTGCACATCTCTCTTCTAGGAAGAAATTAAATCATCTCTTAACTATCACTTTGATGCACATACTCCAAAGAGAATGTAACTTGGCACAACTGCTATTTCTCAGTGCAGGAGAATGAAGTACTCCCAATTTTGCTATGGAAAAATCTTGTGAGAAAACAGTCCAAGACAGACACTCTGTGCAAATAGTAAATGATGCAGTCCAGTGTATTGGATCTTGCTTGGGTCGAGTCATCTTTCCCCATAGCAGCTCTCATAGTGCTGTGCTTTGTAGTTGTAGCTAGAACACTGTTGAAAACACACAAATGTTTTGGCTGCTGCAGAGCAGTGCTTGCACAGTATTAATGCCGTCCCTTCAACCTCTCCTGCCGAATGAATAACAGTAGGCTGGGGACGGGGCAGAGGTCCAGAGTTGGCACAGCCATCTCAAACTGGCCTTGTTTCAGTGAGGTTCAGAACCGAGACATTTCTTATCACTGTTGTTTTAAACCCAAGTTAGGGCACAATTAAGCATGCACTATGTCAGGTGCCACTTCCTAAAGCGGTTCTGACTTTCAAAACCTTCCTTTGTAAAACGACATAACCAGTAAAAGATAAAAGCATCATCTTGTGAAATATTAACACCATTTTAAAAACAGATTTTAAAAATACTGTTTCATCTAATGTTCATTTCTTTTGATGTCACCAAAATAAAACTATTCACACTTTTTCATTAAATGATAGCCAAATGATTTCTTTTTTAACATGTATTTCACTACTACCTGAACAGTATTTTATCAAGTTCACAGTGGCCTTACAAATAGCTCATCAGAGCCCCATGTGATAGAACAGTCCAACTAAAAAAAGAGATTTATTTAAGACTGAATGCTGCAGTAATATATCTCTACAGAACAAAATCCATATTCTTGAATGGTGATTGACCACCTGCCTGATGCAACCCCGCTTACTATTAATAAAATTCCTGCTCATTCCAGCCAGCTTTATAACCTGCTACATTGACTTCTGACACTTTGGAACTGGCTGCTTCAGTGCTCTCACAAGATGGCTCTTTAAAACTGAGAAGTTATCATAAAACTCCAAGTCTACACTTGTCAGTAATCTCAGTGCGAGAGAATTCCTTTTATCCAATGATGAATAAACCACTAGGTACATACAGTGAGAAATAAAGAAGAATGGTTCATAATTGTGACTTAACCTAACAGAAAAGAAGGAAATCAGGAAAAAAGCAGAAGGCTTTATCAACCTTACTGTGATGGAATTGTATTTTGGTAATGCAAAGCCATGGGCAAGGCAGAGTTTGGAAAAGCAACTGCAAGAGTCTGACAAAAAATAAACAAACAAAAAAATAAATCTTCAACAGCTTGCTGTGGCACATCTAGAGGTCCAGTCCTTACAGCCAACTGATTTTATAAACCTCAATAACTTGTTGGAGAGATCAAAACTGACAAATTTCCAACCTTCACAGTACATCATTGTAAGACTATTTCCAACCTACAACAGCGTTTTGAATAAATGCCGAAAAGCCAACAAAACAAAAAAACATCCCAAACCAACCAACCAACAAACCAAACCAACCAAAACATACAATCAACTAAGTAAAGAAAAAAACCCCAAAACAATCAAACAAACATAAAAAAGCCAAGCCAACCAACAAATACTCAAAACAATCTTACAAAAAAAAACCCCAAACAAGCCCAAACCATCAAAAGCTTATAGAGGAAAACCCACAAACCAAATGCAAACCCCATTAGTTCTAAATATTCTTTTTTAAAAAAAATATATATATATGGGGCAGTGGGAAGAAGGGGCAAAGGTGGAAAGGATGGAGAGATGCAGATAGAATTCTTTCAATGACACAGTGACAGAGAAAAGGGGCAGCGTGCACAAGCTGGAACACAGGAGATTCCACATAAACATAAGGAAAGAAAAATCTTCACTCTGAAGGCAGCAGAGCACTGGAAGAGGCTGCCCAGAGAGCTGTGAAATATCCATCATTGGAAGCATTCAGAATTTGCCTGGATGGGTTCCTGTGTGATTTATTCTAGATGATCCTGCTCTAGCAGGCTGTTGGACCAAATGATATTGAAAGATCCCTTCCACCTCCTACTGTTCTCTGTGACTCTGATTCCTGTGAATTTATGAGTCTGCAGAATGCATTATCAATCTTTTTTATACTCTCCATTGGCTAATGAAAGTACTAAAAAATAATCTGTGGGGCCTAAAATTGTTGAAAGTGAATAAAATTTGACCTGCCATCTGTTTTTTTCTCAAAACCAGACAATTAACAGTATCATTGACTTGGCACACTGCATATTACAGTACATATGTCACACTAGATGAAGTGATTTGGTTTCTACACACTTGTAGAGAGGGTGTCTTGAAGGTTTTCAAGTATTCTTATTTCTTGGCTGTTCCATTTTAAATATTTTTTTTTGACAGAAACTATGCCCTGTCCTTATTTTTTTTCTGTGTACAGCTTTTAATTTTCCCTAAATGTAGTGCTAAAATACAGAACAATGCACCATACTGCTATGCCAAATGATATTAATTCCTTATTACACCGTGTTTGTGCTTTCATTTTCTGAAACCTGCAGGTAGAATGTGATATTTTATGTATCCTTTAAGCCAATATAGAAAGTTACCAGTATGGATGGTTATCATAGAATGGTTTAGGTTCAAGTCCGTTTTTCCAGTTTGGTGACCAGGATGTCTTGTGGGACAGATTCAAACACCTTACTCAGGTCGAGGTAGATGACATCAGTTGCCCTTCCCTTGTTATGTTAACAGAATACAAAGTTCCTACCGACCAAGTTTAAGAATAATTGCCAAAGAAGACCCAAAGGAGAAGGAAACCCTACTATGAACATCATACTCCTCCAAGTACTGCCTTCAAGATGCTAATAAGTTGTAGCACATTCATCCCTACTGCCCTCTACATGAGGAAGGCAGGTGTTAATGTTAGGACACAAAGAGGCACTGGAAAGGTGAGCATAGCTTCTGGGATAAGGAGCAGATACTAGAAAGGGCATGTACCACAGTATCTGTACTGTTAATAAGGCTGCTCTGTGTTAATTAAATAATCTGAATATCAGGTTTACAACATGAATTGGATAAAGAAGAAATACTGCAGCATTGTTATAGTTTGTTTCCTTTTTACTATGATTTTGAGACCAGGTGCCTTTAATAATCACAAAGTTGAGAGCCTCCAGAAGCTAGAGAGGTGCTTGTGATTAACCTGAACATAACAACTGATTTCCGAGTCACAAATGTCCAAAATTCCTACTTTAATTTTTTAATAAACTCATCTTCCAAGAATTGAGATCACTTCTAAACATCACCACCAATAGATCTTATACCAATTCTATTTATTATTAAAAGTGCAAAAGTTCACCTCCTAGAGTTCTTTCTGTTTGGCTTGAGACCTCATTTGTTTAATGTCAACTAATTAATTCCATCAGGTTAACTTCTATATTTGCTCAGTGGCCTACATTAATATTCAGAGAAAGTTGTCATAATCTCTCTTTAATTATCACTTAAAAAGGTTATTATTGGCTAAGGTACTTATTTAGTGAAGATCACTTTCCTCTCAAATTTGTCTCTGTAACATCCAAACAAAGTGAAAATTCTGGAGCAGCTAACAAAAGCAGTAATCAAGATTAGTTAGTCTGCAGACTTATGCTTGCAGCTCTTCATTTTCTAAAGTCATTTAAAATGCAGACTAAATTGACATTCTACCCTCTGCTTTTATAAAATCATTAAAAAACAAAACCAAAGAACAACCAAACAAATGTATTTCCCAAAATAACCTCCTATATAACATCTCTTCAGTTTCATTTAAAAAGAAGAGGGGCTGGGGGGGGGAGAGGGAGTGGAGGGTGTCAAAGAATATTTGGCAGAAATTAAAACAACAACCTTTCTGTAACACTGAAGTTTCTTGAAATAATTTAAAATTTCCAAGACACTAATCTTAAACGCTTTTCTTCTAATTCCCTGCTAAAAATAGTTCAAAGAAGTTTCTCCACAGTCAGCTTAGCTGACAACTCAGCTGTGGCCTTCTTTTATTAACTGTCTCCATCACTTGTCAATCAATGCTAGAAAGTAATGGCTATAGAATCAGCAACTTCATGCAGTTGTACTTTCACGATGCAGTTGTGACTTCATGAAGCAGTTGTACCTTGATGTAAGTACATTTCAGGAGGTCACTCCAGGAAAAAAGTCACATTCTATCTCATCTGCCAAATAAGTGAACTGAGATATTTAATTGAAAACATACAGATGTAAGTTTTCCAGACTATTTGTATTGGGTTTAAGCAAGCTACCCCTGAGCCCAAAAGCCCAATAAAAACTCAGTCCAAGTTAGAAGTAAAAAAAAAAGATATAAAATTTTAACAGTAAATAGGAGGGAAAAGGTTGGTTTTTGTTTTTTTTTTTTTTACAAAAGGTGGGAGAAGAGGGGAAACAAAATGCAGGGTAGGGGGAATGAGGGAAGAAATAGAGAAAGTTGTTCTAATTTGATACAATCTAGATGTGTGGCAGGCTATTAGCAATAAAGATATTATTATTAATGTTTCATGGGGAGAAGAAAGCTATTGCATGTAATATTATTGTGCATCATTTTCTATGTAGTATAATATTTAACTTCCAGAATCCCAATCTTTTTTTTTTAATGTGAAGTCACAAATGTTCAAATTGCATGATCTTGCAAAAATGGGTTTCTAATCTTTGACGATTATTCTGTATTTGTATCTTGTATTTTGTGCAGCTTTCCCCCTCTCAGTTGTGGATGAACTGCACTCAGTTTCAGTGTTTAAATATGTTGGAAACTGTTTCTTCACAATTCTTTATATAGTACTTCTTTCCTCTTCACTATGGCTTTGGGAATATGTCATGGAAAGCCAAAAGTAGTCCTGGCTTGCCCAGACATGTTTCCCTGTTCCCACTCTCTGCTGTTGTTGGGGGAAGCAACTGTGGGAAACAAAAACAAAGGCCCCAGTGCCTTCTGGTCATCTTCTCTGCTTTTATACTTGTAAACAGAGTACTTGTGTGTGTTTATACACTTGTGTTCTGCTCTAAAAAGGTCAAAGTAAGCCCTGACTTTACCTAATATGTTTAAGTTTGGCTAACTGCCATTCTGATTGGCTGATCTGTGGCCAAGGAGCCATTAATTTCGAGCTACACTGATAAAAAAAGATGAGCAGGTAAAGACAATGTGTTCTGCCTTATCGTGCTTCTGCTTCATTGCTCTCTGTCATTGCATCCTGCCATGTTCTGCAACATTTTGCTTGCTACATAATAACAAGCCCTGATATTTTGGGTTTGTATGCCTGGAAACCTCCTTGTTTCAAGTCTATCAGGAATAGGCATTAAGTGCCTTCATATGACAGGCTAACTTAGCCAGCATGACATGTGCCAAGTCTGTGCATCTGCAAGACACCCTGCCTGCACCTCTGCAAGCCTCTGTGCCAAGTATGGAGTCAAAAGGACCCAGGATCAGGTCGGAGATCATCTGCCTCTCTCCCAACACCCTGTTAGAGCCTGGGAAGAACCAGAAGCCTCAACAGCTCACAAGACACTGATGGAACTCTCTGCAAGTATTTGGGTTCTGTCTGGAAACTATAGTTAGTCCCAGGAATCCAGACATAAATTTTGTGAGTAAATACTCAAAAGCTTCTTTGCAAAACTCTGTATACTCTGATCTAATTGAATCCAACTGTCTTCTGCCTTAAGCAGAAAGGAGCTTTCAAGTCCCTCTAGTGGACAAGTGCACCACAAGAACCTCTTTCCAGTTCTAATAGTTTAATGTTTCTTATATTAATGCTATTTATTTCTTAAGTGTTCTAGAGCCTCTGTTCTTATCTGTGTAATGTTTTCATGACCATTGCAAAGAACCTATTTTTCAAAATACTGGTAAGTGGCAAGGGTCCTGAATATAAAAAATAATAAACTATATTAATTTTGAAAAATAAATCCCATCCATACTGCCCCTATAGAATATTGTGACAATATGGCACCACTTCCTGAAATACTGACTGACACAAAGTACTCACTCACGCCACTTGCCACCATCTATAACTACTAATTTGCATCTTCCTTTCATAGCACCGATGTGGAAAACCTAAAAAGAATCCTGTATTTGTCTGATCCTGTATCTGAAGGATGCATTAAGTTTTTCAAATAATTGCCCAAATTATGACTTAAAAATACTACACTTAAAATTTGACTGCTAAATATCCCAAGTTTTCACATTAAAATGCATCTAAATATACATTTGAAACTTAAAACCAGCTTGCACAATAGGGAGATAACAGGTAAAATATAACTCCAAGGAGAGAGCAGGTGAATTTCTGTCCTGCCACCTCTTAATATTTATTATTCTACCTTGCAATGTCATTTTATTTTATGGCATGCTGAAAATGGAATTTTAAAACAACAAATTATTGACTTTATACTATTTTCTCCAATGTTTAAGTATCTATTTTATATTAAAATAACTATAATTAAACACTCCACATGGAACATCTTAATCTAGAAGACACCAAAGATTTCTATGCTTTCACAAGGACTTGGTAGATTCCTTCAAATAGTGGATACATACAACACAAGAAACTCTTAGTTTCTATAATAAGATGAATTTAAAATACTTTTTTCACCTGAAAACCTATTAATGCAGAGGCATTTAAAAACACATTATTTCTATCATTACAAACAATGTGGCATATTCAATTATTTTGATAAAAGGTGTGACCTTCTATCTCACACCTGAAGCAAATATACCATTTTGGAAGACAATGGTTAACGACCACTAGGTAATGACATCCCATGGCCTTCTGTTCCTCCCATGTAGCACTCAGAAAAATCTGTATTCTTCAAAATGCCTGCCAGATTCAGACCTCAATGTCAAGTAGGTTGAAGAATACCTTTACAATTTCTGATGGGATGAGGCACACATTTCTCTGCTACCTCTGTAGTTGGGTATCAGGATGCAGAGAAGCAAGGATTTAGGCATAAAAAACATTTTAGTAGGAAATTATTTTAGCTATTAGCAAGTACTTTTATCAAGCACAAGTACTGTTATCAAGTACATTATCAAGTAATTAACTCTGACATAAGCAAGTCTGGAAAGTGAAACAAACAATAGAAGATAGAGTATCCATACTATCTATTAGAATTTCATCATGCTTTAGTGGTTTTACTTTGGACAAGCTTTATCAGGTCCTGATAAATATGCATTAGGAGCTAAAGCACATGAGGTATGCTATTCCCAGTGCTATTCAAGTGTATCTTATGAATTACCTTAAAGGAATGTAACTTGTGCCTTTCAAGATTGCTCAGAGATGAAAACTAAAGCAGGGTAAGCAGGAATGATCAGAAGATTCAGTTCAAAAACCACATTACTGGATCTAATCTAAAATGCTAATGCAGTTGCATCTTTTATGTTAGCAGAAGCTTGCAAGATCTAAATATATAATATATATATATAAATAGATCCAGTATCAGCCATAGTCAGGTGTCAAGATAGATAATGGGAAGTTGTGATGTGAAAGGGAACAAGTTACGGGAATAGAATTTGATCAAGTCCATTAAAGAGGAAATATAAGCAAGTTAGGCATACATTCTTTGCAATTCATGTAGTCACTTCAAATAAAATGGCCTCTGATCCTGACTGCTAGAAATCACAATACTCTAAAGGAATTCTGAAACTTTGCAGAGAAAAGTCAGAAATATTTGATTGTTTTAAAGAAGTCAGTGTTAAGTTAAAGTCCTGAATGCACTGTTCTAATTCACTTACTCTGTCTACCTCATTGGACTTGATCTCAACTTCCAATTCAGAAGTTCCAATTTTTTAATGGCAAGACAGATGTTTAACCAAAATAATACATATTTAGATGTCTTTTTTTCAGAGGCTACCATCATTAACAGAAAGGATTGGAACACAAAGAAACACCTCCAACAAAACCCCAAAAATCAACCCAAAAAACAATCCTTCCTGCTCCTTCCCCTTCCCATTTGGTTTAAGGAAACATTTCCCCGCTTTCTAGAATCTCTAATGAATTCATATTTTTAGGGATCAAAGCAAAAGCTAGCAATATAAAAAATTTATCCTGTGCTCTAGATTGGGGAGAAAAAAAACACCAAAATTGAAATATTTTTTTTTTAAAGCCACACAATGCCTGTCCATTGAATGCTTGAGACACTGAAATGCTAATTAGTGAGCTACTGCAAAGTACCAGTGTAAGGCAAGAGGCAAACACATACTCACTATTGAGGTGTGCAATCAAAAAGCTGATGATATGGAGATGAGATTTTGAATGTTCACCCTTTATATCTTCTTCTACCTATTCATATTCAATTAATTTTATTCTTGCAGAACTACAGCTTCTAAGAATAAATGTAACTCATGAATAAAAGAAGATATAGTGGTACGTTGTAAGACACAGATGATAATCCTCTGTCTCCTGCAAACTAAAACTGTTGTAAGTGAAATTAATTTTTCTAGAAAATAATACTGTAAATAACAGAAACAACTACACGAGCTATGGAAATCGAAATCAGAAATACAAAACTTCCTTTTCCACTGAACTAAAGTTCAAGTTTTGCTGTAGTAACAAATTCTTTAACTAATCATTTTTCATGCCCTTTTCAATGGCTGAAATATGGAGATCCTGGGCCACAATAAGTACCATACAACAAAGCAGTAAGATCTTTCTTAGTTTGCTAGATACGACTATCAAGAGTGCACAAGCACACTCCTGCCATACCATTACAGATTTCAATATACATGAAGAGCCAGAAGAGAGTTCTGGGCAAGTGAAAGTTGTTCAGTTTTACTCTCAATGTAGTTATTCACTCCATCTGTCCATCCTCAACAAAATCAGCTCTCTTTCTAATACACATGGTTATTGATTTAACATTTGCCTTTCCTCTCTCCTCTTGATAAATAATCAAACTTTCTGGTTTTATTGAGAATCAGGAGCAATGCAGTTCAAAAGTTTATGGCAAAAAATACACGCAGCTATGTTAAGTCTAATATAAAAATAAGAAATAAAATTCCTCAATAATATTGAAGTGTATATGTATATTATTCCTAAGTTTTTGGTTGATTTTGCTGTTCATGTCATATGAAAGCTGTGTTCTCCCAGAAGCATCAAATAGCAACTCCCTTTTTGCTTGTGCACTACAGAGCATTTATATTTTAAGATCATAAATAAAAACATTATTAGGTTATTTTTTTCTTTGTCTTGGCAGTCATCATCAGTAATTCAGTTTTCTTGCTTGTGATGGTTACTTTCTATTGTAGTAGGCATGATTACTTTTCAAAAGAACACATGAAGTATTCATTTTCTTTATGCATTTGGGTGTAAATAATAATATCATTATTTCATTATAATATTTCTCACTATAAAATAATGGAAAATAAATGTCAAATTATAGGCCAAAATTCCATGGCTGTAAGAAAACCCATTAAAAGTATCCAGTTTCATGTAACTTAAGACCTTTAAAAAGAAATAGTTTGTTTTGTGTTTTTTTTTTTCAGCTAACTTCACATTTTCTTGTTTTTTTAATAGAATATATCCCCCAATATGAAAGAGGAAAAAAAGTTGCTGGTACACCATTAAATTTACTTCAAATAATGTGTTGTTACCTTTGTAGTTAACCTTGAATCCAATTGAGCCAACGCTTTCATCTGTTTGAAGGTGCAACCACATCTGACTGCTCATGCTCACAATTAAGTCTGGTACGAAGCTTCCAGTTAACCTATAGACAGAAAAAAAATCTGTAAAGCCATTTGGTTTAAAGCAATTAGATTACTTCTTTGGGTTTTCGTTTGTTTGCTTGCTTTTTTTTTTTTTTCCTTCTAAGAATTCCAAATAACCAATATCTTTTTAAATGTTTTTATTTTTCATTTTAATACATCGCATTTAGTGCAGACCAAAGTGATTACCTACAGGTATTACCTATAGGTTTCAAGGTTCCAATGACTGCAGATTTGATAGCAGTCTATAACACAAGCAACTCCTGTTCATAGAATCATAGAATCAGCCAGGCTGGAAGAGACCTCCAAGGTCATCCAGTCCAACCTATCACCCAGCCCTATCAAATCAACTAGACCATGGCACTAAGTGCTCCATCCAGGCTTTTCTTGAACACCTTCAGGAACAGTGACCCCACCACCTCCCTGGGCAGCCCATTCCAAGGCCAATCACTCTGTTGAAGAACTTCTTCCTAATATCCAGCCTATACCTCCCCTGGCATAACTTGATACGGTGTCCCCTCATTCTGTTGCTGATTGCCTAGGAGAAGAGACCAACCCCAACCTGGCTACAACCTCCTTTCAGGTAGTTGTAGACAGCAATGAGGTCACCCCTAAACCACCTCTTCTCCAGGCTAGACAAACTCAGCTCCCTCAGCCTCTCCTCATAGGGCTATGATCCAGGACCCTCACCAGCTTCATCACCCTTCTCTGGACACAATCCAGTACCCCAACATCTCTCTTGAATGGAGTGGACCAGAACTGGACACTGCTTGTGTTGCACTGAAATAGCCCATCTCACTTTCAGTTGCTGGTCTGGAAAGATGCATCTCACCTAATCCTGAACCGTATCTGGCAGTCCTATGTTCATGACTCAGATGCATGCAGGCATATCAAATGACACTTAAAAGCCATAATGAGGAACTATATTTATCCTTCAAAAAAAGTATTTCTCTGGTATATGATCACCAACCCTCCAATCTTCCAGCTGCCCCGGCTCTTAAAGAGTAGCACTCTCTGAAGAAGAGAAGGCTCTCAGGTGACCTTCTTGTGGCCTTCCAGTATTTGAAGGGGGCATACACAAAAGCTGGGGAGGGACTTTTTACGCTCTCAGGGAGTGACAGGACTAGGAGGAATGGAGCAAAGCTGGAGGTGGGCAGATTCAGATTGGATGTGAGGAGGAAGTTCTTCACCATGAGAGTGACGAGAGCCTGGAACAGGTTGCCCAGGGAAGTGGTGGGGGCCCCATCCCTGGAGGTGTTTAAAGCCAGGCTGGATGAGGCTGTGGGCAGCCTAATCTAGGGTAGGGTGTCCCTGGGCATGGCAGTGGGGTTAGAACTAGATGATCTTTGTGGTCCCTTCCGTCCCTGACTGATTCTGTGAAGTTCCCTGTGTTCTCTCCTGTCGTCAACCCTTACACAATGGAACAAAGTGACAAAGTTCTTGACAAACTCAACTGATATTCATTCCTTCATTAGGAAAAATACCAAATGGCAGAAATTCAAAAGATTGTTTTTTACGTGGCTTCTTATTTTTCCACTTTCCATATAGTTTGCAGAAAATTGTAAATCAAGGAAAACCTAAATGTTTGCTCTGGTTGATGAAAGAAAAATACAGTGATAGTAAAAGTAACTATGAAAGCAGTAGCTCTATCTTATATCACACTTTATTTCTAGATAGTCTCTAACAGTATTTGTCAGCTAAATAAGAATGAGGGAAAGTACAAAAACATTTTCCATTCTTGTAAAATGGATGCTAAGCATAAGACTGCGCAAGAGCAAAAGCTGTCTGCTGGATTTTGGGGTTTTGGTTTCTTTGGATTTTGTGTTTGGTCGTTTTGTTTTGATGGGACTTTTTGGGTGTTGGTTTTAGGGTTTTTTGTTTGATTGGTTTGGGGGGGGGTGGTTTTGTTTGTTTAGTTTGTTTTGTTCTTTGTTTGGTTTGGGGTTTTTGTTTGGGTTTTTTGGGTTGTTTTGTTTTTTTACTTCTAACCATTCTTTAAAGCTAGCTGAAACTTCAAATGGACCATTTTGGATATATTTTACGGTTAATTTTAGTTCTCCCCTCTGGTCTTTTTTAGCTTATTTCTGTATGAAGTCCTCTACTGTGGGAGAAATTCATGTCTATTTCCCACATCTGTGTTCACAGATGGAGCTACTACAAAGACTCTTGCCAGAATCGAACAAGTAAATGCCTGGCCAAAACAGTGTACTAACTGCACATTCCCACACTAAAAGAAAGTGTTTTCAGTGAGTTCAGTCCTTGCCAAATTAATGGATGAACAGGATGTTTCTCAGAAACAACAGTGATGTAATGCCTAACAGAGTTTGGTAATTATCAGTGGTGACTGACAGCATATTTTGGGAATATTAAGACCATTGGGAATATTAATCTTGTGAGAGAGAATTTACAGCCAGTCAAGTTTTTACAATTTCTATTTTCTGAAATCAGTTAAAAACACATCTTTTAAAATGCATACAGTTTTCAGAAATAATATTAATTAAACAGTGGGGTGAAAATGCCATTTAAAAAAATGCACATGAGCAGAGACTGAAGTAAAAACTGGGTGTCTTATAATTTCCTGGGTCCTCTTTTAAATCCCATTTTTGTACATAGGGGTGACATAAGCCTTCTTCCAATATTCTGGGATGTCTCCTGATCTCCACAACTTCTCAAAGAGTATGGAAAGCACTTTCGCCATTATATCAGCCAATTCTCACAGTCTTGGGTGAATAACTTCTGGACGCATAGAATTGTAAGGGTCAAGCTTTTGCAATAGTTTGTACACCAACTCTTCCTTTACTGATGATGGTAGTTGTGTGCTTGCATATATATATATGCATATACATACGATGGTAGTTGTATGCTTGCATATATATAGATATATATGCATATATATATATGATGGCAGTTGTGTGCTTGCATATATATATATATATATATATGTATATATACACACACATATATATATATAAAAATACACACACACATATATAATCATAGAATGGTTTAGGTTGGAAGTGACATCAAAGATCATCCAGTTCCAACCCCTATGCCATAAGCAGGGAGACCTCCCAACAGAACAGGTCCCTCAAGGCCTCATCCAACCTGGCCTTGAACACCTCCAGGGAGGGAGCAGCCACAGCCTTATTGGATAACCTGTGCCAGTGTGTCACCACCCTCCCTGTAAAGAACTTCCTCCTAACATCCAGTTTAAAACTCCCCTCTTCCAGTTTAAACCCATTCCTCCTCATCCTGTCATTACAAGACCTTGTAAATAGTCCCTCCTCAGCCTTCCTGTGTATATATATGCATATACATACATATGCAATCACACACATATTTGAGTTCACACGTATTAGAAGAATACTAATGGTATTATAAAAATCATATTAAATATCCAGTGTGTCTCACTTGTAATTATACATCACTTAGGGAATATTCTACTCAGGTGTCATGTATAGGAAGTTTTTTTACTGCAACTCATTTTTTTTTTCAGTTACCTACAACAGTCAATAAGCACTTAAAGATCAAGATCCTATAGTACATCTTTTCTCATACCAAGCCTGCTAGGGGATTGTCAGAGTTTACGCATCAGTCGTCTATTTATCTATTTTCAATTGAGTTCTAGCACACTTAAAATTTGAGAACACACTTATAAAACAACAATAGCTCCTAAAAATTTACATATCTGCACATGAATGTAGACTGTCTTTCAAAATGTCTGATTTTAGTTTATGCTTCTTTTCTAACTTCTAGATCATCTCTTTTTTATTTTAGAATTGTAAACATATCACTATGTATTTAAACTGTCACCTTCAACAATTTTAGGAACTCAGTAAGATTAATTTCTTTTTGCTGAGATTTACCAGATTCTAATCACTATTTTCCTCTATTAAAAGAAACAAATGAAAGAATTTTAAAGATATTCTGTAATGCACACAAATTGTAAATGTAAAAGACTTACACTTGAAGCACAGTTTTAGGATCGCCCACTTCCCCTCCATCACCAATTGTCAGTGTGTCATAGCCAATCTCCAGGTCAAATTCTTCAAAATTGATCTGAATAACCTAGGAAATAAAATAAGTAAATATATTTTAAGAATAAGGAAATGTCCCTGACTGATATAATAAATGACATAAATACAAGATTTGTTTTTCCAACTAATGATCACAAAATCACAGAAGGTTAGGGGCTGGAAGGGACCTCAAAAGGTCATCCAGTCCAACCCCCTTGCCAGAGAAGGTTCACCTAGACCAGATCACACAGGAACACATCCAGGTGGGTTTTGTATATTTCCAGAGAAGGAGACTCCACAACTCCCCTATTTAAATTTTACATTTCTACAACCCCCCTATTTTATTTTTAATATTTTACCATGTTCATTATGTGTACCTTTAGCATACTTTACAATAAATCACTGTAATTAATCCAAAAAGTTTTGTTTAATACAGTTCTGTAGAGGTAGGTGTACAGTTCTGGAGCCCCCAAGACAAGAAAGACAAGAAAGATGTGGAACTGTTGGAGCCAGTCCAGAGGAGTCCATGAAGATGATCAGAGGGCTGCAGCAGCTCTGCTATGAGGACATGCTATGAGAGTTGGGGCTCTGCAGCCCGGAAAAGAGAAGGCTTCGAGGACACCTTGCAATAACCTTCCAGTATCTGAAGGGGGCCTACAGGAGGGCTGGGGAGGGACTATTTACAAGGTCTTGTGATGACAGGATGAAGGGGAATGGGTTTAAACTGGCAGAGGGGAGATTTAAACAGGATGTTAGGAAGTTCTTTCTAGGGAGGGTGGTGAAGCACTGGCACAGGTTGTCCAGGGAAGTTGTGGCTGCTCCCTCCCTGGAAGTGTTCAAGGCCAGGCTGGATGAGGTCGTGAGTGACCTGATCTAGTGGGATGTGTCCGTGCCTCTGGTGGGGTGTTTGAACTGGATGATGTTTGAGCTCTCTTCCAACCGAAACCATTCTATGAAAGACGAATTATAATAAGTTATTGTTACTCTCCTGACCTCCTCAAAGCACCATCACTTCATTTACTTATATAGCTGATACATGTTTCATACAATCCTGGATAACTGCACTACATTCAGATTAAGACATACTCAGAAAGCAACATAACTAATTGCACTTTCTGCAGTGCAACAGTTTTCAAATAAAAACTGAATCATTGTGCTGCACTGAGCAAATCCAGTAAACATAATTTACTCCTGACATCTATTATGTGGCTCAAGAAAGATAAAGCTAAAAGTAATTTTCTTATTTCATGAGTAAAACACAAGTATGAGAAGCATGGACACTTTTTATATCCTGTCTTTTAAATCACAGTATCTATAATAGTGAAGGGTAAAGAATTCATCTTCATTTTAAGAATGCAATGTAATGTTCACTTACACCAAAATTCAATGATGTTATGTGAACAGAAAATAAAGCATACTGTTCCCACCCATATATCAATCATGCTAACTCTTTATGAAAACAATAGAAGCTCCTCAATCTTCATATAGAAATAAATGACAGACTACTTATGTGTAGGAATTGTTCATACTTATGTCTGTAATAAAGGGCCTTTATTTATTGTTCTAATTGAGACCTGAGAATGTGTTTAAAGCTGTGGAAGTCATTCTGAGGGATGAACATCACATCCTTGAAAGCTCTTACTACTTTGTTACACTTTGTTTTCTACCAATGAAATCCAGCACAGGCAAATTGAAGAAACTGAAGTATGTTCTGAGGACTATAATTCTACAGTTATTTATAAAGATAATTTAGAATTATTTACTTTGGTGCCACATTAATTCAACCCAAATGCATAGTACTCCTTTACACTGAGAAAAAGTACTAAGTCTTTAAATGGAAGGACAATACATTAAAATAATAGCATGAAAAGATTATATTTTTATTTTTCATGTTATGGTTTTCTGTTTGCATGGAACTATGACCTATATTGTGCTGAATTGTAATCACATGAAGAGTTTCTGAAATTAATCAGAGGAATACAGTATCAACATTACTAAACCTATGAAGCCCTAATAAATGTAGTATTCTAAATATATATATATATATA